>OZ005653.1:237734038-238334038 GCA_963930645.1 Salticus scenicus | reverse complement strand
TTAATGGAACTCACAGATATTTTGGAGCAACTTTAATAAAGGTCTATAATTAACAAATAATTGCAATAAAACAATATTGTGGCAATAAATTGAGATAAAAACTATCCTATCTCTCAAGTTGGACCAAACCGCACACAGTGTGCAAAATTTCATTAAAATCGGTTCCTTAGTTTAGGAGTTTACCCCGGACAAACATCGTGACACGTAATTTATATATATATACAGATATCAACCTACTTATCGTAAAAATAAAAAAAATCAATGTTAAAAACAGTAAAAACTTTTAAAAGCTGAAACAAATTTAAACATAAAGTTTATTACTTTGGTTTCTAAAATATAAATTTTTTATTTAATTTATTTTATTTTTTATCTTTTTGTTGTTATTATTATCATTACTTTTTTTTTTCTTTGGTTTTTACTCTTAATGAAAAAAATAGTACGTCTAGTGCTAAAATGCAAAAATTGTATATATATATATATTATAATATGTATTATATATATATATAATTTGTTATTCTAGAAATTTAAAGATTCAATTTAATTTCTATTAATGAACAAAATATTAATAATACGAGCGGTACTGGAAATTATTTTGTAAGTCCGGTTGTAAAACCGTGTACTAGTAACTTACGCTTTTAAATTCTCAAAACAATTTTCTAGTACTTGAATTGGTTCGAGCAATGTGATTGATTGCTGCTACAGTTTACTATTACTCTTGTCTTAAACTACATGTATTTCGAGTCATCAATATTTTAATAACACTAGTTTAATTAAATAATAATAATAATAGTAATAAACCTATTTTCGTTTTCTATGTAACACGTATTAAATTCAGCATAAACAGTATCTTATTTACTTCAAGGAGATTTATTTTAATTTATTTTTTCATATAAAGACAAGTAATAACCTTGTTTCGTTACCTAGCATCGATAACTATAATCATTTCTTAAAACGGTTTTGTTGCACCTCTTAGTGAATTGAATCTTTCAGTTCCGATACATCTGGATGGACCAGATCGATACACCCGAGAAATCAATTATCACTAGAAACAAAAGTCTACCTGTGTCAAATCTGGACACCGAGGAGGTCAAGGAAATTTGCAACATCTACGAATGATTCTTTCTTCTGCGAACATCTGTATCAAAAATTCATTGAGCGGAAAAACAGTGTGGCCTGCGGTTGAATCTTACATAAATGGGATGGTAGAATATTCATAATCCTTTTCACACAAACATGATACGATCTTTTTGAACATTAAATAACGCTGACCATTCACCATGGCCATTTTCAACCCATTTACTGGGCACTGCGTTTGAAAGAAGAAGGGTCTTAGGTCGAACGAACCTATAAACTCACACTACACTGTATATTTCGGGAAATGCAATTAATTCTGGGTGTACTAACCTGGATTAAACGTCGCTCAGATGCGACAGTTATGCTTATTAACGTCGCTATGAAGCGAAAAATGAACTTCATCTATCTACAAGACGTTTAAGACTCACGAGGTTTGATTTTCGAAAAGGTCCAGGTCGCAAATGCTTCTTTTTGCACGATATCCGTTGGTAAAAATTGACATGACTGTTATCTGTATGAGTGCATTTCAAGGATTCCATGAAAAATATTGCGTGCCGAAGATGGTGGCAAGCCCAAGAGTCTGGAAGTTTGACATGCACTGCTATTCCTTGTATCTGCTTCATACACTAACATTTCCAATTTGACTACAATACGCCTTCTTTAAACATGGTCGTCTGGTTCTTACAAGATCCCCCAGAGATCCGTTTTCTTCAAACCACCACCATCATCATCATCATCACGGGGCTCGTAGGAGTACCTACGACGGACGAGACCGTTGCTTATCTCCACCAGAGGAGAGAATGAAACACAGATATGGGGCTTGCATGATTGAGATGATCGGACCCATGAACTGGGTAAGTTTACACAAAACTCCGGCGTAATAATTTGACGACGGCATAGATGAAATGAGATGATAACAAAACAGCTTGGATATAAATGCAGAATTGCTCAAAAAAAAAAAAAAAAAAAAAGAAAGAAAAAAAAGAAAGAAAAAGAAAAGAAAGAAAGAAAAAGGGAAGAAAGGAAGGAATCATAACAGGGGTCGGGTGGGGGAGTCAAAAATAGCCTGCATCCACCAGCATTCTGTGTGTCAGAGACAGTGAAGTCTTGAAAAAGACTCGCTAAACAATCTTTGTAAGATCTCTCACAATTAAAGTTTCGCTTTCACTCCGCAAAATTTTTGAAGTTGAAATCTACGCAAGGCAGTGGTCATTGAGTTTTTTCAGGTAAATTAATTTTTGTAACAAAACTTTATCTTTCGCACTCAGCATCCTTATTCAAAGACACCTTTTTCAGTTGTAAACTAGTTGTAGAATTGAAGCTCAAGCTCTTACAACAGCCTTTTTGTAATTAAAATTACACATTTATTTATATACGTAAATAAAACAAAAATGTGTGTAATTTAAGTACATATATTTATGTATAAATATTTTATGTTTGTGTAATAGAATTTAAAAAGTGGTCTGTATATAAATATTTAGATGTAAAAATGTTTCTTTTAAATAAGAACTATAACTAACTATATTTAAAATCGGAAAGCTATAAACTGTAAAATTGAAAGGGGAAGAAGGGAAAAGTGTTCTTGATAGGAATCTACGAGACGACCGGAGACGGTTGACATTAAACGACAAAAGCTCACGAAAATGGTTTATTATCTATATATTAATAGGCAAGCATAAAATTCGTTGTCCCTTTTTAACATATTAATTATGGGAGTAGAGGGTTGAAAATGGTATCATTCGAAAGGTATGGTTAGCCGGAAGGTGCGAATACAAATATTATTTTCTTGCGATGTCAAGAAGATATTTAAAAATACATTTATTTTTTATGCATTTTCCCCCATTTTTCCCTTTTATACACGTATTCCTTTACATCACGGAGTATAAAGACAGGAGAAGAAGGTAACGCTGAAATTTTGTGATGTTGTTTTCTAATGTTTACAGAGGGCGCCAGCGTACAATACTTCCTTCTCTTCAGCTTCTGCAATGTTATTCAATGGGGAAATGTCTCGTTTTAATTATTTTTTTAAAAATAATATAAAGTTGAAAAAATTTCGATTGAAAGCAAATTTCATTAAATAGAGTATTCTAACCAACATGTTTTTTTTTAAGAGCCATTTTATACTAAATTTACTTTTAAAGAGAGCTTTTAAAAAATGACGATCCTTATGAACCGAAGCTAGCTAAAACAGACAATTGGGAGGAAGGAGAATGGATGAAAATTTGTAAAAAAAAAAAAAAAAAAAACTTACTTTAGGTGCAGAAAACACGAACTCGGACATTATTTCTCTCCTGGGGCTTTTTTTTTCTTTTCTTATCACTATCATAGCCTGTTTTACAACTAGGAACGAAGCATTTATTTGAAACATCTGAATTATGCAGTTTTAAGCACTTACAAAAAAATTAAATTGCTTAAAATTAAAAATTTTAAATTTACTCCGGCAAAATGCTGTTGAAAACAACATTATATCCGCGCCGAGATAGGGAGTAATGACAAGTGGCGCCCTCAATATTTACCAAAAATTTACATCACAGTTTCGTAGATTTCTCCCATTGGACCTTCCACTCCTATTAATATTACTCCGTGCTTTACATTAAAAAATACCTAAAAGTAGAAAGTTGTTAAATCTGGCAATTTCATAAAGCTCAAATAAAACCATAGACACAGTAATTTGTATAATGTAGCATCACTATACGCAAGCGAAGTGATGACGTCACTGTCTGTCCATGGAACCATGAAAAGGATTTTCTATGTTAATTGCCCATTGGATTTTTTGTAAAAAATTATTAAAAAATAACGGAAATTATCTGCCGATTTTAATTCCGATATTTCGGTATAGTTATATATAAGTTACTGTCTACATGTGTTTGATTGAGTTATTTTTTCTGTAAAATTGATAAAATTTTTAATTTAAAATCACAAAACTCCAGAAAAAAAATGGCAAACTTCCAGTTGCGAATGTAAACATAAACATTTCATTTCAAAGGGAGATATTTATTGTTTGTTTTCGTTAGCTGTGACCCTGCTCACCTATGCGCATGCGTGAGGTCTGCATTGATTTTGTTAAAATAGGGTAGAAGCGTAGAAGATGAGAGAATGTTTACATTTTACGAGTGAGAGATAAGTTGCGGTTTCTTTTTTCTTTTTTTTTCTTTTCAGGACATTATTGAATTTTGAGGCGATACTTCTTCGTTATATTCGTATAAAGGCAAAATGCTGATTTTTCCCCCTTGTAATTTTTAAATAAGTGTAGAAGATCAGTTTTATTCTTCGATGCAAAATAAAATCCGTAAACTTAAAAGTAAATGCCTGTTTTCTTTCTTCTTCTTCTTTTTTTTTTTTTCAGTTAAAATTATTTTTATTTGCTTACTTGATCTCTAAATTCGTACTATATCTGTCATACCTGAACACTTGTTTCATGCACTGATTATAGTAGTAAATTAATTAAAAATGACTTAAATTAGGTAAAATTTACATAATTCATTAATAAAAGAAGAGAAAAAGAACAACGTTTACAGTAGACTTTACCTGTAGTAAAAGTAATATATTTTTTTCTTTTAAATTATACTGCTAAAGTAAAAATACCATATTTTTGGATCTCTATTTTACAGAAATTTACAGAAAATCGTATTTAAATCAAATCATTAGATTTTTTTATCATGATTATTTTACACCTTTTATTTTTCGCGCATATTGTCATATAAATTACATTAAATAAAATATTGTTAATTAAAATTAAAAATTAAACTTTAAATTCGCGTAAAAGGTAAAATAAATATTGAAGACTCATAAAAAGAAAACGAACACGTGTAGAACGAAAAGCGCATTTGGCTAAGTGCCCATCTTATTCAACGCATCACCCCTTTTCCGAGTAGGATCGTTCCGCGAGAGGTAGACATGGTTTACGAAAACGGACAGTAAACAATAAATATTCAACTAATATACTAAATAAAAGGAAAATGGATTTGTTACTAACTGCTGCATGTATAAGTAGATGATACGGAAAAAATTCCGATTTCCGTTTTTTGCTGAATTTACATGTTTTGAGCTTTCTTTACATTTCAATTAACTGAAATTGGCTACTTATTTTTTAAAAAAGTGTCTTTATTGCTAGCTTTTGTGGGTAGAAGAAGCAAGTAGAAGATACATAAAAACTTTTGATTTCCGGTTTTCGAATTTTCGATGAATTTACACGTTTTGAGATTTCCTTGCATTTTAATTAAGTGAAATTGACTACTTATTTTTATTTTTTAAAAAGTGGATTTATTATTCTTTCTTCTGCATATATAACTAGAAAATATAAGATTCAGAAAAGTTTTGGATTTTCGGTTTTCGATAAAGTTACACGTTTTGAAATTTCCCGAACTCAATTCGACCATTTTTGAAAAATATCTTTTTTTTTTTTTTTTTTTTTTTTTTTTGTTCAAACACTGTACTTTATGAACCAATCGAATTAATTTAACAGAATTTGATACTTGGTTGGGCCTTGGTTTGACATGGTACCTATTAGCTTCTGGGCTGTATCACACAACAAGGGACGTTTTCACGTTGCGATTTTCTCTCATTTCAGGAAAGGCTAACATCTACAGAGAGAAATAGTTATATTAAGTAAAACTCTGCTGATTCAGTTAGAGTGAATATCGGCAAACAATTGCCGCAGCTGTGTTGCAATTGCATTCCGTTTAGGACAAGGCAATAACTTTGCTTTGCCTCGCTTTGCAAAAAAAAAAAAAAAAAAAAAAAAAAAATGGTCGAGTTTCGACCACTGGGCGATACTAGTAGCTATAAATGAGGAAGAAAAGATCGAGAAGAGGTTTTTTGAATCTATGTTTTCTAAGAAGAGGAATGTTGTGTGTGGGCGATCCAAGGGGTAGAGAAGAGTAAGCCATAGGTGGACAGAACGACCGATAAAATAAAAAGAAGAAAAAAGGCCTATGGCAAAAGGAGGAGTCTCAACACACGTAGGTCGGAGAAGAAGGGAGATTTAGTCAGATCGACAGATGATGCAAAAAGGTTTTGAATGATAGAACAACAAAAGTAAAAAAATCACCTAGCCTTGGAAATGGAGCAGGATTTTATATAAATTTATGACTTTGAAAAAATGGATGCTAGAAATGCAAGATTCCAGGATAATACCAAAACGCTGGAAATTCCAATCAAGGAAGATCAGAATAGAGAATGCCTATAAGCTGATTGATGTTTAAAGAAAACAAGATGCTAGGAGAGCCAGTGGAGCACTGCCGCTCAGATTATTACGAAATATTGTTCAGATGTGTAGTTCTATAGTGCAGGTGATCATGGAGGCTATCAAAATATTTCCTTTATAATTACCCTTCTAAATTCTGAGTACTAAGATGCCGTCGCAGGGTGAATAAATACTTTAAATTATTAAAAAAAAAAAAAAGAAAATATCTGAAATTTTTAGATTTCCCTTATTCTTCCTCTTTTAATTATTTGCTGAGTCCCGCTAAAAGTGTTATAGATTTATTATCAACCATGATATCTCCTTAATTTAATTTTTGTAAAGAATTTTAAGTTTAGAATAAAAGATAAACAAAAGGTTATTTGTTAATAATTCTGAGTTTTTGCATTGGTTTCTAGCTAAATTATTTAAGGAAAACAGTTTAATAAAATAGGAGAAAATTTTAATACTCAAAATTTAATTTTATTATCCAGTAAAGATCTAATGATCTTGGGTATTATTTAGATTATTATTATTTAGAGATAAATCAACGCAATGTATGGCGCAAATTGGAGAAAATCTCTGAAGAACAATTTCTCTCCAACAAGACTTATATGCGTATTTCCATGAAAGTCATTCGTACTAACGTTATTTATCGGATGTTTTCAGAGTTCATTTATTTATTTATTTATTTATTTATTTATTTTTTTAATTGTCTTTAAAAAAAATTTCATGAATTACCGGTGTTAACCGAGAGGTTTTTCTATTTAGTTTATTTTCTGTTTTTTGTGAATTTATGAAGTTTATGCGGACTTTTTGCCCACCCGTTTTATACACTTATCTATTTATAAATACTCAAACAGAAAAAAACGTTTTTAACATAGTAATTATACAGGTAGATAATTGAAAGTCCTATAGATCGAAAGGTATTATTAATGTGAGTTTGAGAAAACAAAAATTATTACTTTTTTAAGACAAGACGGTATCCAAAAATATCATCATTTTCATGTAATTTTTCATTTTATACAAGCAATCTTTTGTATTAAAAATTCTATAGAAGAAATTTGTTAAATTTGGCAATTTCTGAAAATTCATGTAAAACCATAGACACAGGAATTTATACAGATGTAGCATCCCTGTACTCTAGACCACGGATTTTTAAATTTTTAAAGATAATAGCCATTAGAGTGGTAGAAAAGCTAATTGAGTGAATGAGTAGTAGATTAAAATTTTATTCTATTGAAGATATAAGCAAAATAAAAAAAACATTTTATTTATGAAAATTCTAATCTTTTTACTAATTTATTTGTGATTTATTTTATTTTGTTTTACTCTGTTTTGTTCTGTTTTATTTATTTATTTATTTATTTATTGTGTGTGTTTAAAGACATATTTTTTAGATAAAATAAATGCATGTCATTTAATGAAATTGTATTCATATTTAAAAAAACAAAATGTGGATTTATTACTATTTTCTGCCTATGTAAGAAGAAAGTAAGTGACTGTCGTTTACCATTGTTTCATTTCCAAACTATTATGTACGTTCTTTTTAGTTTATTATGCAATATAAATGAGTGCTGTTTTACTTTAAGCCACAATATTTAAAGCTTGTAAAGCGTAAACTTAGTTTAAGTACTTCCCGTTGAACTAAAGGTTGCGTAAATGGTCGAAACTCGACCACTTTTTGCAAAGCAAGGCAAAGCAAAGTTATTGCCTTGTCCTAAACGGAATTAAATTGCAACACAGCTGCGACAATTGTTTATCGATATGCACTCTAACTGAATCAGTCGCGTTTTACTTAATATATTTCTCTAAATTTGGTACACTGTAAATGTTGAGCCTTTCCTGAAATGAGAGGAAATCGTAACGTGGAAATTTGGGTGATACTGCACAAAAGCTAATCGGCTAATCGGTACCATGTAAAACCAAGGTTCAACCAAATATCAAAATAGGTTAAATTAATTCCATTGGTTCATAAAGTACAGTGTTTGAACTCAAAAAGAATATTTTGCAAAAATGGTCGAACTGAGTTCGGAAAATCTCAAAACGTATAACTTCATCGAAAACCGAAAATCTATAATTTTTCTGAATCTTATACTTTCTTCTTATATATGCAGAGGAAAGAATAATAAATCCCTTTTTAAAAAAAAAATCCCTTTTCGGCAAGCTTAAAGGCAAAGGTAGGTTCTTTTACGTTAATGTTACAATTGTAAAGAAATTTTACATATGCATTAATACCTAGCCAATGGCTTTGTTCCCAAAAGTTACATTATTTACGTCGCTATTCTGTTTTCAAGAAATTTAATTTTCAACTACAAAAGGGTTTTATTCATTCTACTTAAAATTTTGGGCTAAATTTATCGGTTTGTAAATGTTTCAATTTTTTAAAATTCAAGCTCATAGTCATTCAACAAATAAAAGCCTTAAAGATATACAATCCCAGCAATGGTGAATCCCAGAGGGACTATTGGGCTACACCCCTCTCCCCACCCAAGGTTAATCAAAATTATAATTTTTATTTAAAATCCATATAACTGTTGTTCAATATCTTTCTTTTAAAAGAAAAAGTAATAGAAACATGAAAATGCACTTGTGATCTTACTAGTTCTGGTAAGCCTGGCGTTGCTATGGTCAAGTCAAATACAGATAAGTGGTAGCGGTTTTTGGATAGTTATTTCATTGTAATTTTTGTTGAATTATTCAAAGTTTTGTATTGTGTTTTTGTGATTCTTATTGTCAGATGAGTAAAAATTGTAAAGTGAAACTGTTTTGGTTCACATAAGCTGGAACATTAACATTAGTTAACCTTGGACATTTGGCACCGCTGAATTTCAATGTTAATTGTTATGAATTTAGTAAATTGTATGATTTGGCGAGATTTTGGTGACAAAACTTGCGACTTAGCAAGGAAATTTGTGATTTAGCGGCCAAAGTTCATAGTTGACGATAAAATTTTTGACTTGGCGACAAAATTTGGCGAGCCTGGCGATTGAGAAAGGCAGCTTTGGCGTCATTATATTTTCTTTCCACGCGAAAACCTAATATCTCTTCACAGACCAATATCTTGTTTCGACAAGATAAAAAGTCAAAGGAAGCTGTAAAGTATCACTCTCAATCGTAAATTTTAATTTCTTGCCTAAACTGACATTCTAAACTATTCACCACAAACGACATTTGTATTAAGATTGACGTATTATTTTAATTTTATATTTTCAAATGGTTAATTAAAGCATTTAACAAGGTTTTTAATTAACACACTTTTATTAACTTGATATGATGCAACTATTAATGTATGTAGCGGAATTTTGCAATTCAATTTTCGGCAACTTCTTGTCGTCCAAAGGACCAGAAATTTTGCACACGACTTCATAATCAATGGCAATACTAGATACAAGTGTTTCCAGGCACTTTTCCCATCAGGGGCAAGTTCCAAGGGCAAACAAAAAATCTATACTTATACAAAACTATCGTATATGACACAGGATTTGGATGTATTTGTATAATGTCGAGTGGCAACAATTAATTTTTTTTTTTAATAAAGATTTAAAAGTATGTAATAGTTTTCTAAAACCTTTATTAGTTCATTTTTCAATATAAGATTTTTTTATATATTTTTTAAATGGTATAATTTTGTTTATCAAAATAAGTTGAATTCGAGTAATGAAATACTTTAATTTAAATTTAAATTTTCCTGAAAATCAACTTCAACGTAAAATTCATTAAAATCGTCCAAGTTCATTTGTTAAAGGGATACCTAAATTTCCCCAAATTTATTACCTTTTCTACCATGCCAGTTTAATTCGTTTAGCATCGATTTACAAGATTTTTTTTTTAAACGATGACATTCATCTTTTACATTATAGCATCTATCTAAATCTGCTTAGCCCTAAGATATGTTGATTTTATTTACTTATTTTTTTATTAACTTTTATTTTATTTGTTTAAAATCACGGATAAAATTTTATTTCAATTTTCTCAGTACATTGTTGTAATTGTGACGTCATATTTTCTGTTAAATTAAACTTTTTTTTTTTTTTTTTTTTTTTTTTTTTTTTAAATCAGATTATTATATTGTTTAAAAACATGATTAAAATTTTATTATATTTTCAGTGATCTTTTTTACTATCGTTTGCACGTGACATAAGCGTCAGATTATAAATTTTTGCAATGAAAGCTATAGAAAACGTCGGCTTCATCACAAGAAAAATCACTTTTTAACTTGTAACTTTTAAGCAATTGAAGTTATCGAAAACGTTTAAAAACAAAAGTTGTTCTTTAGGGTAAGGCGGTAATTCGCCTGATTTGAAGTATTTTCCTATTTTCAATATTAAAGATATTATGGGCAAATGAAAATTTCCACCCCCCCCCCCCCACCATTTCCACCCCCTTTGAGCTGGATACCCCATCTACGAACTCGACCGAGATTTTTACAGTCCTGACAACATATCCCGAGCTGGTGAAATTTAAATAAAAATTACTCCAGTTATCGTGTTCACAACTTAACATGGGAAAAAGCGTTATACATACACACACATATATATATATACCTATATATATATATATATATATATATATATAAACTTTTGAACGTAGGGTGGTTTTGGGTTCTAGGGATCATGATCGGTGAAGATATGAAGAAATTTTCCAGAAGTCGTGTCATGAGAACCATTGCAATAGGTAGATCTCTTATAAGGAATCTACCTAATAAGTAGTCAATTTCAGTTAATTGAAATGCAAGGAAATCTCAAAACACGTAAATTCATCAAAAACCGGAAATCAAAAGTGTTTCCTTATTTTCTACTTGCTTCTTATACATGCAGAAGCTAGCAATAAATCCACATTTTTAAAAATAAGTAATCAATTTCAGTTAATTGAGACGTAAAGAAAGCTCAAAACATGTAAATTCAGCGAAAACCAGAAATCGAAATTTTTTCCGTATATCCTACTCTCTTCTTATGCATGCAGAAGCTAGTTGCCGAAACGTCAGTGGGGGCCCTCTGTTGAGACTCAAAACGGTTTTGGGCTGTGTCTGTGTGTCTGTCTGTCGCGCGATAACGGCAGCAAAAATAGCGCTATTGACTTGAAAATTGGTACACATGTTCATGAGCCCCACGAAATCAGCTGTATAGTTTTTAGTATGTATTCCATTTGTAGTTCGTATACAGGGACACGCCAAAATTTTTCTTATCATTACGGCCTATGGGAGGAATTTGTATGTATCGTGATAGCGGCCACAAAAATCACGCTATTGACTTGCAATTTGGTACACGTGTTCATGTGCTCTACCAAATTAGCTGTATTGTTTTGGGTGTGTATTGCATTTGTAATTCGTGTACAGGGACACGCCAAAGTTTTTCTTACCATTATGGCCTATGGGAGGAATTTGTATGTACCGCGACAGCGGCCACAAAAATCCCGCTATTGGCATGCAATTTGGTACACATGTTCATGAGCCCAACGGAATCAGCTGTATAGTTTTAGGTGTGTATTCCATTTGTAGTTCGTGTACAGGGACACGCCAAAGTGTTTCTATCATTACGGCTTATGGGAAGAATCTGTATGTACCGCGATAGCCACCGCAAAAATCAAGCTGTTGACTTCCAATTTTTGCCGAAACGTCAGTGGAGGCCCTCTGTTGAGACTGAAAACGGTTTTGGGCAGTGTCTCTGTGTCTGTGTGTCTGTCTGTCGCGCGATAGCGGACACAAAAATAGCGCTATTGACTTGAAATTTGGTACACATGTTCATGAGCCCCACGAAATCAGCTGTATAGTTTTTGGTATGTATTCCATTTGTAGTTCGTATACAGGGACACGCCAAAGTTTTTCTTATCATTACGGCCTATGGGAGGAATTTGTATGTATCGTGATAGCGGCCACAAAAATCACACTACTGACATGCAATTTGGTACACGTGTTCATGTGCTCCACCAAATTAGCTGTATTGTTTTGGGTGTGTATTGCATTTGTAATTCGTGTACAGGGACACGCCAAAGTTTTTCTTACCATTACGGCCTATGGGAGGAATTTGTATGTACCGCGATAGCGGCCACAAAAATTCCGCTATTGACAAGCAATTTGGTACACATTTTCATGAGCCCAACGGAATCAGCTGTATAGTTTTAGGTGTGTATTCCATTTGTAGTTCGTGTACAGGGACACGCCAAAATGTTTCTATCATTACGGCTTATGGGAAGAATCTGTATGTACCGCGATAGCCACCGCAAAAATCAAGCTATTGACTTCCAATTTTTGCCGAAACGTCAGTGGTAGCCCTCTGTTGAGACTCAAAAGGATTTTGGGTTCCGTCTGTCGGTCTGTCTGTCTGTCGTGAAATAGCGGCCACAAAAATCACGCTATTTACTTGAAATTTGGTACACATGTTCATGATCCCCACAAAATTAGCTGTATAGTTTTAGGTGTGCACTCCATTTGTAGTTCGTGTACAGGGACACGCCAAAATATTTCTTATCATTACGGCCTATGGGAAGAATTTGTATGTACCGCGATAGCGGCCCCCAAAATCCCAGTTTTGACTGGAAATTTGGAACACATGTTTTTGAGCTCAACAGAAATAATTGTATAGTGTTAGGTATGTATTTCATTTGTGATTGGTGTACAGGGACACGCCAAAGTGTTTCTTATCTTTACGGCCTATGGGAAGAATTTTTATGTACCGCAATAGCAGCCGCAAAATTCCTTCGATTGACTTGCAAATTGGCGCACACTTTCTAGCTTTGCATATAAGTAGCTGTATAATTTTTATTGCTATATTGTTTATAAACTGTGTACAGGGACACGCCAAAATTCTTAATATTGCGGCGTATGGGGTGAATTTCTTTTAAACGTATTTTAATATCATTACTTTGCAATCAAGAAAATGAAACTAGCGTACGTGATGAGTAAGATGCTTAAACTTATGTTGTTTGAAGAAAATATGCGTTTTTAAGCTTTCTAATTAATGTACAGGACCTTACAAAAGTGTTTTGACAATGACACGGTGTCATCCAAACGATGTTAAATTTGGAACAATTATTAATTTTAAATGCAAAATAAGCTGAATAGTTTTTACTGGTGTATACAATGTTTATGGTTCGTTTACAGAGACACACAAAAAAATTTCTTAACATTAGAGCCTATGGACAAATTTTTATTTAAGCGCGCACTTTAATGCGTTTATGCTGAGTTGAAATTAATAAAATTAACATACATTATAAAGATGCTTAAAATCATGTTTACTCTTAAAAAAGGGTATGTATAGACCAAATAATTTATGGGACCACACAAAATAATTCCGAGTATGTATTGTAATCATCCAAATGATGTCAAATTAGTTTGAAAAATTAATGAGTTATAATTATTTAGGTTTATTCTTATTATTGGCGTTTATAATGACTGTGGCTACTTTTCCGGGATATATAAAAGAATTTCGTACTATTACGGTCTAAAGTCGGTATTTCTTAAAAGTGTATTTTAACATGGTTACACTACACCCCATCAAATATAAGGAAATTTTATTAGAATTTTCAAAGCATGTTTTCCTGTTGAAAATTGTGGGTATAGAATTGGTAATTAATTTAAAGGTTACGCAGAATATTTCCGATATGCTATGGTTTTTTTTTTTTTTTTTTTTTTTTTTTTTCTGTATAAAATTTGGTAGTTATGAAATTTGGTATTTATGAATTTCAGGGAAATAATACAAGACCTTCGTTTATTAAGAATACATATTGTTGCGTACTTGGGGGTTCGTAATTTGTCCGATAATGAAAGGCGAAACTTGTAATAATTCAGTGATTTATTCGCAGAAAATTCCAAAAAAAATACAGGTCTATAAACCAAGTATCAGCTTCAATTCAACCAGTAAACACAGCTTAAACAACAGCCGTTAACAGCAAAACAGCAGTACAAACTGTTTAACAATAACACATAAAGCAAGTCTCATTCAAAGAGGCTCAAAGCAAAGCAAGCATTTGACGAAGCTGACACAGATCTGAGACTGACCGCCTCAGCGAAAAAAATGCTCCTTTTATACTTTTCTATCGAACCCAGGCTGTTCTGGAAAATTCTCGTATCTCATCAGCCAATAAGATTAGAGCGTCCATATTTGGTATACCTCTAATAAGGATTTTCTCGCCAAGGTCGCCAAAAAATCGCCAAGAAGGGAAACAGTCGCCAAATTTGGCGCCAAATCCATTTCTTCCCTTATTGGAACTTTATAATGCGTTTTTAAGGGAAAAATAGGCTATTTTAACACTAAAATGACTAGAAATGCACAAAAGTAGCATTTTATCAACTTACTAAGCCTCGTTGAAAGAATTTATGCAAAAGTAAATACAATTATTTACAATTCCATATCATTTTATATGATATACAGATAAGTATACAAAGAGAGATAGAGCAGGGAGTTGAGATGGGCGGCAGCCCCCCACAGGAATGTATCTGATTATGGTAACAAGTCTATCGAATCAATATATACTATTATATAATAAGGAATAAATAAAAAAAAACTATTGAATAATGTCTGATGCAAATAGGACGTTGAGGCTCCTGATCTGCAGATCCACTAGTAATAAATCCACTTTTTTAATCTAAATTTAACCCCTTCAGGGGCAATGAATTTAAGTTCATTTAAAATCAAATGCCACCAGAGTCTGAGATCAAGATAAGAAGAAAAGTAATAAATGAATGTTTTCGGGTAAGATATAAAAGTAAAATTTTATATAAAATTTCTGGGATGAATTTTTGCAGTTGAGAACTGAAATTAGGTGGTTAAAATATATACCACCGCCCCTGAAAGGTTTAACACTTTCCTGACCGCTGGCGTAGATTCACGTCATTTGAAGATTTGTAACTCTACCAGTGGGCGTTTCCTTCGCAATTTGTATGCTATTTATTTCTTAAATATATAACCAATATTCACATTTTTACAATGAAAATTACTATGGATACAAATACTTTGATTAGAAAGAATATAATTAAAATGTGTCCATTTCTAATATAAATGTAACTACAGAAATATTGTAACGTAGGAGAATAACGCCCAGAGGGGGACCTTACTGTCGAAAATTTAAAATCATGCGGTCGCGAATGTGTTAATATGAGATGATTTTCATGCATAAAGAAATATAATAAAAAAGTTTCAAACTATTTTTCTCAAAATAAAATAATTTGGATACAAAGGGTTAATAAATAACAATAATAATAGATAAAAAAAATATAAGAAATGTAATACCTAATTTCAGTGGCAAATCCCCCCCCCTACATTTTCCCCTTGCGGCATATATTTTGCTTTTGAATTTTTTAACTCTGTAGCCCCTCAGAAGATATTTAACAGTTAAAACAATCCTCCCCCTTCTGGAAAATCAAATTTATAGCCATAAAATTTCCGAAAAATGATAAAAATAAAGGGCCGTTCCTAAAAAAACGGTGGGTGATAATGGCAAAATGGACGTCATATTCGTATTCAGGAGAACATTTTACTTAAGAATTTGCCAAAATGGTGTTGGGGGCAATTTAATGCCAAGCAGTGTTATCCATTGGATTTTTTATTTTTTATTTTTTATTTCTTAAATTAAGGAAAATTGTTTCCAGATTTAATCTCCATATTTGGGTAGAATTATAAATTAGTTATCGTTCGCATGTGTTAGATTAAGTTATTTTGCTATCAAATTGACAAAATTTTAATTTTAAATTTCAAAACCATGTCGTCCTTGGTGTTTTTTGTATTTGACAATCAAAAACGTAGTACGAAAATATGCATACCAGATGTATATTTTCGTAATATCTGTTGTATGAAATATTGTTTCATATTATTGATTGCTCTCTTAATACGTTGTTAAAATATGTATAATTTTTGAAAGGAATTAAATATATTCGCCAGATAATTTGGCGGGTTTTTTTTCCGCCAAGAACGACAGGTATCAAATCTATTCCGCTGCAAGCTGCAACATATTAATATCTTATATCAGATTCTTTATTTAGGCATTTGACCTTTTTCCTTTTATTTAGTATATTAGTTATTTATTGTGTAAATATCACCCTTTGAAATGTAATGTTTATGTTTACATTCGAAACTGGAAGTTTGCCATTTTTTTCTACAGTTTTTAAATTTTAAATTATTTTTTTTTTTTCAATTTTCCAACCAAAAAAATAAATAAATAAATAAATCTATCTAACACATGTAGACAATAACTTATATATAACTATATCCAAATATGGGGATTAAAATCGGGAAATAATTTCCGTTAAATTTTAATATTTTTTGCGAATAACCAAATAGACGATTAACATAGGAAATCTTTTTCTTAGCTTCACGGTCAGTCATTGAACTCATCACTTCGATTGCGTATAGTGATGCTACATTATACAAATTACTGTCTATGGTTTTATTTGAGTTTTATGAAATTGCCAGATTTAACAACTTTCTATATTTAGGTATTTCTTAATGTAAAGGAATACGTGTATGAAAGGGAAAAATGAGGGAAAATGCATAAAAAATAAAAGTATTTTTAAATACCTTCTTGTCATCGTAAGAAAATAATTTTTGTTTTCTCCTAATCTGGCTAACCATACCTTTAGAATAATACCATTTTCAACCTTCTACTCCTATAATTAATAAGTTAAAAAAGGGACCACAAATTTTATGCTTGTCTATTAATATATAGATATATGACAAAATTGTAGTTATAAAAATGTATTTATTTAAAGTAAACTTTCTTAAACTAGTTCATTAGGAGGAGTATGGAAAAAGATTTTTCTGTAAGAGTAATTATCAAAAAAAGGTTTTGCACCAGTTTTCATCGTGTCAGCATCGATTGATAAATAGCCAAGAATCGGACATTTTCAATTTTTTTTTTTTTTTTTTTTTTCGTTTACGGACAATATATAGTGGTTCGGCAGGAATGTATTTATTTTTATTTTTTAAACATACATAGCTCATGAGGATAGTATTCTGTATCTGTCTCAAAATTTTTTGCGTATGCGTCTATCGAGACCTTTCTTTAAGAAAGAGTGAAAAAAAAAATTTCCTTAAATCTACTACACCCCATCAAATATAAGGAAATTTTATTAGAATTTTCAAAGCATGTTTTCCTGTTGAAAATTGTGGGTATAGAATTGGTAATTAATTTAAAGGTTACGCAGAATATTTCCGATATGCTATGGTTTTTTTTTTTTTTTTTTTTTTTTTTTTTTTCTGTATAAAATTTGGTAGTTATGAAATTTGGTATTTATGAATTTCAGGGAAATAATACAAGACCTTCGTTTATTAAGAATACATATTGTTGCGTACTTGGGGGTTCGTAATTTGTCCGATAATGAAAGGCGAAACTTGTAATAATTCAGTGATTTATTCGCAGAAAATTCCAAAAAAAATACAGGTCTATAAACCAAGTATCAGCTTCAATTCAACCAGTAAACACAGCTTAAACAACAGCCGTTAACAGCAAAACAGCAGTACAAACTGTTTAACAATAACACATAAAGCAAGTCTCATTCAAAGAGGCTCAAAGCAAAGCAAGCATTTGACGAAGCTGACACAGATCTGAGACTGACCGCCTCAGCGAAAAAAATGCTCCTTTTATACTTTTCTATCGAACCCAGGCTGTTCTGGAAAATTCTCGTATCTCATCAGCCAATAAGATTAGAGTGTCCATATTTGGTATACCTCTAATAAGGATTTTCTCGCCAAGGTCGCCAAAAAATCGCCAAGAAGGGAAACAGTCGCCAAATTTGGCGCCAAATCCATTTCTTCCCTTATTGGAACTTTATAATGCGTTTTTAAGGGAAAAATAGGCTATTTTAACACTAAAATGACTAGAAATGCACAAAAGTAGCATTTTATCAACTTACTAAGCCTCGTTGAAAGAATTTATGCAAAAGTAAATACAATTATTTACAATTCCATATCATTTTATATGATATACAGATAAGTATACAAAGAGAGATAGAGCAGGGAGTTGAGATGGGCGGCAGCCCCCCACAGGAATGTATCTGATTATGGTAACAAGTCTATCGAATCAATATATACTATTATATAATAAGGAATAAATAAAAAAAAACTATTGAATAATGTCTGATGCAAATAGGACGTTGAGGCTCCTGATCTGCAGATCCACTAGTAATAAATCCACTTTTTTAATCTAAATTTAACCCCTTCAGGGGCAATGAATTTAAGTTCATTTAAAATCAAATGCCACCAGAGTCTGAGATCAAGATAAGAAGAAAAGTAATAAATGAATGTTTTCGGGTAAGATATAAAAGTAAAATTTTATATAAAATTTCTGGGATGAATTTTTGCAGTTGAGAACTGAAATTAGGTGGTTAAAATATATACCACCGCCCCTGAAAGGTTTAACACTTTCCTGACCGCTGGCGTAGATTCACGTCATTTGAAGATTTGTAACTCTACCAGTGGGCGTTTCCTTCGCAATTTGTATGCTATTTATTTCTTAAATATATAACCAATATTCACATTTTTACAATGAAAATTACTATGGATACAAATACTTTGATTAGAAAGAATATAATTAAAATGTGTCCATTTCTAATATAAATGTAACTACAGAAATATTGTAACGTAGGAGAATAACGCCCAGAGGGGGACCTTACTGTCGAAAATTTAAAATCATGCGGTCGCGAATGTGTTAATATGAGATGATTTTCATGCATAAAGAAATATAATAAAAAAGTTTCAAACTATTTTTCTCAAAATAAAATAATTTGGATACAAAGGGTTAATAAATAACAATAATAATAGATAAAAAAAATATAAGAAATGTAATACCTAATTTCAGTGGCAAATCCCCCCCCCCTACATTTTCCCCTTGCGGCATATATTTTGCTTTTGAATTTTTTAACTCTGTAGCCCCTCAGAAGATATTTAACAGTTAAAACAATCCTCCCCCTTCTGGAAAATCAAATTTATAGCCATAAAATTTCCGAAAAATGATAAAAATAAAGGGCCGTTCCTAAAAAAACGGTGGGTGATAATGGCAAAATGGACGTCATATTCGTATTCAGGAGAACATTTTACTTAAGAATTTGCCAAAATGGTGTTGGGGGCAATTTAATGCCAAGCAGTGTTATCCATTGGATTTTTTATTTTTTATTTTTTATTTCTTAAATTAAGGAAAATTGTTTCCAGATTTAATCTCCATATTTGGGTAGAATTATAAATTAGTTATCGTTCGCATGTGTTAGATTAAGTTATTTTGCTATCAAATTGACAAAATTTTAATTTTAAATTTCAAAACCATGTCGTCCTTGGTGTTTTTTGTATTTGACAATCAAAAACGTAGTACGAAAATATGCATACCAGATGTATATTTTCGTAATATCTGTTGTATGAAATATTGTTTCATATTATTGATTGCTCTCTTAATACGTTGTTAAAATATGTATAATTTTTGAAAGGAATTAAATATATTCGCCAGATAATTTGGCGGGTTTTTTTTCCGCCAAGAACGACAGGTATCAAATCTATTCCGCTGCAAGCTGCAACATATTAATATCTTATATCAGATTCTTTATTTAGGCATTTGACCTTTTTCCTTTTATTTAGTATATTAGTTATTTATTGTGTAAATATCACCCTTTGAAATGTAATGTTTATGTTTACATTCGAAACTGGAAGTTTGCCATTTTTTTCTACAGTTTTTAAATTTTAAATTATTTTTTTTTTTTTCAATTTTCCAACCAAAAAAATAAATAAATAAATAAATCTATCTAACACATGTAGACAATAACTTATATATAACTATATCCAAATATGGGGATTAAAATCGGGAAATAATTTCCGTTAAATTTTAATATTTTTTGCGAATAACCAAATAGACGATTAACATAGGAAATCTTTTTCTTAGCTTCACGGTCAGTCATTGAACTCATCACTTCGATTGCGTATAGTGATGCTACATTATACAAATTACTGTCTATGGTTTTATTTGAGTTTTATGAAATTGCCAGATTTAACAACTTTCTATATTTAGGTATTTCTTAATGTAAAGGAATACGTGTATGAAAGGGAAAAATGAGGGAAAATGCATAAAAAATAAAAGTATTTTTAAATACCTTCTTGTCATCGTAAGAAAATAATTTTTGTTTTCTCCTAATCTGGCTAACCATACCTTTAGAATAATACCATTTTCAACCTTCTACTCCTATAATTAATAAGTTAAAAAAGGGACCACAAATTTTATGCTTGTCTATTAATATATAGATATATGACAAAATTGTAGTTATAAAAATGTATTTATTTAAAGTAAACTTTCTTAAACTAGTTCATTAGGAGGAGTATGGAAAAAGATTTTTCTGTAAGAGTAATTATCAAAAAAAGGTTTTGCACCAGTTTTCATCGTGTCAGCATCGATTGATAAATAGCCAAGAATCGGACATTTTCAATTTTTTTTTTTTTTTTTCGTTTACGGACAATATATAGTGGTTCGGCAGGAATGTATTTATTTTTATTTTTTAAACATACATAGCTCATGAGGATAGTATTCTGTATCTGTCTCAAAATTTTTTGCGTATGCGTCTATCGAGACCTTTCTTTAAGAAAGAGTGAAAAAAAAAATTTCCTTAAATCTACTACACCCCATCAAATATAAGGAAATTTTATTAGAATTTTCAAAGCATGTTTTCCTGTTGAAAATTGTGGGTATAGAATTGGTAATTAATTTAAAGGTTACGCAGAATATTTCCGATATGCTATGGTTTTTTTTTTTTTTTTTTTTTTTTTTTTCTGTATAAAATTTGGTAGTTATGAAATTTGGTATTTATGAATTTCAGGGAAATAATACAAGACCTTCGTTTATTAAGAATACATATTGTTGCGTACTTGGGGGTTCGTAATTTGTCCGATAATGAAAGGCGAAACTTGTAATAATTCAGTGATTTATTCGCAGAAAATTCCAAAAAAAATACAGGTCTATAAACCAAGTATCAGCTTCAATTCAACCAGTAAACACAGCTTAAACAACAGCCGTTAACAGCAAAACAGCAGTACAAACTGTTTAACAATAACACATAAAGCAAGTCTCATTCAAAGAGGCTCAAAGCAAAGCAAGCATTTGACGAAGCTGACACAGATCTGAGACTGACCGCCTCAGCGAAAAAAATGCTCCTTTTATACTTTTCTATCGAACCCAGGCTGTTCTGGAAAATTCTCGTATCTCATCAGCCAATAAGATTAGAGTGTCCATATTTGGTATACCTCTAATAAGGATTTTCTCGCCAAGGTCGCCAAAAAATCGCCAAGAAGGGAAACAGTCGCCAAATTTGGCGCCAAATCCATTTCTTCCCTTATTGGAACTTTATAATGCGTTTTTAAGGGAAAAATAGGCTATTTTAACACTAAAATGACTAGAAATGCACAAAAGTAGCATTTTATCAACTTACTAAGCCTCGTTGAAAGAATTTATGCAAAAGTAAATACAATTATTTACAATTCCATATCATTTTATATGATATACAGATAAGTATACAAAGAGAGATAGAGCAGGGAGTTGAGATGGGCGGCAGCCCCCCACAGGAATGTATCTGATTATGGTAACAAGTCTATCGAATCAATATATACTATTATATAATAAGGAATAAATAAAAAAAAACTATTGAATAATGTCTGATGCAAATAGGACGTTGAGGCTCCTGATCTGCAGATCCACTAGTAATAAATCCACTTTTTTAATCTAAATTTAACCCCTTCAGGGGCAATGAATTTAAGTTCATTTAAAATCAAATGCCACCAGAGTCTGAGATCAAGATAAGAAGAAAAGTAATAAATGAATGTTTTCGGGTAAGATATAAAAGTAAAATTTTATATAAAATTTCTGGGATGAATTTTTGCAGTTGAGAACTGAAATTAGGTGGTTAAAATATATACCACCGCCCCTGAAAGGTTTAACACTTTCCTGACCGCTGGCGTAGATTCACGTCATTTGAAGATTTGTAACTCTACCAGTGGGCGTTTCCTTCGCAATTTGTATGCTATTTTTTTCTTAAATATATAACCAATATTCACATTTTTACAATGAAAATTACTATGGATACAAATACTTTGATTAGAAAGAATATAATTAAAATGTGTCCATTTCTAATATAAATGTAACTACAGAAATATTGTAACGTAGGAGAATAACGCCCAGAGGGGGACCTTACTGTCGAAAATTTAAAATCATGCGGTCGCGAATGTGTTAATATGAGATGATTTTCATGCATAAAGAAATATAATAAAAAAGTTTCAAACTATTTTTCTCAAAATAAAATAATTTGGATACAAAGGGTTAATAAATAACAATAATAATAGATAAAAAAAATATAAGAAATGTAATACCTAATTTCAGTGGCAAATCCCCCCCCCCCTACATTTTCCCCTTGCGGCATATATTTTGCTTTTGAATTTTTTAACTCTGTAGCCCCTCAGAAGATATTTAACAGTTAAAACAATCCTCCCCCTTCTGGAAAATCAAATTTATAGCCATAAAATTTCCGAAAAATGATAAAAATAAAGGGCCGTTCCTAAAAAAACGGTGGGTGATAATGGCAAAATGGACGTCATATTCGTATTCAGGAGAACATTTTACTTAAGAATTTGCCAAAATGGTGTTGGGGGCAATTTAATGCCAAGCAGTGTTATCCATTGGATTTTTAATTTTTAATTTTTTATTTCTTAAATTAAGGAAAATTGTTTCCAGATTTAATCCCCATATTTGGGTAGAATTATAAATTAGTTATCGTTCGCATGTGTTAGATTAAGTTATTTTGCTATCAAATTGACAAAATTTTAATTTTAAATTTCAAAACCATGTCGTCCTTGGTGTTTTTTGTATTTGACAATCAAAAACGTAGTACGAAAATATGCATACCAGATGTATATTTTCGTAATATCTGTTGTATGAAATATTGTTTCATATTATTGATTGCTCTCTTAATACGTTGTTAAAATATGTATAATTTTTGAAAGGAATTAAATATATTCGCCAGATAATTTGGCGGGTTTTTTTTCCGCCAAGAACGACAGGTATCAAATCTATTCCGCTGCAAGCTGCAACATATTAATATCTTATATCAGATTCTTTATTTAGGCATTTGACCTTTTTCCTTTTATTTAGTATATTAGTTATTTATTGTGTAAATATCACCCTTTGAAATGTAATGTTTATGTTTACATTCGAAACTGGAAGTTTGCCATTTTTTTCTACAGTTTTTAAATTTTAAATTATTTTTTTTTTTTTCAATTTTCCAACCAAAAAAATAAATAAATAAATAAATCTATCTAACACATGTAGACAATAACTTATATATAACTATATCCAAATATGGGGATTAAAATCGGGAAATAATTTCCGTTAAATTTTAATATTTTTTGCGAATAACCAAATAGACGATTAACATAGGAAATCTTTTTCTTAGCTTCACGGTCAGTCATTGAACTCATCACTTCGATTGCGTATAGTGATGCTACATTATACAAATTACTGTCTATGGTTTTATTTGAGTTTTATGAAATTGCCAGATTTAACAACTTTCTATATTTAGGTATTTCTTAATGTAAAGGAATACGTGTATGAAAGGGAAAAATGAGGGAAAATGCATAAAAAATAAAAGTATTTTTAAATACCTTCTTGTCATCGTAAGAAAATAATTTTTGTTTTCTCCTAATCTGGCTAACCATACCTTTAGAATAATACCATTTTCAACCTTCTACTCCTATAATTAATAAGTTAAAAAAGGGACCACAAATTTTATGCTTGTCTATTAATATATAGATATATGACAAAATTGTAGTTATAAAAATGTATTTATTTAAAGTAAACTTTCTTAAACTAGTTCATTAGGAGGAGTATGGAAAAAGATTTTTCTGTAAGAGTAATTATCAAAAAAAGGTTTTGCACCAGTTTTCATCGTGTCAGCATCGATTGATAAATAGCCAAGAATCGGACATTTTCAATTTTTTTTTTTTTTTTTTTTTTTTTTTTTCGTTTACGGACAATATATAGTGGTTCGGCAGGAATGTATTTATTTTTATTTTTTAAACATACATAGCTCATGAGGATAGTATTCTGTATCTGTCTCAAAATTTTTTGCGTATGCGTCTATCGAGACCTTTCTTTTAGAAAGAGTGAAAAAAAAAATTTCCTTAAATCTAAAGGTTATTAAATCTACCCTATTCTTTATATGTATTTATCGTTATAAACACTGATAAGGAGAGACGTTGCATCACGCTTCACACCAGGGAGCCATACGCTACTGACTTTCGGAATCATCCACCATACCAACGCATTCTACCTAAACAGGCAAATGGGACTGTTCTCTACAACTAATATAATGAGAATTTTCAACGCGTTAAGAATTGAATATTATTCGTACAAAAAATAAAATTTTCATAATATAAACGGTGTCAATTTAAATACGAATTACTTTTAAATATAATTTTGTATTTCTGCTGATCAGTAGCAAGTTTCATATACATCGTATACGCGTGGAAGTAATATTTTTTATATCGAAACTGGAATATAATTCGTTGTTAAAATAAGAAAATTTAATGTATAAAAAATAAAATAGGGCCCAAATTCATGATTTTATTATATACTAGCAGGCTTTGCCCGCTTCGCTAGACATTAAACTTAAATGAGTTGTCAAAATCCCATATCTTTATTAATAACCTAAGTTCTCGCTGTGAATGGTAGAGGTTTTCTCGCTCGCAAAGTGAGGAGTCTGGGTCTCTACTGTCTTCGGCACAACTTACCCACTCCTTACTTCCCCTTCCTCAGCGGTTGAGTTCGAAGTTTTGCAAAATCACACTAATGTACATAATGCGTACACTTAATCAATATCCAGTCTGGGTCCCCACTGCCTTCGGCACAATTTACCCACTTCTTACTTCCCCTTCCTCAGCGGGTGAGTTCGAAGTTTTGCAAAATCCCACTAATGTACATAATGCGTACACTTAATCAATATCCGCACACAAAAATTCGCCATTCTAAGATAATTCAAAGCGAATTCAAACGGAAAAACATGTTTTTACACATGTTTATTGGGAACAACTTCAGTATAACCCCACAACGATATTTGGCGATTTTTTTGTTGGTGATTATGGCTAAATCCTAAATCTAAAAATCATAAATCATTTATGATAAATGATAAATGATAAAATCATAATCTAAATCATAAAACATAAAACATAAAACATAAAATCATAAATCCAAAATAAACAACATATTAGGCTGCCATATTATATCGCAAGCAGTCCAGAACGACATCGTTATCCTTCAAAACGGCGCCAAAGAAAAATCGCCAAATTCAGCTGTTGGGTTATACTGAAGTTATACCGTTTATTGCCCCGACTCCGAGAAGGGGGGGGGGATTTCGAATTTCGTGAAATCCAGTTACAATAAGTGCCGGATGCAAACAAACAATTTACGCACCAAATTTCGTGACCACAGAAGTCTTTAATAGAAAATATTACAAATAAATAAATACAAAAGGCACAGCTTTAGTATGGGACCCCTTTGGAGAATTTAAATATTTTAAGTCATTTTTGCGATGAACTGAATTGGCTATCTCAATTGTGCAATTAAAGATCTTGACGAGAAACGTCCGAGCTACGTCGGTTCCGAATTTCAAATTTTGCCAAAGGGATCCAATACTAAAGCTGTTCCACACACAAAATAAATAAAATAAAATAATAAAATAAAATAAAAAATCTTTTCTGATATTTACAAAGTAAAAATAAAAAATCTTAATAAAATCCAAATTATAATCATTTACAATTAATGGGAGAACATAAAAAAACCCTCATAAGGTACATAATAACAACAAAAAATTTTGTTTTACTGCAGGAAAGAAAAGTACTGCTTAATTAAATAAAAATATTAAACTAATGCCAAATATATCTATGAAAATATTTATCTACGTGCAAATTCCTCATAGGAAAAAAAAAAAAAAAAAAAAAAAAAATCACCAACTTTTGTAGGTATTTTTCTCTCTAATTTTTATTATTATTCACGTGAAATTAAAAATATTTCATTTTATTTCTCAAAAATAAAATTATATAAAAATGCATATTTATAAATATAAAACCTTTTACCGAATCCGCGTTGAAAACGGAAAAAGGGTAAAATAAATTTGAAATCTCAGACTTATATTTATAAAATTGATACCAAATGAAAGGGGTGATTTTTCTGAATCCAGGGGTGCAAACAGTTTTTCGATGCGACAATTAGTTTTTTAAAAAATAACTAAAGTATGAAATTTAAGTGGCAACGGAAAAACGGAAAAAGGGGAAAATAAATTAGAAGTATCAGACCTATCGTTACAAATTCAGTACCAAATGAAAGAGGTGATTTTTCTGAATCCTGGGGTGTAAACAGGTTTTCGATACGACAATTAGATGTTTTAAAATTACCTAAAGTATGAAACTCAGAGGGCAAAACTTCATTTCAATCTTTTCATAATTTGTAGTGCGAATCACGCGAATAAAAAAAGTCTTTATCTTAAAAATTTATTTTTGCATTTTAATTTTTCATTCAAAGCGTTTTAGTGAAAAAATATTTATGGCGCATGCGCAAGCGTTTTTTACCCATAATTTAAACACTAATCAGAATTTTGAAAATTTCTATAGATATAATTTTAAGTTGGGTGAAGCTGAAGACCTAAGTTTCTGCCAAGCGCCGTTGAATTCCGTCCAGCCGTTCTCGAGTGATGCCCGGACAAACGTGTTTTAGTCTTTTACCCCCCAAGGGGGAACGGGGGAGAATTTCTGAAAAGTTGATAGATATAATTTTAAGTTGGGTGAAGACCTAAATCCCTGCCAAGCGCCGTTGAATTCCGTCCTGCCGTTCTCAAGTGATGCCCGGACAAAAAAAGCGACATACGGACACGATGACACACACACACACAGGCAAAATTTTCTGAAGTCATTTTTGGCTTTCATGGGGTGTGAAACGTGAAGATATCGCAAAATTTTTCGATTCCGACAAATTTACAGACAAAAGTCTGATTTTATTAATATAGATAGATGGAAAAATTAAGATTATACTGGTGAATGCTCTGATTCTAGATATTGTATACAAGTATTTAAAAACTGCTGTATTTTAAAATATTTATCAATTTTTCCTTTTCCTTTTTTTTTTTTAATCAATTTATACGATACTAAAAATAATTAAGCAGAGAAAGAGAAATAAGAATAATCTTTAAATCTCTTGGAGCACATGCTTTGAGTTGAAAAATATTTTTTTTACAGTGCAAAAACTAAGTGAATATAGTATTACATAAGAGAAATACATACAAAAAAAATTTAAATTTTAATATTAAAATAGAATTAGCATGGACGGATCTTCAGAAAGTTTCTCAAACACAGCAACATTTCAATACATACCAACCAACAATCTAAGCAATATTCTAATCAATATCATCAGAGGTCGTACTCTCCGCCCTTTTCTCAGGGCACTCTCAGAAATAAGAAATCTTCGCCTTTTACCCCATCACTAATTAAATTCAGAAACACTTGAGGTATTTTCATTGCAATAAGACGCGATTAATCGGAATCATTCAGCATACGAACCAACGCATTCTCCGTAACAGGCGAATGCGACGGTTTTCCATGACCAATACATCTATATGGGAATTTTAACAGAAAAGGATTGGATATAATTTCTATACGAAACAAATCTTCATAATGTAAACGGTGTCAATTTAAATACGAATTTTATTCCAATATAATTTTGTATTTCAGCTGATCAGTAACAGGTTTCATATACAACGTATACGCGTGTAAGTAGCATTTTTTATATCAAAACTGGAATATAATTTGCAGGGGTCGTACTCTCCGCCTTTTTTTCAGGACACTCTCAAAGATAAGAAATTTTTGTCTTTTTAGCCGCCACTAATTTTATGAAGAAATATTTCTGAATATGTTTATAGTGATGTGCCATGATAGCACAGAGCACAGTGTAGAGAATATTGCATAAAAATAGTGGTGGCAATAAATTAAAACAGTTGTTATTATTGAGAGTGTCCTGAAAAAAAAGGCGGAGAGTACAACCCCTGAATTTGGTGTTAAAATAAGAAAATTTAATGTATAAAAAATGTATAAAAAACGTATGGATCAAGTTCATGATTTTATTATATATGGAACAATTAAAATGATTATACTGGTGAATGCTCGGATTCTAGATATTCTATACAAGTATTTAAAAACTGCTGTATAAATATATTTTAAAATATTTATCAATTTTTCCTTTTCCTTTTTTTTTTTTTTCTTTAATGAATTTACACGATACTAAAAATAATTAAACAGAGAGAGAGAAATAAGAATAATCGTTAAATTAATCTCTTGGAGCACATGCTTTGAGTTGAAAAATATTTTTTTTTACAGTGCAAAAACTAAGTGAATATAGTATTACATAAGAGCATAATACAAAAAAATTTAAATTTTAATAATAAAATAGAATTAGCATGGACGGATCTTCAGAAAGTTTGTCAAACACAGCAAAATTTCAATACATACCCATGGCTGCCAATATTTTAATTTATTCCGGAGTACTTTTAGCCCCGTCTTTGTTTCGCACCACTTTATTTATAGAAAAATTTTCCTCAATATATAACGTCGATAAAATAAGATAAAGAGAAAATTACTTTTAAAAAACATGTGGTGCGAAATAAAGGCGGGGCTAAAATTACTCCGGAATAAATTAAAATATTGGCAGCTATGCATACCAACCAACAATCTAATCAATATCATCAGAGGTCGTACTCTCCGCCCTTTTTCCAGGACACTCTCAGAAATAAGAAATCAAAGCTTTACAAAGTAAGCGTATTTAGTACAATGGAGCAATGGGTAGCGTACTATGTCATGCTTACGTCATTGTTACGTCACTGATCGATGACAAAGCCATCTCGTGTTGAAGGTAAGTAGAACCCCGATAATTCGGATTAATTGGGACCAGACCCAATCCGGATTATCGAAAATCCGGATTATCCGGAGAATGAGAAAAAATGAAATAAAATAAAACATACTTACAGAAAATCACCTTTATATGAAACATATAGAATATTTACACACAGTAAAAATGTTTACTTTGTTATTATAAAGTCAGTAATCTTCTGCTGTGCCAATGTAGTATACCTTTTGCGGGCCGCACGGTCACGCATCTGCTTGAGTAAACATGGTTCGTTGGGTGTAGTTTCCACCTGACGTTCAAAATAAACCATTAATTGCTCTAAATGAGACGTTGCTTCATCATGGCTTATAACTTTTGGTTGATCATCATTGATAATGGTACTTTCGTCTGTATCATCTTCATTTTCTTCAGTTGTGCACAGAGCGATTATTTCGTCATCTGTAAGTGAGGCATAACCTTCATTATTTTCTGTTTCCAACCAATTGTTAATTTCGCTGATGTCAACATCAGAGCAACCATCAATTTTTTTTAACATGCTTACAAAATCTTCAGGTGTAATTTCTCTTTCATTCTCGCTTATTCCTCCTTCTGTTTCAAGCTTATTATCCGAAAAATCACAATTTGTAGGCCATAAATTCTTCCACGACTTTCGGAGTGTACTCTCAGCAACCTGATCCCAAGATTCAGCAATCACATAGATTACTTTCTTGATATTGATTGATTTGAGAATCTTTACCACTCCTTGTTCTCTATCTAAAAGTTCATTCAGCATTTGTCGTTTGTAAGCTTTCTTAATGTTCTGAAAAACCCCTTGGTCCATTGGCTGTACTAGAGCTGTCACATTAGGTGGAAAAAACTTTACCATTATGTTTCCTTCTGTCAGTTCACCTGCTTCGGGGTGTGACGGAGCATTATCAATTAGGAGGACAGCTTTGATGGGTAAGTTGCACGATTTTAAATATTTTGTAACACCCGGAACAAAATAGACAAAGAACCACTCTTTAAAAATTTTGCAGTCCATCCAAGAACTCCTCTGGGAACGGTAAACTACAGGTAAAGTCTTATGATTCATGTTTTTTAGTGCACGGGGATTTTTGGATTTTCCGTTTATAAGAAGAGGAAATTTGTGTTTTCCTGATGCATTGCTACAAGCCATTATAGTGAGGCGGTCTTTGCTCGTTTTATATCCTTTAGCTGATTCTTCTAATTTTGAGACTAAAGTTTTATTTGGCAACATGCGGTAGAATAGTCCTGATTCATCGGCATTGTAGATCTGATCTGTCGTTAATTCTTCTGTTTTAACAAATTCTCCAAATTCCTTTTTGAACTTTTCAGCTGCGATTTTGTCACTAGACAAGCTCTCACCCGTCACAGTAAGTTGGCGCACACCATGACGGTTTTTCCATCTATTTAACCATCCTTGACTGGCAGTAAAATCTGGATCACCATCAGGCAACTTTGCATTTAACTTTAAGGCTTTCTGTTTGATTATAGGACCTGATATTGGTAAACCACGATCTCTTTCTGTGGAAAACCAAACGAATAACGCTTCATCCAGTGTTTCAAGTTTAGCTTTTTTAACATTCCTCCGATTGTCCAAACTGTCGTTAGAAATTAATTTCGAGCAAAAATCCTCGATTGTTTTTCGATTTTTTTTCCAATCTGACACTGTCGAGGTCCCTACTCCTAATTCACAAGCAATCTTTTTTAAGGATTCACCTTTATCAATTCTACTCAATGCTTCCAATTTCTTTTGCATAGTCACAAAACTATGTTTTCGTTTCGTCGCCATAGCTAAAAATGTACGCTTAAAAACACTGCACACAAAGGAATGAAAAGAATCAGACACATGATGGTCCACAACATTCTCTGGCGAGTTTTCTTATCATGACTGGAGCTTCTGATGACATTTCTAAACGGATTAAATAGAAAACTGGGAAAATTGGAATTGCCAAACTTAAAGTGATACATTGTTGTTTTTATGAAAGATAGCACCAAAGAGTTTAAATAGGAAAGCGTAAGACATTCTTCCGAAAAGATTTCAGAAAAGACTTTTTTATTCAGAATACGAGGATGAAAAAAATAATGCTATGGAAATTTGCTGATCGCTTCTCAAACTTGAAAAAAAAAAAAAAAAGAAAAAAAAAAAAAAAAATCGACCAGACTGATCCGGATTATCCGGAGATCCGGAGTAACGGGGTCCGAATTAGCGGGGTTCTACTGTACCTGAACTACTCAGGCTGAAACTGCGCATGCTCGAATAGAATTTGTTTACTCGCGCGATGCTCCATATTTAAAATTAAAATAGAATTGTGTTTGAACGAATGCACATCTAAACGAAAAAATTCATGTATTTTTAGAATACTCATATTTCGCATATCTTCCCGTATTTTAAGATAAGTAATATATTTTAAATCAATTCTTAAAAATTATTTTTTGAATACTTCTTACATTTATAAAATTATTGAAATCTTAATATCTTGAATTTTCTTTCATTACGGATCGAGAGATAATCTATGGAATTGTGAATTCGGTTGTTTGATTTGTTATGAGGTTAGAACAATATATATTTCTTCATTCCTAAATGTTATTTTATCATTACTAAATGTTTATTTTAGTTATAGATTTGGTTATAAAGCGATTACAAATATATTTTGTTTAGAAGATAAAACTTTTGCGAATGGTTTCGTCTGCGTCTGATTAATTTTATGGAACATGACATAATGCTTTTTTTAATAAAAGAGATAATGATAAAGTTATCCTTTATAAGAGATTTCTTTTCCAAAATTTTAACTTTGAAAATTGCACACATTAACATTTTCTTCTTAAATTACTAATACATGAATTTTTTTCGTATTTACAATACAATTTACAACATTAGAAGATCGATTTGAAAAATTATATTTTACACTAATTAATTCTAGCTCTAAGTGAACACTGTAGATGTGATTATTTACTTGAAATTATTAGCGTACATTTGACTTTAAATACGAAATATATTAGATGTTAGCTAATAATAAAGATATTGTTTACTTGAGATTATATTAGCTAACATCTAACATATTTTGTATTTAAAGTCAAATGTACGTTACTAATTTCAAAAAAAAAATCACATCTATAATGTTCATTTAGGGCTAAAATTAATGCTTGTTTTCATTAAAAACATAAGAGATAAAATTTTTAAAGAAAGCACAATAGGGGCAGTTTTTTCACAGCTTTTATTTGGGTACCGTAACCACTGTACGACAAGAAGCGCTAACGTCGAGTTTACTTTGCGACATTTTTTAACATTATGTGAATGAGCTTACTCTGTAAAGCTTTGTAAGAAATTTTCACCTTTTACTCCACCACTATTTAAATTCAAAAATACTTGTAGTATTTCCATTGTAACGTAACACGATTAATCAAATCATACAGAAAAGGAACCACCGTATGCTACCGTAACAGGCGCGTACGATGGTTTTCTTTAACCAATATATACTTTTTGTAAATTTAACATATTAGGAATTGGATATAATCTATATAAAATAAAATCAGCATAATGTAAACGGTGTAAACTTAAATACGAATTAAATTCCAATATAATTTTGTATATCAGCTGATCAGTAACAGGTTTCATATACATCGTATACGCGTGTAAGTAATATTTTTATATCAAAACTGGAATATAATTTGGTGTTAAAATAAGAAAATTTAATGTTTAAAAATTAAAATTAAATATATGACCGAAAAATGTATGACCCAAGTTCATGATTTTATTATATATGGAACAATTAAAATGATTATACTGGTGAATGCTCGGATTCTAGATATTCTATACAAGTATTTAAAAATTGCTGGATAAATATATTTAAAAGTATTTATCAATTTTTCATTTTCATTTTCATTTTAGTTTTTTTTTTTTTTTTTTTTTTTTAATGAATTTATACGATACTAAAAATTATTAAACAGAGAGAGAGAAATAAGAATAATCGTTAAATTAATCTCTTGGGGTATATGCTTTGAGTTGAAAAATATTTTTTTACAGTGCAAAAAGTAAGTGAAAATAGTATTACATAACAGTATTACATACATAAAATTTAAATTATCTTAATAATAAAATAGAAGTAGCATGGGCGGAGCTTCAGAAAGTTTGTCAAACACAGCAACATTTCAATACATACCAACCAACATTCTAATCAATATTCTGTAGCAATATTCTAATCAATATCATCACCCACTGACGCTCTCGTTGTCATCACGGGAATTCCACATGTTCATCTTCAGCTAAAACAAACTTACCTTAAAACCAGTATTATACCATTGAAAAATTCCTCTCTGGCCAATACCCTTCCACAAATAGTTGGATTATTCGCCCTGGAAGGGATGTTGCATCAAAAATAACTAACTGTAACAAAAATAGCTTTTCTCCTTCAGCTCCTGTGGCCGAAAACGGATCAAAGCGTGGCTGCGGCCTTTTGCGTTCTTATAGCAGATTCCGTGGTCTATCAGTGGGAGGACAGACTTGCTGACTATAATTCCGTCTTTCAAGCCGAGTTATTTGCTATACAAATAGCTACGGATTGGGTGGCGGATAATATTAAAACCTATCCTATCAATTATTTATTCAGTCATAGTCTGTCGGGTTTGCTCGCCATAGCTCGACACAGGAGTACCCACCCTCAAGTACATTCAATTAAAAAAATTAATAAACTTATCTAATCATATTTCACTGGCAAACGTTTCTGCCCACACAGGGGTGTGTGGCAATGAACTTGCTGATTCACTTGCTAATTCAGCCACCAAGAATAATTCGATATTTTATTCACTCCCAGCACCACCCTCCTATATTAAACAGTTTTTGAAACAACAGTTAATGCAAAAATGGCAGGATTTGTGGAATTCTTCTCACAAGGGAAGATATACCCACAACCTAATCCCACTAGCAACTTCAAATTCATGGAACCTTTCCCCCTCTCCCTCCTATAACAGCATTCGTAACGGGCCATGGCCCGTTTCCTTCATATTTACACAAATTTCATTGCTGGCGTTCTCCCCTGTGTCCTTGCGGGGAGAAGGGAACTCCTAACCACAATTACTATTCTTGTAATTTACCGTCCGCCTTCCACCTAAGAAATCCCACCCCAAGACCAGCTGAATGGCTGAACAATATCCTAAACAGAAGAAGTCTTCTGTCAAAATTAAATAGCATATTTAACTTATTAATGGATATTTCTAATCTGACAGATTAGTGTCTTGCCTGCTTGCTCCATTTACATTCAAAAATCTCAACTTAATTCTCAAGTAGTGTCGTGCTGCAGTCTATCTCAGGCCATCTTCTATTGAATTTCATGGCTGCACTATGTACAATTTACTCAACTGAAGTTAATAATTCTGGAGTGTGAATGCTTCACTGTTCCTAATCTCAGCACAAATCACTTAGAGATGCCCCCTGTCGCGCGGGGCATTGCCCGGCATTACCTCATTTAGTTTACTTTGTCTTCAAGCTTGAAATATTCATCTGAGATGTCCATTGTCGCGTGGGTTTAGGCCCGGCATCAAGTCTCCACACAAAAACTTTATCATCGATACTTCAACTTTCTCTGACTTGCACTGAACTTATGTTCTCAACTTACTTCAGGCCAGCTGTCCAAGTTCTCTTCATCTTTACCACCGCTCCTTGTCGCGTGGGAAACTTGTCTCTAGCGGTCCTTGTTTTTTTTTTTTTTTTTTTTGTTTTTTTTAATAAACCTTTCGGAGGAGGGGCCTGGCATAGCTAGAAGCACTCGACACCGCTCCTGGAGTGGTGAGCGGCACTTCCTGTTAATCAATATCATCAGAGGTCGTAGTCTCCGCCCTCTTTTCAGAACACTCTCAGAAATAAGAAATTTTCGCCTTTTAAGCCACCACTAATTAAATTCAGAATTACTTGTGGTATTTTCATTGTAATATGAAGCGATTAAATAGGATTAAAATTACTGTATACAAATACTGGTAGCAATTAAGAAGGAAATTTCTGATCCCTAAGAGTGTACTGAGAACGACCCCTGATACATAGCCATAGCTGCATATATTTTAATTTATTCCGGAGTAATTTTAGCCCCGCCTTTATTTCGTACCACTTATTTTTTAAAAGAATTTTTTTCTTATTTTATTTACGTTATATATTGAAGAATCTTTTTCTATAAATAAAGTGGTGCGAATTAAAGGCGGGGCTAAAATTACTCCGGAATAAATTAAAATATTGGCAGCTATGCATAGCTGCCAATATTTTAATTTATTTCGGAGTATTTTTAGCCCCGCCTTTATTTCGTACCACTTATCTTTTTTTAAGATTTTTTTTTTTTTTTTTTTTTTTTTTTCTTATTTTATCGAACTTATTTATTGGAGAAAATTTTTCTGTAAACAAAGTGGTGTCATGCTGATATCATAGATTCCAACATTTTAATTTATTTAGGAGTATTTTTAGCTTTGCCTTTAATTCGCACCATTTTATTTATAGAGAATTTTTTTCTAATATATAACTTCGATGGAATAAGGAAAAATACTTTAAAAAATAAGTGGTAGGGAATAAAGGCGGGGGTAAAAAATAATCCAAAATAGGTTAAAATATTGGCATCTATGCAATATTCTGTATGTATAGTGCACCCGTCCACTTACCTCAGTATTTCATTTTTTGAATAATTTAATTATATGTAATAATGATAAAAGAAAAATACTCTAAAGGAAGACTAGATTAAAGAAAAAAAAAATCCGTTGGCAAGGTCTATGTATCTGCAAACGCAGATGTAATGGTTATTATGAGAGAAATGTCGAGTTGGCTATCAGCCAGGTTAGAGTGACTTTGTGAAAGTGCATCCACACGTTAAACGGAGGTTCAGTTCCTGGCTCTGGTATTTTTCACATAGTTAATAAAAAAAAATAAATCAGTCATGCTTTAAACTACTTAAAATGAACTACTTAAATTTAAACTACTTAAAATTTTCTTGGTTGATGAGTTTATCAATAAAATTTCTAAATAGTTTAAGATAGTTTAAGAAATTAAATAGTAAAATTGGATATTGGCAAACATCCTGAATAAATTATACTCCTGAATAAAAATACTCCGGAATAAATTAAAATGTTCGCATCTATAGTGTATTAGCATCTGTACCCAAGAGCAACGTAAGTTTATCGGTGGGCTCAGTCTCTTTCGATGCTCATTGCCCTTAAAGCAGACCGTTTCCTAACAGAAAAATAGTGATGTTCTGTCGCTTTTCTGTCGAAAGAGGAAGGAAACTGTCGAAGGAGAAAAAAAATAATAATAATATTTCTAATCCTCCTAATGAGTGAGAGCAGATCTAAGAAGCCAATGTCAGAAATTAATAAAATTAATGAAAATTTTAAAAATAAGCCAACAAATAAAAAATAACGCGGCAATCGGGAAATTTTGATTAAAAATAATAATAATAAATAAATAGTAAGAAGGTTCAAAACTCGCGACTGTGACACTAAATTCAGTTAAGCCTGATACTAGAGTTAGCAAAAACTAGACGAACTTTGCGTTCGGTCTAGGGGAAAATAGAATTTGGGATGAAAATACAAATTTTAGCGACTCGAGAGGAAATACTTCTACGTTTTTTAGAGACGAGGAGAAAGTCGTCTCCTCTAGCTAAAATAGCCAAAGGCCATTTCTTTCCACGCCCAACTCTACGATCGTAGCGATGAATTGAGTCTAACAAAGGATCATGTTAACTGGTAAGGACCGCTGTTATAAAAATGATATAAAAGAAAGTATTGGATTTGTGAAAATTTTCGACTTCCGGCTTTCTATGAATTTACTTTCTTTGAGATATCCTAAGCATGATAAGCCCATTTTTAGAAAATGACACAGTATGATATGTTAGCAAAATTTTGTATCTCACAAAACAGAATTTAAGAAACATTGACATTCGGTTAGACATTGATTTAAATTATTGATGATTATTCTTTAAAATATATCACTTAATAGGCGGCACTTCTATATTGTTATTCAACCCATTTAAATTAAGCTTTGAGTTACAATGACTTTTGTCTCGATTGATATATGTTACAGAAATTCACAGAAACAAGTGCACAATATTTTGTAGACATAGGACATCACAAGCATCCATGCCGCACCGGGATCCGAACCCGGGACCTGAGGATCCAGAAGGCAGCGCCGTAATGACCGAACCACTAGACCAGCAACTCAATACACCCGTACAGCACAGAATATTTCAGTCATGTTGCAAAAAGCTTAGAACCTTTCAAAAACGTATTACATTATGTATGCTCTCTGATACCTTTCTGAAACTTTTGCCATTTTTTGTGTTCCATCTGTTATGTGATTGAAACGTTTCTGTTACGTATCCGATTTTTTGTTACGATGGCGGAGATTTCTACGTTTTTGTAAGTAATCGGAAAGCAAACTGAATTTTTCGAAACGTTTCTGAAATATTTACAATGTGTCAGTGTTATATGATTGTTACGTTTCTGGAACATTTTCTGCTGTTAGGGCATGCGTCAAAGGAGATGCTAATGTGAACAAATACTGAAGAAAGAACTGATTTCAGTTTGGTGGAAAAGTAAAACAATTTGTTAATTACTGTTACTCAACTATAGCTGCCAAGTTCTCCGATCTTTGAATAATTGTATTAAAAAATAAATAAATAAATAAATAAATAAACCTTAAGTTTTGTTGCATATTCCTCTAAATAACTAAGTCCTGCTGAAAGTGAACTATTAGAAAAACCTAATGTATTATTATTAGTAGTTGTAGTAAAGGTTTCTTCAATTATTGTGAGATAGGATCCCCAAATTAATAGTGTGAAGGTGTTCACACATATTGTTAAGTTTTAATTTATTTTTTTTAAATAAAACAAAACCTGAATAATAAATTAATGCATTATCGCATAAAAAAAAAAGAGATTAATTAAATTTCAAATTAGATATTGTATTATTCAAATAGTTTGTTCTCAGACATTTAAAAAAATTGATTTTTAAATATCATCAGGAATTACAGAATTTTAATGATACATACGACCTACACTATATATTAACATAAAACGGTAACAGACATCATTCATAGACCTTAATTTTATATGTTTTATAACTGAAAATCTAAAATCATAACAAAAAATGTTCATATTTTGTTTAATAGAAATGTACTTCCTTTAATATGATTAAAAAAAAAAAAAAATTAATAAAGAAATAAAATGTAACGAAAAATTCTGACATTAAATATAATTATTAAAAAAAAAAAAAAAAAAAAAAAAAAAATGTGTTCTCAAATATTTCTAAACAAGAAAACTCATTGTCAGAATTAATGTGGTTGAATAGCGGAAGTAATAATTTATTTGAAATTGCGCAATAATAATGATATTTCGGATTTGCACCTGCCCTCCAAGTCGACAGTTAGGCGCTTGGCAAAAGCCAGCCAAATGCAAGATTATTGATTTTATAAACCGTCTTTGATAATTCAAAAAAATTAACATTTTTTTACACTTAGAAACAAAGAATTGAAATTGGCATGCATTTGGCGTAAAACACTGATAACGGAGGCAGATGACTCCCCTACTTGGCAGACATCTCCGTGTGATTAAAACGAGAATCACCACATTTTGCTCTCCGGCCAGTGTTCTAAAAGGACACGTTTTTTTTTTTTTTTTTTTTTTTTTTTTTTTGGTTATCGCCCCCTCTCTCTCTTCCTTGCTCCTCGAAAAAACTTTCAAATTATTCATGAACTTTATGTTTAAATACGAACCTGCAAATATTTAAAATGTGACTTTTTCTGGAAATAAATAAAGACTGTATTTGGTTTTCAAGACTTTTAATTTATTTTATTGCGGTACAACGCTTCTATGGTTAAGAATATGGTGTGATGTGAACTACAATTAATTATATAATGGACTTCAACGTTACAAATACAGTCCCCACGGATACAGAACTTTTCTATTGAAAAATAGTGTATATATCATTTACGAATCTATATTATAGTGGTACCACATAAAATAATTCGATTTACTTAGCTATGTCTAGTCAGTAAATCTTTCAGTTGTACTTTAATTACGTAAATCAGACATAAATAAAAAGAAAATTTTAGAATACAAAATAAAATTATTGTTCTGAAATATTTTCCAGTTAAACCATTTTCTTTTAAATGATAACAATCTTTCATTTCACATTGACATACAGAACACAGCACAATGTCCAGAATGAAAAAAAATTACTCCTTAATTTTGACGCAATTTTTTATTTCAAAATAAGAAAAAAAAATCGAATTAAGAAAAAATTGACTCTAAAGCAAAAGAAGGAGGGTGGGGTGGAGTTAAAGCAAAGTATTGCTTCTCAGAAGAAACGAAAGACCGATTGCGTCCCTATAAAATTTTCAAAAGTCAGCGCTATGCTTGTGCAGGTTAATATGGCCAAAGAATAATATATATATATATAATTTTGTTTTTAATTTTAGGTGAAAATTTATCTTCGACGGTAAGTTGACCAGATATAAGGTTAAAATTACACTTCCGGATTTTTTTTTTTTTTTTCTTTTCAGGGGACGTTTTTTTATAATTTTTTTATTCTTATTTTTTTTTTTTTTTCCGGGGGATGTTCTTTAAAGGGGACATTCTTTCCTGGGTATGTTTTCCAGGACACGTTTTTTCATGATATCACTGCACAGAATATAGCAAAAAAAAAAAAAAAAAAAAAAAAAGAAAAAAAGAAAGTTATATTTAATTGCACCTTGATACACATTCGTATCTATAAATTTTTGTGCCATATGGACTATCATTCAAAAGGTGGATTTTTTTTTTTTTTTTTTTTTTTTTTTTTTTTTTTAAACCAAAATTTTTACTACAGTAGCATAGGAAAAAATTCGTACAATAGTATGCAGAGCTGCCAACTAATCCGGCAAATTATTAGTACCGCCCTTTTTTCTACACCACTTAATTTTTAGAGTAATTCTCTTCAAATATATTTACGATTAATTAAGAAACAATTACTCTAAAAATTAAGTGGTGTAGATAAAGGGGCGGTACAAACAATTTGCCGGATTTGGTTGGCAGCTCTGAGTATGCAAAGAAAAAAAAATTCTCCAAACTTTGTAAAAAAAAAAAAAAAAAAAAAAAAATATTGATATATATGATATAGAAACAAACAAAATAAAGTTTTTGCATATATGGGAGAATTGCCTTTTTCCTTGGGGAAAATTCCGCGCCCCCTAAAGTGCATTTTTCAAAAGATTTTATCATTAACTATAAAACAAATCACTGAACACTGTATCTGTAATGATTTGAAACAAAGCTATCGATTCTAATATATATATATATATATGTTCTAAGTCATAAAAAGGAATTTCTTTGGATATTTAGAATTGTACTTTTCTAAAATGAAAATAGTCTACTTTCAACATAATTGTGATTTAAAAAAAAAAAAAAATGATTTTAATAAGTAATTTGAACTGCGGGAATGTGTAAGAAAATATAGAAATATTTTAGTGATGGGGATGGGTAGAAAAATAAAGAAAAATGGTAACTGATGAGCAAAACGTACTGGTTGTTTATGCGTATTAATTCACGTAAAATTTCACTTAATTTCTCTGACAACGAAAAACTGTTTATCTGTGTTAGATTTTTCATATCTGCTTTCACATGGCTTTATTTCTCATTCTTTTTATTTATTTACTTATGTATTTTGAAAGCATACATTTAAATGTTTAAACTGTAATCAATGATGTTATCACAAACATGTTATTTCATTCTAGTAAACTTTAAATTTAGTCAACAAAAAATACAAATGAAATTTAAAAAATAAATTCATAAATCTCCAGACTGTTTGAAAAATATAAAGAAAAGAAAAAAAAAACTCATAATTTTCTTTTATCTAAAAAAAAAAAAAAAAAAAAAAAAAACTTTAAAAACTATATAAATCAGTAACACCCAGCAATATTTTTATTCCCTTCGAGAAAACAAATTGAAGTTAAACAATTTAAACATTGCCTTTAAATGTTTCTTTCTTTTCTGAACACTCGTAATTTCAAAAGTAAATTTAAAAATTTGCTAGAAAAAAAAATTCATTTGCATATTATTTACTGTTTTTTCTCTCGGTTTAGCAGATTAAATCAACGGAAAAAAAGTCACATTGTAGTCTTCCAATCACCAGAATAAATAAATAAACGCTTTTCGTCTGATTCGCAGGTTTTCTACAAAGAATAATTAAAAAAAAAATTTATAATGCAGATTTTTTTTTTCTTTTAACATTAAGTGCCTGATTATTTTTTAATCAATTTAAAAATGTTTTACTTCTTTTCTCTTTTAAATAAATCACGGGAAAAATACTTTAGAAAATCATACTTTATTTTAACTATAGTTTAAAGCTAAAAAGCAATTTTTTTGCCAGTCGGCAAATATGAGGCATCAGAGATTCAATATTATTCTAATAATACTTTAGAGGACAAAATTGGGTAATATATTGGGTAACATATAAAAATTACTTTAGATTAAAAAAAATTTCACCTCATGAAATTAACGATAATTTTAGGAGTTTATCATAATTGCAGCGAGATGGAATTTTTTTTATCTAATAGTTGCCAAAAAAAGGGTTTTTTTACCCCATGTGGGACACTGACAACAAATGTTTAAAAAAAATAACAAATCCCTTTGAAAAAATATTTTAAAGAGATTAAGTATTATACTAGATGACCTTAACTGTTTATTGTGCTAAATAACCTCTTCCAGATCATAGTTCTTGAATGATGAAAAGAAAAAAAATGTTTAACTAAAAATATTTACTTTTGACTACCACAAACTAAATTTGACTAATAAAATGGCTAAATTATCAGTTAGGCATGAAGTTGTTAAATAACTTTCATCACTACAGTGTAGTTATCTATGTGCCAAAACAGTGGCGGATCCAGAACTTGACTTTTGGGGGGGGCTAAGATTTTTCAAAGTGTTATTCTAGACCAATAAAAAATTTACAATTGCAAAATTCAATTGTGAATGACAGTGTTTTGGGGGGGGGCTTCAGCCCCCTAGCCCCCCCCCTTAAATCCGCCACTGTGCCAAAATACGAAGCATAGAAATAAATAAATAAAATAAATAATAGGGTTGTTCCATTTTACCCCATGGTCCATTGTACTCCGGTCTTCCCTACGATTTTTTTTTTCCATGAACGTAATTTAACAATATGATTTTCTTATATTTACATAATGATAATTACCTAGTACTTTACTGTCGAGTACAACAGCTGAAAAGTAAAAAGCAGCATATTTTACTTATGCCACACTTATTATAACATTTAAATAACAGTGCATAACTATTTACATGAGAATGTTTCCTTTGAAATTAAAATCACTCAAACGTATAGTTGAAAAGTCTGTTAAGACATTTTATATTCAACAAGGTTCCTTGAACGTTGAAAAAGAGAGACAAAGTACTGTAGAAAACATTTCTTTAAAAAATAAACTACTTCTAAGTTCTTTTATAATGCTCTGTTACTTTGAAATTTAACATTTTTCTCCAAAGTAAAAAAAGTTTTTGTAGTTTTAAATTAATTTTTTTGTTTTTGTTTTGAATTTGTCTATGCAGGTTTGTTTCCGGTAGTTTTAAAATTCCTTTTGTAAAATATTATAGTACAAAAGGATTAATTAATAAAAGTAATAATTAAAAAAAAAAAAAAAAAAAAAAAAAAAAACCTAGTAGATACATTCAACTAATCTTTACTTTCCTTTGATACAACATGATGTAAAGTTTCTAATAGTGAAATAAATTAGAAATATATTGAACTACATTGAATGAAAAATGCATTTTATCTAATACTACCATATTTCTAAATGCAGCTAATATTGCAGATGTCCATGCGTTTTATATATAATTCATAAAGTTAAGAAAACACGTATTTGTGCATGTGATCTACTACAACATGTGTCTCATACAAAAAATTAATAAAAAAAAAAAAAAAAGAAAGAAAAGTTTCTACACTATATTATTAAAAATAATTTTAGTGATAAGACTAAAATGAATACGTACGTGTAAATCTAAAACATAATAGATAAATATAAAAAGTTTATTTGTATTGTATAATTAGTAAATCTTATACATCTCTAATGATATGTATATATATATATATATATATATATATATAAACAAATATAAACAAAATATAAACTATATATATATATATATATATATACAGGGTGTTCCAAAAATCCCACACCCCTTCCTAACTCGAAAATGAGTCAGAATTTTGAAATTGACGAAACACATATTTAATGAATTCGAGAGGGGCTTCTTTTGGTGAAAAAAGTCTGGGCCCCGGCGGTCTGTGGTCTAGGCAAGGGAAGGCAACAAAATTTCAAATAGGAAGGTATGTCTTGTGATACATTCCTGGAAACGTCTCTTCAAGACAACGAATTTGATATAAATAGTTTTGCCCTACGATGACTATTAAAGGAGTTTTAGACTTTTGGAATGTGGGTTTTGTACTTATGTATCCTCTTAAATAATCACTGCAGGAAAAAACCATCTATATCAAATTAATTGTCTTGAAGAGACGTTTTCAGGGGTGTATCACAAGACATACCTTCCCTTTAGAAATTTTAAAGTTGCACTCCCTAGCGGCACTCCTACCATCCCCTTGCTCGGGCCCAAACATTTTTGTGCAAAGTATGCCTTGTGATACATCCTTGGAAACGTCTCTCCAATACAATGAATTTAGTATAAATAGTTTTGTCCTGCAGTGATTATTAAAGGAGATACATAAGTAAAAAATCCACATTTCAAAAGTCTAAAAACTCATGATTTTCCTTTAATAATCATCGTAGGGCGATACTATTTATATCAGGTTCAATGTCTTTAAGGAACGTTTCCAGGTCTGCATCACAAGGCATACCTTCCATTTTGAAATTTTTTAGTTGTCCTCCCTAGCGGCCCCCTACACCCCCCCCCCCGGGCCCAAACTTTTTTCATCAAAAGAGGTCCCTCTCGAATTCATTAAATACATGTTTCGCCATTTTACAAAATTTCGACTCATTTTCGAGTTAGGAAGGTGTGTGGGACTTTTGGAACAACCTGCATATATATATATATACAGGATGTCCAAAAATTACAGCAACAAACTTTAGAAGGAGATAGGATATATCTTAAGAATTCAAAATTCCACAGGAACTCATGTCCTCAAATGTCATTTTAACCTTTAAAAAAAAAAAAAAAAAAAAACCTGTGTGATTTGGGGTATTTTTTAACAGATGTTGGCGGCGTAAATGGAGAGCTACAAGCTTTAAATGGATGTAGATAACAACTGATGGAATGAGAAATATTTAGCAAGACATGACTGTAAATATCATAATAACCCTTTAAGGTGCGAATACATTCTGGTGTTTTTTAACGCTCGACTCTTCATGTGTAGTCTAGTTTTTGTTTTATTTGTAATTCCGTCCAGTTTGTTAATTATAAAATTTTGTACGATTCGTCATTTAACAAATCATGTAGTACACTATTCATCAATTAAGGCAATCAGTGCTATAAATACATGAACAGCATTATTTTGATGTATGTCTTTTCATGTAATCATTTCCTCGAAAAAATTTTTGTTAGAAAAAAAAAAAGTATATTCAAAAGCTACGCGCCCAGCTGTTAAAAATCCCCCAAAACACCCAGTTCTTAAATAGAAAAGATTAAATTTGCAGACACGGGTTCATCCTATGAAATTCTGAATCCTTAAGATGTGCCCTATCTCCTCTTAATATTTATTGCTGTAATTTTGAAGTACTCTGTACCTATCTATCTATCTACATACACATACACACACATTTATATACGAGGGTAAGTCAAAAATTACCGCAATGTAGCTAATAAATTTTCTTACAGTGTTCATACGGAAGTCTGTCCTAGTTTATATTATTGTTATGATGTTGCGGTCCTGCAATGAAAGTTTGGTCATAATTCCTCCATTTGTCTTCCTTTTGTTGCAGATAGATCATGGCCGCTCCATTAGAGGTTTGCACCAAAGAGGAACAACGAGCAGTGGTCCGGTTTTTGTGGTCGGAAGGTGTATGAGGGGCCACAATCCATCAAAGACTTTCGGCACAGTACGGGAACTGTGTCTTGCCACAGCGGAGTGTCTACGAATGGATTGACAAATTCAAAAATGGTCGCACCAGTGTTACGCATGCGGAAGGAGCTGGATGACCATCTACGGCCACAAATGATAACAATATTGCGCTTGCACGTGACATGGTTCTAACAAACAGACGGTCATTAAGGGGCCGTCGATTCACCTTGGACCAAGATGTGAAGGACGCGTTGCATGCGTGGCTCGCTGCTCAGCCGAAAACCTTCTTTTCTGAGGGCATGAGGACGCTTGTGCAACGATGGACTAAGTGCGTTGAAAAGCAAGGAGACTAAATTGAAAAATGATGTTAAGGTACGTTTTCTATTTGTATTGTAATAAAGGTTATAGCTTACATTGCGGATAATTTTTTACCTTCGTATATATATATATATATATATATGTACTCATGTATATGTATGGAAATTTCGAAATCTAAATTAAAATTACAGTAGAACCTCGATTCATCGTTTTTCAAGGTGTGCGTGAAAAAAAAAAAAAAAAAAAAAAAAAAAAAAAAATGATGAAAGCGGGAAAACGATGAATGCGGGTTAAAGTCAAAACATGAATAAAACAATGTTTATGAAATAATACACGCAATATATATAGTATACTACTAATGAAAACTACTTATTACTCTCCAAACTGTCAAAAAAATAAATCAAAGTTGTAAAATCTTACGTGATATTTATTTTTAAAAATCAGCAATTTTATGTTGGATTTTTTGTTTATTTTATAAATTAAACGGGAATTTTCCAGATTTACAAAATTTTCTGGTCTTTTCTGTAATTTCGTGTGCATAAAAAAAAATAAATTCGTGCATTTTCAAATGCCGTAATGCAGACACATTTGGCACTGGTGTAGGCTCAGCCTCAGGAATGTGAAAAAATGTAGTAGCTGGCAATACTGGATGCATCCATTCTCCTCTTTACACAAGGTAGAATAACTTATTCTCCTAGCAACAACACACGATCCGTATTCAGTAATTCACGCACATATATTACAATATCTGCACAATCCCTGTCGGAGACATGGCATCACAATTTTGATCCTCTATAAAGGAGGAAAAGAGTTATTTTAGGATAAAAGAAGTAATTCCAGTTTAAATGCCATATGAAATCGCTTGATTTTCAATTTCATTTCGATCAGGAGAAGATTTTTACAGAGATGAATGCCGGAAAACGACTTTTTGAAGTACGATACATGCAGGTTCAGTAACATTATTTAAGTAAATACAGTTTGTGTAGGGAACCATAGAAATAAAACCATCAATGTGGTAAAACGATGGATGCGAGAACGATAGATCTGGGTTTTACTGTATGTAGAGCAGTGATAAGTTAAATAATTGCGATTCTTATAAATAAAAGAATGAAATAACAACAACAACAACAACAGCAATAATAATGAGAATAATTAAGAAAATTTAAGCATAAAATTAGAAATAGAGCAAAATAATATCGAAATATGGACTTACAACATTGATCTTACAACATTTTATTTAATTTCATCGAAAACCGAAATCTTTTATTTATTTATTTATTTTATTTATTTATTTTTATTTATTTACTAGCAGGCTTTGCCCGCTTCGCTGGTCACTATATTTAAAGGAAACTCTTTTCTATATAGTTTTATGAAAAAAAGAGAAAATAATAATACTGAAATCGCTCAAAAGTTCGCTTTGGGTTCCCGCTACCTTCGGCAGCGCCTTGTTCGTCCTCGCATTCTGCGATACCTGTCCCTATTGCCTACGACAATGACTTACACGTGGGCTTCCATTTAGGTGCTTATCATATATGACAATTTCGATACGGACAGTATCGAAAATTTTGAAGTAGCCTTTTATATTTGAATCCTAGTTATATATGAGCAACATTATACGTGATGTACATAATATTTGCTTTCAAATTATTCTCTATATTTATTTGATTTAATCGATCAACGATAGAATGACAGCAATTTCAAGCCAAATATAATATTACAATATGCTATGATCGGCTACTTCTATCGCATGAGACAATTATTATTATTTTCACGTTATATATACTTCATGCTTAGTTAATAGTAGTTGGTATATAGAAAAATAAATAAATTAATATGTAAACTTGATCATGGTACAGCCTTAATGCCCTTAGCGACTTTTAAATTTTTGTTGCCGTTTTAGACCAAAATATAATTTATGCGATTATTGTTCCTATACGCAAGCGAAGTGTGACGTCACTGACCGTCCGTGGATGCAAGAAAATGATTTCCTATGTTAATCGCCCATTGGATTTTTTGTAAAAAATGATTAAAAATCGAAGAAAATTATTTCTCGATTTTAATCCCCATATTTGGGTACATATATGTATTAGTTATCATGTGCATGTGTTAGATTGAGTTATTTTGCTGTCAAATTCACAAAATTTTAATTTTAAATTTCAAAACTCTGTCGTTCTTGGCGCTTATTGTATTTGGTGATCAAAAACGTAATACGAAAATATACATGCCAGATGTATATTTTTGTAATATGCATTGTACGAAATATTGTTTCATATTATTCATTACTGTCTTAAAATAAGTTGTTAAAATAACCATGATTTTTGAAAGGAATTAAATTATGTTCGCCAAATAATTTGGCGATATTTTATTTTTCTACCAAGGATGACCGATATCAAATCTATTCCGCTACAACATATTAGTATCTTATATTAGATACTTTATTTAGACATTTGAAAACAAATTTGACTTCAAATTATGATAGAATATTTATCATTTCTCTTTTAATCAGTATATTAGTTGGATATTGTGTAAATATCATCCTTTGAAATGAAATGTTTGTGTTTTCAATCGAATATGGAAGTTTGGCATTTTTTTTTCTAGAGTTTTGAAATTAAAAATTCAAATTTTGTCAATTTTACAACAAAAATAACTTAATCTAATACATGGACATAATAACTAATACATATCTATACCTAAATACGGGGATTAAAATCGGGAAATATTTTTCCTCGATTTTCAATAATTTTTTACAAAAAATCCAATGGGCGTTTAACATAGGAAATATTTTTTTTGCATCCACGAACGGCCAGTGACGTCATCACTTAGCTTGCGTATTTCTTTCTATCTTTTCCTTGGCGAAAAATGTCCGATCTACTTCAGCATCAAAATTATAAAAAATTGTCAAGAATTATCAATAAGAAAATACCTTTAATATATTGCTGAATTAACGTTTATGCCAAGCGTGTTTCATCCGCCATACTAAAAAAAAAAAAAAAAAAAAAAAAATATGAAGTTGAGGTATATAAAAAAATGCTGTGATATAAAATTCAGAAGAAATATGTTAGATTTGTAATATTAATATTTCATTTTAAAATTATAAAGTGTCATTTTCTCATCGACCAATTTAACATTTAGTAATTTCTTACTTTTCGCGTGAAAGCATATTTCATTTTATGCTGAAAACAATAAATAAATACATCTCGTAAACTTTTTTTGGCAACAATTAAAAATTTAAATGGCTTATATTAAGTCAATATAAGTCAATAAAATTATTATTTTCATATTTTAATTAATTTTAAAGATTTTTTCAATTTTTTTTTTCCTAAACCATCCCTGACCTATAAGGAAAAAAACAAAAAAAAAGAATGATCGAAATCGGTCAAGCCGTTTACGATTTTATAAAGCACATACAGACAAACATTCATTTATATATATATAGATTTATTTATTTCTAGAATAAAAATCAAGTACGCACAAATAATCAATTTCAAGAAATATATGTCAAAACAAATATTTTGAAATGCATATTCATCAGCTAAAATATTTTTAAATGTTTTGAAAATCTCGAGAACTGACTTTTATTATTATTATTATCATTTTTTTTTTTTTTTTTTTTTTTTGTGTGAAATAATAAATATGTTCTATTCAAAATTCTCAAAATATATATCTCTGAGAAAATTGATAATATTCTTTTTAAAAAATTCAAAACTTAAGTTCTCTTATTTTTATTTCTATAAGAGGAATAATATGTATGAAACTTTTCTTTTTCTTACTTTTAATGTATTTTAACCTTTTCCTAAAGTATTTCTAGGAAAAATTTGGAATTTTTGATATGATGTAAATATAGTTTATTTTGCATAGTCAAAGTTATAATGAATTTCCTAGACAATACTTCCAGAGAGTACTCCGGGATCATTATATTATATCTTTAATACAGGTCTGAAAGTTTCCGCTTTTTTTTAAAGAAAACAAAATCCTGTATTCACACCGGAATAAATTTCTCATTAAAATGCATTTATATTAACGCATAAATAATGCGTTTGAATAAGTGCACTTGAATGAGAAGTTTATTCTGGTTTGAATTTAAGATTTCTTTTTGATCAAAAAAAAAAAAAGCGGAAACTTTTATCTCTGTTAATAGTTCACAGGACGACATCTATACGTACAAAAGTATTTACATTTTTACAAACCGTATTCGCGCGCAGTAATAAAAAAGTTATAGAATTCTTGACTACATTAGGTGGTTATATCTTCTTACAGGCCGCTGCAACATCTTGCAGCTAACAACTTACCAACTGTTACAAAAATCATTAAAAAAAATAGAAAAATTACTAAAAAAAAAAAAAAGAAATTCATTTCAGTTTAGGAAGTGATAAAAAATCTAATGATATTTTGCCAAGAATGGTGACAGTGCCGTCTGTTTCATTTTAAAAAGGAGGATGGCTCAGTATTCAAAAGCTATTTTACACACGCGTAGGGGTTTGTATTTTACGTGTCATGCACAAAGTAAAATTTTGTTGTCGACATACAGTACTGTGATGTATCTGAAATTATAACAGTTAATATTTACAAGATTTGTTACATTTAAAGAAAAATAATGTCGTCATAAGACAGGTTTATTTCTGTATGTTTTGTTTATGAATAACAAAAATAATTGCAAACCGTTAAATTTATTAAAAGTATTTAAAAGAAATATTGACATAACTTTCATTGAATGTTCTATAATTCACAAATACTGTTTTCTAACGTTAAATAAGTAATGGGGCTCTTATGTTATAATACAGCATTTTTTATTTTATTTATTTATTTATTTTGCATGAAAAAAATAAAAAAAATGCAACTATTTTCTAGGTAATTTGATTATACTCTGATTTTACCTTGATTATCTGACCACAGATGACGGATATGCAGCTGACGAATATACATTTTCAGCTTGTTTTTGAAGGTCTTAAATAATATACATTAGGATAATAACCATGTGCATAGTGAGATTTTTAATCTCACGTTGAAATAAGCACTATTTTAGAACATTTTATTTTTAAAAATTGTGGAAATAAAAAAACATTACGATTCTATCCTTTTCAAAAGAATTCAGAGGGTAAATAATCTTATAATACTTTCTGATATATTAAAATATCCAGTTACAAAATAAGAATTTAAACTGAAAAATAGCATTTAAAAATGGATAATATATATAGTCATAACCAACATAAATAGGAACTTTGAAAAGGAAAATATAAAAATTGGCAGTGTTTTAGAAAAATGTTTTTTAAACAAAGCACACTGTTGGAGAAAAAATAAATAAGCATAAATACCATACATTTTACAGTAATTATGCCGTTTTGATCCTTTATAGTATAAGAACAGCAGTTTTACGGAACAATAAACATAAGAATACGGCACATGTACACTGTAAAAAATTTGAACACATTTTTACGGTCAGTGACCGTTAAAATTTTTACAGTTACTGGCCGTAAAAATAAAGTTATGCCCGCAAAGCTGCCATAATTTTTTTTCTCTAAGAAGGGAAGTGACCTTTAATAAACTGTCAACATTTTGAATTTTAAAGGACTTTGTTACAAATATGGATATTGGACCTTGTAATGTTGGAGTCACGTCATCATAGCGCTGCTGCGAAGCGCGAGTGAATACGAAGAGGTTTTAGAGTTGTTAAATGAAGTGAGTGGAGTTGATGAAGATTAATTATAAATATGATTGAGTATGGTAAAGAAAAGTGAGGTAGTGTAGTGGTGATGTAGAATGTGAAATAGAACAGAACTGTTTTTGGGTGATTAAGTTTCTAGTTCGATAAACGTTGTGGTGATTTTCAAGGTGATAATTTATAGTGTAGAGTTAGGCGGATTCAGGGAATCCTTTTCGCCTTTAGCCTACGATTAGTAAAGTGCTGTGAATCAGCGAGAGCAATTCTCTTACTACGTTATCTACTGTGGGTGAGACTTCTTTCTAAATATATTTAAACTATTTATTGAAGCTATCTTTCTAAAGTATTTAAGATTTTATATTGAGTTTGGCCCGTGTGTCCACCCTGCACTTAAGCTGTAATAAAACTTTATATTGCAAATTGAGTTTCGTGCTATTTCTTACTTACTACTTAAGTTAATTAAGTTAATCTCTGAGGAATGGAGACCACAAATTCCTCACAACCTTTTCCTCAAAGAAGGGACAGCTGGTCGTAAAATTTAATGTTCAAATCTCCGAGTTTTACTGAAAGTTTTTAGAGTGTACTAGTTAAGTCGTAAACATAATTTGTACCGTAAAATAAAAATTCGTGTAAATATAAAGCATATAACGGTTTTTAAGGTTAGGAAAATGCATTCGTTTGGACAGTTGACAATTAATTAAGCGTTAATTGCTAATTTTACAATTCAAGATTAATCAATTCTTTTTCTGAAAGTTTTGTAATGAAAGATTAATTATCTATAATAATGCAAGTTATTTTATATTAATTATCTATAATAATGCAAGTAATGATTAACCAATCAGTGTTCATGAAAATATAATTACTTTTTGATTAACCATTAATCTTCAGATTAAGTGACATAAAATCAACGATTAAAACTGGTTAATTTTTTTTTTCAGAAAAATGTTTTATTTGTTTTTAATCTGAAATTTTCTGTTTTATCTGGAAAATTACGGTTCATACACCACCGATAAAAATTGCAATTAATGTACTGTTCCAACTGCTACCTGTATATGAACAGTACAAAAACACAATTATTTAATTAGACCGAAACAACTAAGCAAAATTGTTTATAAGACGATGAAATGCTTTCATAATTTTTTTTTCAAATGCTAACTCCATTGCCCATGAACTGCATTTTATTTAATGTATATATAGTACACAGGGATGGAACACGGGCGCAGAATTCATACCGGAATCCGTTTAAGAAATTTCTCTACCTATAATATCGTTGATTTAAGAAGTAGAAAATTTTCTTACATTGAGAGTGGTATGAATTCTGCGCCCGTGTTCCATCCCTGAGTACGCAATCATACTGTCAGTTGCAATGATTTTCCTATTTTCTGAGAGATATATTCAAAATCATTTTCTGTTCATGCCTATAGTTGCAATTTCGCTAAAAATTGCAATTTTATTTTATTTTTATTCATTTTTTTCTTGAACTTGTTTTTGAATTGCTCACTGAAAAAAGAATTCTTTGATAATAACAGGAGACTTGGCGTTGGAATATTAAAAACCGAATAAACTACTACGTCAGAAACGCATCCAAAAATTACAGCTCCCTCGTATTTCGTCTACTAAATCAGTCTCTTCTAATATCAGTATTGTTTTACCCTATTTTCCTAAATCCAGTCAAACCATAGGTAAAATTCTCAAACATTATGATTTTAAAATAACATTTTCGCCGCCTTCTAATAAACTCACCTTTTCTCAGTTAAAAGATCCCATTGATATGCACAATTCTTGGGGCATTTATAGTATTTCCTGTCAGTGTGGTTTATCATATATTGGCTAAACTAAACGCAGTCTTAAATTTCGTCTAAAAGAACATATGAATTACGTCGCAAACAAGAAACCAATCAATTGGCTGTTTCTAAACATTGCTGGAAGGAAAATCATAATTTTAAATTTAATTCAGCTAAAATAATTTGCAAACCTAAATCCATTCATGAACTCGATTTCTTTAAAGCTTTTCATATTTATAAAAAATTTAAAAACCTTGTAAATTGTGATTTCGCTGTTCCCTATTTGTCTGATTGTTGGAAATTTTACATTCAGTCCACATTTTCTTAATTTTTATACTGTTTACACAGCTAGCATTCCTAAATTCCTATTGGCCACACACTCCACCTTTCCCGTAATCCTAATGGTTGAACTAAATTCGGTCCCTCTGCTATATATAGGAGCACTTATCCAGATTCAGAATTCTTTTTGCACTGAAGACGGTACGCTTAAGGCTACCGAAACAGCTGTATGCATCGCAAATATTTTTCTTTTGGCGTTTCTGACGTAGTAGTTTATTCGGGTTTTAAAGAATTCTTTGGTTGGCATTTAGAAACTAAATTGTAGTTCTAGTACAAATAGTTCCATTTCATCTTTATAAAAATCTAGTTCCCTCTGCTAGCGACTTCTAAAAACCCCTACTAAAATTCTAGAGCGTTTTTCTACATTCTCGTAGTTAAACTTACTTAAAAATCTTTGGAAAATAATGCGAGCACATGGGACGAGTTTTAATAACTATAATTAATGGTTTATGATCCAATTCTAAGATATTAAGAATTTCTTGCAACACAAAAGATTAATAATGTTATAATATTAAAAATATTGTTTCACAATCTAGAAAAGAATAGATTGGAAATTCTCGATCATTTCGTCTATCCATGTTATTAATAAAGTAAATAAATAAAAATAAAATAGTAAAATAGCATAGCTCGTAAATCTATATTACTATTTTTAAGGATTCAGGAAATGATTATTTACTCGTACTTGATAAAAGTGGTATATATATATATATATATATATTCCCTCAGTTTTTTTTTTAATAACACGGCACTTCATATAGTTACCTTGAAATGTTAAAATTTATACAAACAAATACTTTGATAAAATCTTGGTGCAATTTTGATAATTTAATGTTGTATCATTCATTCTTATTTACCGTAATTTCTTGTAGATAACCCGAAGTTAAGATGTGTCATTTCTCCACCAGAAATTTTATTTAATAGAGAAATCTATACTTTTTCGAAGGAAGAGCTCGTACAAATATAAATTTATTTATCAATTGAAATTTCTGGTGCAAAACTGGATTATATAACCTGCGGGGTATCTACCAGAAATTACGGTATTTATTTTTTCTTAATTCTGAGTTCTTAATTGTTGTAATATTAATATTTATTTTTCTTCCTTACAGTATAATTGCATTTCATATTTACTTGCTTCAATTTTACACACACACACACACACACATATATATAATCAAATATGTTTTTATATTAAGGATTTATTTATTTATTTTTTTTTTTTTTTTATATATAACATAAAGTACTATGTCTCCCAACAATTATAAGTAAATGTCATATATTATTTATTTTTTTATTTTTTTTTTTTATTTTTATTTCTTTGTCCCAAGTAAGAATATTCAATGGTTAAATTCTTATTAAATTTTTAAATGCTTATTATTATATATATATATATATATATATATATTATAAATTTAATTATGTTATTTCTAATTACATTTTTCGTAACAATATTTTTATAATACCATTAAATTTATTCCCTATTTTTTTTTTCTGGGTTTTAATTTTCAACCGTCAATCATCATATTTATTTTTAATTTCACATGCAGTACCATTAAACATTTTACGCACTTTGCTTATAAAAATTACAAAAAGCCTAATACAACTGCTTCTGTAGTTCTCTCATATTCTGTGTGCTGCGCTGTGGGGAATTGATGTATAAACCCTGTATGAGATTATTGTTGTAGCGATTTAACTTCTATAATTTTAGAAATCGTACTGGCGGGACAAGGTAACTTTAAAAGAGCCTGATGCATTTAGTGATGTTATTCCAGCACCAGATATGCCAACATTTTACTTTATTTCAGGGTACTGTCAGCACCCACCCTTTCTTCATATCACATTATTTGTAATGAAATGTTATCCAGAATGTAATGGAATTTTATTCAGTATGATGAAATAATAATAATAATAATTATATATATATATATATATATATCTTTTACGAAAAGCAGTGTGAGAAAAAGGTTGGTATAAATAATGCTCCGAAATAAATTATAATGTTGGCATTTAATTAATTAATTACAGCCATTCGTAATTGCGCTGGACAGTTAGGTTTGTTGACAAGCATTAATTGGTGTATCCTAAACGCAAATATATAAAATGTTTAAATGTTTCCTAAACATTGTTTGGAAATGCAACCTAGGAAGAGTAAGTCGAGGAAGAGTAAATTATTTTAGTTATTACTGTTATATAATCTTTACTGTTAATCTTCGGTAATCGAATCTATTACCGAAATTATCTTAAAATATAATGTACACAGGTTACAACATGGTATGGTTTAATCATGCGTAAAGTGTTCAAGAAGCTTCTCTTTTTCTTTTGTCACTATGACCGTTTCCACTGTAAACACGTATTTTTGTCTTTTTACTAAAAAAATTGTCGTAATCCCTTGGTGCTGTTTTATTATATTGCTAGCGTTCCTGTGTTTTATGAATCTTTTAGGTGTTTCCCTTGACATTACTCTAACAGCACTATCATATTGTAATTACTTTTTCCTCCACCAAACAAAATTCCATTGCATCATGATTGCTCTGGTAATATATCAAGTCTTTCTGATCGGTAGTTTAAAAATTACAGCGTTTTGATATCGTAGCTTTAAATTTAACCTTGTCAGTTATATACAACCTAGTTTTTATTCCCAATGCTAATACAGTCGCGTTTACATTAATCTCAAGGGGAGGGGGAAATCGTTCATGTTATCGGTATTTCATGCTATCAATAACTAATCTTCATATAATTAAACTAACCTTTCTTTTGACGGTGATTGTGGAAACAGTGTTAGTATTAAAAGTAATTCATGTTAAACTTCTTCACCTTAACGAGGTTTGACTGCATTCATCTCGGAATTATTTAACAAAATTTTGCTTTTAAAACTTAGCAGTAAAAAATCATTTATTTATTTTCTTCTAGCTGCAGTTTGTTCTTTCGGCAGCTGTCGATATCAAATGAACATAATTACCTTGTAGCTTAAAAGGTTAAAAAAATCAAAAATAATATATTTTACATCTACGAAATTTGGCAGAAGAAAGTATTTAATTGTTCTTCCTACAGTACTGTCAAATTTATGGGCACTTCTATTGAATATCGACCACAAAATTTGAGTTCTAACGATTGCTTAATCATTTAATCGTCTATTATGTGCATAAAACATCACTCTTGAAAATTACTGGTGGCTATTAAATAAAAAAATTTCTTAAATTTGGCAACATTGACTCTTTAAGACTTTAGAGCATAGTGGTATCGAAGGCATACTTGCCAACATGCTAATTAATATCCGTAGTGTTGTTAGTCCCGACCTTTTTTTTCAAACGAGTAAATTTTTAGAGTAATATTCTCCAGATTCAATTACTATTAAGTAAGAAAAAAGACACTCTAAAAAGATACTGGTGTGAAAAAGAAGGCGGGGCAAACAATACTACGGAATATTAATTAGTATGTTGGCAAATATGCTTGAAGATCACATATTCAAGATTTTTCTGGGTCATTACATGCCTGCTTATTTTTGCAACCAATTGTTATTAAAGTTCAAGCACTTAAATTAAAAAATTAGATTGTATTTCAAAATTTATTGTTTACTGTTTTTATTGCATTCACTATTATATAAATATAAATATTTTTGTGTTTGCGAATAAAACAAAATTCTGTTCACTAAAGAGTTAAATATAATTTTTTTTTTTTTTTTTGCTGAATATTGTCTGAGTTTTTCCTTTTTTCATCATTTTTTGTTGCAGGTTTTGAGACACATTGTAGCAATTTGTAGTCTTAAAGCTCAAAATTCGAGTAATTTTAAAGAGTTTAACATTCATAGCTGCCAATATTTTAGTTTATTCCGGAGTACTTCAAGCCACGCCTTTATTTCGCACCACTTTATATATAGACAAATTTTCTCTAATATACTATATAACTTCAATCAAATGAGAAAAAATTTCTTTAAAAAAAAAAAATAAGTGGTCCGAAATAAAGGCGGCTCTAAAAGTACTCCGGAATAATTTAAAATATTGGCAGCTATGAACATTAAAAAAAAAAAAAAAAAAAATCTATGACTGATATTTAGTAACTAAATCGTTGCTCTAGTAAAAATTGCTCCATGTCATCCTTATAAATTCTGATTTTCTTTACTATCAAGTTCTAAAAACCCCTACTAGAATTTTAGAGCGTTTTCTTTATTATCGTGATCACACTTATTTAAAAATCTCTGTAAATAAATGCGAATACAAAAGGCGGGTTTCACTAATTAAAATTTTGGTTCATGACCCAATTCAGGAAATCATGCGAGAATTTCTCGAACACAACGGGTTCATAATGTTCATAATATTGTTTCACTATCTAGAAAAGTATAGACTAGAAACTCCCAATTGTTTCGTCTATCCAGGTCATTTGTTTACCTTATATGCATACTTCGGAAATCTATATTTTCAGTTTAAGGATTAAAAAAAATGACTACTTTTTCGTTCTAGATGGAGGCGGTATATATATATTTTTTTTTTCTCATTGACTGACATAAGCAAGGATATTAAATATTAATATAATATTTTTGGAGCAATAACAGATTAAAAATTCGCATATATTTAAAAATGTACAGAAATTTAATTTTCTACGTTGTATATTTTAAAAAGCAAGATTCACAAATTAAAATAATTGTAAAATTATTAAAAAATTTAAAGTTAACTTTTAGAGTATTATAAAATGTTTTAATGTAAAACTCAAGATTTTATTATTTTTTTATTGTGGTTAATAAGATATTGCATGTTATTTGATTTATAATACATAAAATGCATATTAATTAGTAAGTATTTTGATAAATAATTATGTAGTAATAAGAAAAGGAAAATAATTAACTAATAGGAAAATTTTACTGTATTATATGTTATATAAATGTAAATGTACTTCATTTTTCATTAAATTTCCAATAATATACTCTCTTTTACTTACTTACTTAACAACCTTTTTTTTTTTTTTGTGTGTGTGTGTGGTCTTAGGTAGGCATATTATTTATCACATTTTACACATCATCAATTAAAATTATACCTCTGGAAGTCACCGATGCGGGAGAGCCATCCCTTTCGTGGAGTATCGAAATTATGGTGGCATGCCCCAGACCGTCGCCAATATTGCCCAGCACTAGTGCGACGTAAAACCCATCCAACCAACCAACCACATCATCAATTAGTACTGAATAATTATTTACGCATTATATTAATTTAATTCATGATTGTATATTCTGTGAGTGAAAAGTACGTACTGAATGTAAATAAAAATAGGATTCTTTGTTTCGTTAAAATATATACTTAAAATGTTAGAAATATGTGATATACGTGTTTCGTTAAAATATATACTTAAAATGTTAGAAATATGTGATATACGTGTTTCGTCACAGCCTTTTAATGCAATATCATTACTTCTTAGGTTATTCCAAATACTTTGAGATTTAAATATTATTCTTTCTGTAAAGTTTTCTAAACAAACAAAACAACTTAATTCGAATCTTAATTTATAATTTATTTTAATATAATAGAAGAAATTAAAAAGAAATTAGAGTCCACGTCATTATAACTTGCAATCTTCATACTTCGAAAATTTTATTCTTCAATAATGATTTCTTTTATGTAGTTATTTTCTCTATTATTTTGTGTATTTTATACGAGATAATTATGAAATTGAAAGTTTGTTTTTTCACGGGTAGATAGAGAAACTGCAATACAGCAAAATAATTTCACGGAATGAGATCGTTGTTCCGTTCCTTATGATCTTTAAATAAAATCTTTCTAAATAAAATTTTGCTTCATAATTTTGATACACGCAGGGATGGAACACGGGCGCAGAATTCATACCACTATCAATGTAAGAAAATTTTCTACTTCTTAAATCGACGATATTATAGGTAGAGAAATTTCTTAAACGGATTCCGGTATGAATTCTGCGCCCGTGTTCCATCCCTGTACACGAGTATTTCTACTGCATTTATCGTTTTATTTAACCTCATTAGCTATAGAGACAAATATAACATAAGATAATGATTTTAAATATATTTGATGGAATTTTTCAAGTATTAGATGAAGATTATGGAAGTCCTGAATTATTTTATTTCCTATCACATTAACTAAAATGAGAAAAAATTCATATACCGCCTTCATTTAGGACAAAGAAGTAGTAATTTTCTGAATTCCGAAATTAGAAATATAGATTTCCAAGTTATGCGTAAACAGAGAATCTCAAACAATAATTTAATAGTCGGTAACAAATAATTAAAGGTAAACAAATAACCTTATAGACTAGAATATCTCGACCATTTCGTCTATGAAGATGAAGTGATCCAGAATTTCTAGTCTATACTTTTCTAGATGGTGAAACAATATTATGAACATTATGAATGTTATGAATTTTTTGTACTACGAGAAATTCTAACTTGATTAACTAGAATTGAGACAAAAGCAAAATCGATAATTGCTAAAACTTACCTCTTGTGTTTGCATTTAATTATAGAGATTTTTAAGAAAGATATACTCTATGATAATATAGGAAAACTCTCTAGAATTCTAACAGGTATTATATATATATATATATATATTTCAGTGTAGTGATATTTGAAATTTGCTTATATTATTCACTGAATTACAAATAGAAAGATGTACATGACATATTATGCTTTTAATTACAGAATAATAAAATTTGAAAATTAAATTATAAATTAAAGTTATAGAATGGTAAATGGCAAAGAACTGCGTAAGAAAATTAATTTAATTTGTTCATATTTTAATTCATTTAATAATTTCTAATACTTCCATAATTAATTGTGAATTACATTATTTTAATAAAATTCTTGTATTAGGTCGATTCATAAATAATTTTCGTTGCAGTTTAGTTAAAATTTACACCAGAAACATTATACAATGAATATAAGGCGGCAAAGATAGGCTCCCCCCCCCTGCATTCATCATGTAGTGTATTTGGGCTTTACTTGCATTGAACCAATGGTCAAAGCATGCATACTGCAAATGTTAATAAAATTCTTCGAAGGTGAGGAATTTTGCATATTATGTTCGTTTTTAACCAATCAGAATGACGATCACCTTTTATTTTAATGGAATTATGCAAATATTAGCTTTCAGCCGTCACTGGCATTACGGTACTCATTGGTCTGATTTCATTGGGGGTGTGCCATCTGTCTTAGTATATAATCTGTGGTTCAATTATTCTTCTAACAATCGTTTTGTCTAGTGTATGTTTGATTAAACTGTTACACCAATCGCCTAAAATGGAGAATGAAAAAGTGCATATTCGTCATGTGATGCTTTGGGAATTCAGACAAGGCAATAGTGCTAAAGCGACAGCTGATAAAATATGCAGTGTATACGGTGAAGATCTAATAACTGGTAGGACAGTTAGATATTGGTTTACAAAATTCCGCTCTGGCAATACAACTTTAAAGGACGAACTGAGAACAGGACGTCCTTCCGACTTTGATGACAACCTTGTAAAGGCTATATTGGAACAAAATCCACGCCAATCAACTAGAGACATAGCAGAAAGGTTGAATGCACCACAATCAACTATTTTCCGCCACCTGAAGAAATTAGGGAAAGTCAGCAAATTAGGAGTATGGGTACCACACAATCTCAGTGAACAGAATAAAGAAAACCGCCTGTCTATCGCTACAAGTCTGCTCTCACGAGAAAAAGAAGTGCCTTTTTTAGATAGGATAATAACTGGTGATGAAAAATGGGTTACTTATGAGAATATCATCCGTAAAAGACAGTGGCTTGATAAGGAGCAAAAACCCTTACCAGATTCGAAAGCTGACATCCATGGAAAAAAGATTTTATTGTGTGTATGGTGGGATTGTCGAGGAGTAATCCATCACGAGTTATTAAAGCCAAATTTAACAATTACTGCACACATATATGTTCAGCAACTGCAAAGAGTGAAAGAGAAACTTCATGAAAACCGTCCTACACTCGCCAATAGCAAAAACGTCATACTTTTGCATGGTAATGCAAGACCACATACAGCAAGGGTGACACAAGAAAAAATTCTAGAGCTCGGATGGTCTATTTTACCGCACCCACCTTACTCTCCGGACCTTGCCCCGACAGATTTTCACCTTTTCTGTTCCTTACAAAACTTTTTGAAAGGAAAAACATTCAAATCTGAAGAACAAGTCAGACAGGCTGTCGAAAATTTCTTCCAATCGAAACCAACCACATTTTACAAGGAAGGAATATATAAATTGCCAAGAAGATGGGAGAACGTCATACAAAATAATGGTGAATACATAATAAATTGATATAATTTTGTAACTAAATGAAAGCAAAATAAATACGTGCTAAAAACAAAGGAAGTTATTTAAGACTCCACCTACAAATACGTAACATGATAAATGTGGGAAGAGCTTATTCTTCGGCAGGAAATATTACCTAATATACATTATTATATTCGTTGTATAATGTTATTGGTGTGTATTCTATTTTAACTGAATCGGAAATTATTTATGAATCAACCTAATATATTATAAAATTGTTGCATGTGACTTTCGCGACTGTATGTTTTTGTCTTTTTGATAGTAAGGTCCGCCTGTGGGCGTTATTCTTTCAACTTATAGTATTTCAAAGCAAAATTTTCTGTATTTACAGGGAGAATATAAATTGATATACATTTTAATTATACTCTTTCTAACTAAAGTATTTGCATGCATAGTATATTGATTGTACAAATATGAATATTGGGTATATTCTTAAGAAGTAAATAACCCACAAATTTCAAAAGAAACGCCCCTAGGCGTAGTTACAGATTTTCAAATGACGTGAATCTACGTTAACGGTCACGAAAGTGTCAAATGTATGCTGATAAAATCAATATATTTGTTCTCTAAATAATACAGATCTAGCACATATAGCAATGAACTTTGAAGGAAATTCGTCCTAATACTTACTATATGAAATGAAATAACTTATACATATTTTTCATACATGTAATAAAAAATATGCACAACATGTACAGGGGTCGTACTCTCCGCCCTGTTTTCAGGACACTCTCTTGAATAAGAAATTTTTAAATTTATTGCTACCACTATTTTTATAAAATAATCTCTACCCTGTACAATTATGGCACGTTACCATAAATATACCACACGTATTTCTGCATGAAATTAGTGGAGGCATAAAAGGTGGAAATTTCTTATCTCTGAGAGTGTCCTGAAAAAAGGGCGGAGAGTACGACCCCTGCATGTATACAACTCGCAGATGTACAGTCACCCAAAAAAAAAACGCCACCCCCCCACCCAATTTCGCCGTAAATTATCGTAGTAACATGCGGCTGGTACCTATCGATCTGTAATAACGTCTAGTTTTTAATGGTGTAGTTATATTATGCTTAAGGGGTCATCTACATATTAAAACACGTATAAACTTCATTTTTTTCAATGACGACCCCTATTTTTGACCTCATATTCAGATTTCTGAGATCAAGGCAGTTCGGAAAACTTACCTATTTATAGACTTTAAATCAACTTTAAACAGAGTTACACGTGAAAATGTGTTAGGGGACCGTCTATACATTTAGAAAAAATAAATCGTGATCAACTACCCAATATTCATTATTTATAAAATTTCACACCGGAAAAAAAGCTCAGGAATGTTTATTATAAAATAAAAAACGATTCAAATTCGCAGAACTTTCTTTATTAGCTTATGAATTGAAAGATTTTTATTGGTTTCAATTTATTAAACATTATTATTGAAAGTTAAATACATCACTTTGTACGAAGAAAAATAATAGCTTGAATGATATGAACCCTACAATATTGAATTACAAAAATCTAAATACCAAGGTAAAATAACAGTAGTAATAATGATAATAATATTAATAGCAGTTAAAAAAAAGGTGTTTAATATTTAAGAAAAAGAATTATCTACTTCTTAAAAGCAAAAAGTGTTTTATTTAAGAGACAAAAATTTATGTTAAAATACATTTAAAAAACAAAAAAATATATATAAAAACAATTAAAATCTACTAACTAACAATTATTATCTACTTCTTGTTGGGTATATTTTTATTTTATACAGTAAGCCTCGCATGAAAGTGTTACTATAAAGTTTTACATTTAATTTCTGGCGTACAAACCAACAATAGATAATATACAAAAATATACATAACAAGATTTAAACTAAAATCTGAGAAAGGATATTTAATATTTTCGCGACTGCTGATGTAGTTTCACGTCATTTGGAAATCTGTAACTCCTCCAGTGGGCGTTTCTTTCACAATTTGTGTGTTACGATATTTCTTAAGAATATTCCTTATATTCATATTTATATAAACAAAATAGTATGAAACAAACATTTTCACTAGAAAGAGTGTATATTCATATTATTGTGTATATTCATATGAAAATAAACATGGATATGGAAAAAACGGTTTCCTATTGCCTAGAACGAATATTCCCCGTTCTGCAATCGTCTACTGTACTTGAATTCTTAATTATAAATGTGTAAAATCTATATCTTTAAAAGTAATAAGACATATTACTTTGTTTTAAATTCTTTTTCCGTAATAAATGTGACGACAGTTTTACGCCGTGATTAGAATAATAGAAAATAAATAATATTGCACTTTGTTTCAATAATAGATTTTAAAACTTAAAGAAAAAAAAAATACCACTTTATTATTCAGTATTAAAAAAACATTTAATAGAAGTTTTATATTTTATTATGTTACGTCATGCGATAAAATTTAAATAGCATAATCGGTAGAGTAAGCAAATGCGAAAATTTCACAAGATTAAAACAGAAAATTTGTTTTAAAAATTCTGATAAAAATTAATAAAAATCAATTATATTAATTTTAAAAAAGGAAAAAAAAAAAGTATTGTTCACTGCGTATTGCTCTTTCAAATAATATTCCTCGTCTTACCGCGTTTTTTTACTGTCATGATACTTAATTGAGGTGCACGAATCCTAGAATATTCAAGTTAAAAACAAAAGACAAAAGGGATAAAATAGAATTTTAGCAGTGAGAAGCTAGAAAAAGTTGTGTAATATTTAAGAACAAAGACTTAACATTTCAGAATCGAGTAAACTCCCTTCTGCAACGAAAGCCACGCCTTTACAGAATTTTTCTAAAACTTTACATTATAAAACAAAATTATTTTACATACTTCCAATTAAATCATTTAAATTTTGTCTTCAGCATTTAATGTAGTAAATGCCATTGACATTTATGCATACCAGCGTCACATATAGTGTCATATACGAGTATGCAAACTAGGTTTTTTAATACTGTTTCCGCAATATAGAGGCGGGGCTACATTTCTTTTGGAATTCTTTCCCAATCTCTTGCCTGCATTGCGATAATTTTATAAAAAATAAGCCAATTTGTATAATAAACATCGAAATGTTCCTTAGAAAACAATTATAATAACATAAAGGTAAATTAAAATACTTTTTCGTCAAAATGTATAGAAATATTGACTCACAGATGATACAAATTATAACAAGTGACGCCCCCCTAACAGCAGTAAAAAATGAAATATCACTGTAACTCAAAAAATAATGTTAGGAACGAGCTGTAAATTTGGAAACCCATGTTTTTGATGATGCTCGTTCTATTCGTGTAAAAATTAACATAGGTCATAATTCATAATTTTTTCAAATATGAATTTATTAAAAATTTTCATAATTCAAAAAATGTTTTTTTAGCAAAAATTTGCATGGAATATGTTTGGGTCACTTCATTCTAACGAATAAAAAAAACAGAATTTAAATATCATAATTATTTCGGAAGATATGATTTAATGTTTGTCACATTCATTTAACATTAGCATCCCCAAATTTTGACAGCTTATAACTCTATGAAAAATTGAGCGAAATATATAAACTATACCATTTTCCGTGATGATTTGATCCAAAGAATTCAAAAATATTATAAAAAAGGGGGGTTACCATTGAAAAAAATGAAGTTGATGTCAGTTTTAATATGTAGACGACCCCCTAAGTAAAATCTAACTATAACATTATAAACTAGACGTTATTACAAACTGATCGGTACCAGTCGCATGTTTCTACGATAATTTACGGCGAAATTAGGTGGGGGGGTGGCGTTTTTTTTTTGGGTGACTGTACTTGCTTATATCCTTCAAACATTAAATTACATAGTTTTGGGTTTTCAATTTGTATTATTTCATTTTAAATGATTTTTTTTTAAATATGCATTTTTGCAAAATTTTCAAGAATGATTCACATTGATAAAATTGTCCGATTATAGATCTTTTTTCTATTACTATTATATTTTGCTACATAGCTGCCAAGTTTTTAATTTATATTCCGGAATATTGTTAGTCCCGCACCTTTTCACACCGTAATATTTTTGGAGTAATTTTCTTAATGTTTAATCGTAATTATATCTTGAAAAAAATATTTCCACAAAGATTATGGTGTAAAAAAAGGGCGGGGCTAGCAACATTCCGGAATCATACTTGCCAACCATCTCATTAATTGCCGTACAATTGTTAACGCCCCCTGAAAAAACGCCCTTTTTTTCACACCACTATATATTTAGAGTTATTCTCTCCAAATGTTGTTTCGATTAAATAAGAATAAAATTACTCTAAAAAATTATTGGTGTAAAAAAAAAAGGCGGGTACTAAAAATTGTACGGTTCATAATGAGATGGTTGGCAAGTATGCGGAATAAATTAAAAAACTTGGCAGCTATGTTAATATATTGAAAGCAGAAAATACCAGGCTTTTGTGCTATATTCATAACAGAAAAAACTGGATGCATTTACAAGTTCTAGAATATCGTGAACTTAATTTGAACATTTAAACAAAATATTCATATCGAGCTGTTCGTCAGATAGATTATGTGTAACAAAATTCTGTGGCAGACAACGAACGAATGCACATAAGATCCTACATATGTTCATTTACCCCACATTGACATAAATTGTAGACTATGTGCACGTCTTTCCGTTCTTGTGTAACTAAAGTTTTGACAGCTCTAGATCATGAACTAATGAACATAATTCCTTCATATGAATATTTAGCCGCTCATTGATATAAATTTATTCCTATTTGTCCATCAATCAGTTTATGTGAGGCAAAATTTTCTATCAGCTCTAATCTTGAAATAATGCACAGAATGCCCTGCATATGTATATTCCGTTGCACATTGACTTATAAATTGGAACCCATCAACATTCAGGAAAAATTGCCTAAAACATGGTCCTACCATGCTGTGATTTATACCATTTACAAGAAACTATTTCCCAGCTTTTTGTGTATGATTAAACAAAACTTAATATATCGGAGGATAATTATGAGAAACTAGGCTGATTTGATTTGGGTGAATATTGGCTGACATGTCTGGCTAAACATACTGCAATTTTCTCTGCAATGTGGAAAGGTGTACCTCTTCTTTTATAGCATATAAATGTGTTAAACTTGGTATGAGAGATTACCAGTAAGTAAAAGAATATTAAGTAAATTTGGATCTGTTTCGGCCGTTAGGTAGTACTTCACGATTTGCAATTTTCGATAAGGCTACATTTCAGCATCGATGGTTAATATTGTAGAAAACTGCATACGTAAAACTTTATTGTGAGAACGTGAAAATAAATATTTTTTCATGGTGCATTTTACGATGCATTTTTAAATGGGATGATACATAGAAAAAAGTTTTGCGGAATACAGTATACTAGTTTTATTTATTTATTTATTTTTCATAGTAAAATCGAAATTTTTCAAATTTTTGTGAGCAATTTCTAATTACTTTGGTCTACATTTAATTAAAATTAATAATGATGTGAAAATTTTTTTTTGTACTCTAATTCATTTTGAAAATCGAGATTGATTTTAAGTGACTATTCAAGTCGCTTCTTTTAGTTTTAGAAATAACCAGTGCTTGTCTAAGGCCGAGGAAAACTTTTATCGAGATTTTTGACAACATTTTTCTGTCAAAATAATTGACAGAAAATCAATTTTACAATAAGGCAATAAATAAATAAATAAATAAATAAATATAATGACATGCGTTTTACTCTGCTACAATGGGGCTTTTTTTATGCCAATATTTTCTAAAAACAACCATTTGTATAATTATAAAAAACCCAACATTATTTAAAAAAAAAAAAAAAAAAAAAAAAAAAAAAAAACATTGATGGATGTATGCCCGTACTAAGCGAGACCAAGATATAATTATTGTTTCATTCCTTAAGTAATCATTCAATAGCTATTTCGTTTGTTTTCGATCATTTTCAGGAAAAGTTTTTATCTACTGATGTCTTTCCTAATGGAATGGAATTGAAAAAATTCTTTTGTCGAATATTTGCTACATACTTACCAATAACTAATGAGAAATTGAAACATCCATTAAAAAAAAAAGGAAAAGAAACTTTGAACTCTAATTAAACCATTGCAATATTAATTTAAAAGGACTATAATTTGATCTAAACTTTTCCTTCCAATTGAAAGGCTGATGAAATTTCTTTTGCTTTATAACAATCATTTTTTATTCACAGTAACAATCAAAAAATTCCACTTTACCTACTTTATATATCACTTTAGATAGTTAATTCTATATTTTATTGTCTTAAGCTTGTGTCTTTTTGCCTCATTGAATATTTTTAATACCCAATCTTGAATGATCAATTAGTATGAGACCACGTTTTACATTTTATCCACTCTGAAGTTTTTTTTTTTCTTTTCCAACATCAGTTATTTTTAAATTTTTCGTATTTTCATTGCGTATGGCTCTCTCTATATTTATCTACATATCTATTTATTCTATCTATCAATATATGTAGAGAGAGAAACGAAAATAATAGTTTTACGAGACAGTGTCTTTTAGTTAATATATAGTATAAGATTAGAAATTATATATATATATATATATATATATATATATATATATATATATATATACATAAATGCTATACAACTAGCCAAATAACGATAAAATTTTTGTGTAGGTATATTAAGATTTTTTATTTATTTATTATTATTTTTTTTTAAGAATTAATAATAACTCCTTTATTTAATAAAAATGGGTACATTCGTATTAACCGAATGTTAGAAATTAACTGTCATTATTTTAAACTTATGCTCATTATAAATTTTAAATGGATTAAAAAAAAAATACATGTAAACATTATTAAACTTATTATGGACATTATGATAATCTTATACATATTATATTTCGTTTTGAACATTGCCATACGGCTAATATAAAAGCACCAAAGAAAAGATAATTAATCGTAGAGGAATAAGGCACATTTCCCAATTACACCATCATAATTTAAATATTGAAAAGTAACATACCTAAATGGATCCTTCGGACTTTTTAATTTATCGAGTCTTCAACAGGTAATTTTTAATAGATATTTTCGACATCAGATAAATACATAAATTTAATAATGTATTCCTAGTTTATGAATAACGGTGGAAGACTCAGAATAAATAGGCAGGTAAATAAAAATCTTTTATATAATATATATATATATATATATATATATATATATATATATGTGTGTGTGTGTGTGTGTGTGTATATATATATATATATATATATACATATATACATATATACAAGAATAGGAGATAACTCTTTCTATTGAAAACCGACATTTACCAACAATTTTAGCTCGGATCTACAGACATTTCTTCAAAATAATAATAATAATAATATCATTTATTTTATTTTACTTTATTTTTATATTAAGACTGTGCAAGTTACCTAAACTTTCAAATATCTGTTTTTTTTCCCCACCCTCCCCCCGTTTTTTTCCTGAAGAGTAATTTCCCCGGATTTAATATTAATTACATATTGACGAAAATTACTCTCACAAAATGGTGTGAAAAAGGGTATATACTAACAAAATTAAGTGTATATTAGAGACATTGGTACCTAAGCGAATTAAGTTTGGATTGTTTGTCTTCTCTCCACCTTTAAAATAATACTATTAAATAAAAATTTGGGACATTTATTAACTAAAATTAGATATATACATATTGTATATGTATATATGGAGCTGTGCCAATAAATAAGTTAATAAAAATAAAATAAAATAAAAATCCATTTATATACATAACTTATTTATTTAAGCAATTCTGTATGTATTTAAATATAGATAATTATTTGGTACTTTCCATCAGCTGCGTAAAATTTATTTAGAATATTTAATTTTTAAACAATTTACAGCTATCGGTATATACCATAATTCTTTTTTGTTCATTTCAATCCAGTAAGAAAAAATAACACATAAATTAAAAAAGTAAAAAGTAAAAGTCGATGTATGAGATTTAGTTTTAATCGGAATTAATTAAATTATTTTAATTTAGTTCTCTATTTTTACCGCAAATAAGCTTCTATAGAAAATACATTTTTATTAGCTATTATTATTTTTTTTTAAATCTCTAGATTAATCTTTTAATTGTTATATAATTGAGCTTTTTTTAAGCTAAATTAGAATCATAATGAAAATCGGTAGGAAAAAAAAAAAAAAAAAAAAGAAGAAGAAGAAGATTGCCTCATTTTAACTTGACATTATGTTGTTAAATAAAAACTACTTTTTAAAACTCGTAATCTCATAATGTGCATTTTGTTTTTCAGTATACTATAGAATATATAACAGTTTTACCTAAAAAATAAAATAAAATAAAATCCTTCAAGTGTCGCATGTTTAAAAATTTTTATTTATTAACAATGGAAAAAATTGCTTCCAGTTTGAAGATTAAATACTTATAGGATTAAAAACACTTAAGAGATTAAAAGACAAGGATTATTCTGTTAAAAAAAAAGTTATTCAACTCTAATTTAGTGTTAAAATTGAAACTCGTTATATTTTCTTTGATCGATTTTTTACTGCATAAATAACTAGAAAATTAATAAGATAGAAAATTAATAAGATTCCTAATTATTATTATTATTATTATTATTTTTATTTTTAGTTGCTCAATTTTTGATGAGCTCTTTTTAGAAATGGTTTAACAATGAATGAAATATATTTTGCTGTTTATTTTAGAATACAATGTTAAAGGATTTATAAAATGGCTGCATATCTTCATTTGTTATTCAGAAAAACTTCAAACATATATTTTTTAATTTGTACATTTTTATCAGGTCTCGCCGTGTTCGTAAATTTTTACTCGCATTTTATTATACTGTCACCACTACCATCAAAAGAAATTTTTCTTGAATAACTTTTAACGCTTAATTCTAAAATAATACATAAAAAAAAATATTGTTTTAGAATAGTGGTGGCAATATAATGAAACGAGTGTAAAATTTTAGGAACACTGCGAGACCTATATTATAGAAGCATAGCCTCCTAAACAAGATGCCTTCTGCGTGTCTCGGAAACTTGGCGGTAGACAGTGCCACCTGGTACAGATTAAACGACTTTTTTATTCAACAACCACCAAAAATTTTTAAAAGTGGGATTTGTTATACGTAAAAGGCGAATAGAATCGAAAAAACGTCGATTATATATATAATGTATCACTTCTTAAAATTATTGTTGACAGTTGAATAAAAAAATGGCGCAAACTCTACCCAGGTGGCGCTTGAACTGTTGCCAAGTTCCCGAGCCACGCGAAAGGCATCTAGTTTAGGAGGCTATGATAGAAGCATAGCCCCCTAAACTAAATGCCTTCAGCGTGGCTCGGAAACTTGGCAACAGTTTAAGCGGTTTTGTGTTTAACAGCCACCAAAAATTTTTTTAAGTTGATTTGATATACATAACAAGCGAATAGAATCGAAGAAACGTGGATTATATATATCATATATCACTTATTAAAATTATTGGTGACAGTTGAATAAAAAAGTCTCTCAATCTGTACCAGGTGGCGTTGTCTACCGTTTAAACTGTTGTCAAGTTTCCGATCCACGCGGAAGGCATAGAAGAATACTGTTATTCTTGCTCATCTACCGCGGATCAACAACAAATTCACGTAACATCTACCCTTCTTTTTTATTATTTAACTCAACGTTAAGACACCTTTATGCCGCTTAATGCCCATAGCGTAGCACTATTGGTTGGGATGTGGGCAAAAATCCGCTCAACCACTCAGCCTTTCTACCGCTTATAATTTCCGCGGCTCCGGTAGCCAAATACTAAGGGGAAATTCTTTAACAAAATTCCTGATTACCTAATGTATTTTTTAAATTCCGTTTTTCATTAAAAATTTTCAGAACCCTTAAATTATTTTTGGTTTTAGAAATTTGAATTTTTTAAATTTTAATATTCCATTTTTTCGTTATAAAGAGCGAAGTTTCTTTTAGCTTATTTTTTGTATATTTTAGCTGAAAAGTGATACATTGAAAATTAAAATAAAACAGTTTTTAGAAAACAAGAAGAGTTTTAACTGTTTGGAACTCTTTTGCATGTAAAAACGGAATTTAAAAAATCATATTAAATAATGCGCAACTCTGTTATTCAGTTTTTCAATAAGATGAGACAAGGACTTCGACTGCCGACAACGATAGGTAGAGGGTGTCTTTAACCCTTTCGGCGCATTGTTGCCGCTGCGGCAACACCTAATTTTAATTCTCAAGTGCAAAAATTCATCCCAGAAATTTTTTATAGTATTTTTCTTCTATATATAAGAGGTAAAACGTCATTTATTTTTTGTCTTCTAATATCGTTTTTAAATTCCGGTGGCTGTTGATTTTAAATGATTAGAATTACTCTGTGAAGGAAAGGGTTAATAATATAAGGTACATTTAGACTTATTTTTTATAAACTTATGCATTTTTGAATTCTCTAAACTAAGTTTAATTTAAAGAAATTATCTGTGTAGATTTCTGTGAGTTTAGAGAAGAAGTAAGTAATGTTAAATTGGATACTTAGACATTGTGGAATTTTTGGAAACAGACTGGCTGATTTCCTTGCACGAAAGGATTCGAGATAGGTCTAATCAATTGCTCTAGTCAAGCTATTCAGCATTGCTATATTATTCTTTAAAACAGTTATTTCAAATGGACTACAGCTTTGGCTCAAAAGTGTAATTTACTTTTGCTTGACCAAATACAAGTTATGGAAAGTTGAGGATCTCCTCACAATTTTAAATTGCCCACATCGTGAAGCTATTGCTCAGTTCCGCCTTATGACAGCTTACGACACTTAAGGTGAACATCTACATCACATCTACCCTCTTTGCCAGAACTAATTAGCTAAATCTTTCTCCATCGTTGCTTGGCACTTCATATCAATTCTGAGACGACGAAATACTGGCAATATAGAAAACTCTTAAGGTAATGAATGACTTCAGTCAACTTTATTGAACTTTGTTGCACTCCTTTTTTCTTTTCTGTATATTTTATTTGCCTATTGCATTGTTTTGCCATTCGAAAAAGAAAAAAAAAATCTCTCTGAGTAAAACACTTTCTTTTGCTATAATTGAAAAAAAAAAGGATGGAAAAGATAAAATTTCACATTTTGGCAGACATTGTAATAATTCGAAACGCTTTATATTTTAACGTATGCGAAAGTAGGCGGTATTGCATTGGCTCTCTATTCAGTAGTAATGTTAGCCCCGCCTTCGTTTTCACACCAGTACCTTTTTAGAGTATTTTTCTTCTTATTTAATCGTAATTGCATTTGGAAAATATTACTCGAAAAATTTACTAGTGTGAAAAAAAGGGCGGTACTAACAACACTACGGAATATTAATTAGGATGTTCGCAAGTATGAATGTAACCTAAAAAAACATCCACTGGAGGAGTTACAAATTTTCAAATGACGTAAATTCACGTCAGCGGCTGCGAAAGTGTTAAGGCAGATTGCACACAGTTTATTGATATTCCTAGCGGGTAGCACTCTGTATGTCTAATGAAATACATCAATTTCCGCACACTGTTTATTATTTAATAAAATTGATTTATTATATTTTTCCACACAAAAATATTCGAAACATTATATGTAAATTTTACTTTGTCAGAAATCTTCTGGTTTCAACTTAAAGTACATTTACGTTTTTTTTTTATTTTATTGAAATTTAAAGGATTACATTCCTTAAAAAGAAATTTTGAGAAACTGATAATTTTTGTTTCCACTTAGATTTTATAGCTTCTCTTTTAGCAGCCGATAGCTGTACAAAACTTGAGCATCATACTTTAAAGTATTGCAAAACTAAACAGATTTACAATATCACTAAATAAATTGTGATAAATTCCCCATGAGCTAACACTGATATTCAAAAGTGCTACCAATGGTGTGGCTTTTGTTTATCATTGCCAAACCTGAATAATATCAAATTTTGGATTCTGGGACTGTTTCATAAAAGATGTGCCATCTGAAATAAGTTCAACAAGTCCAGTCATTTTTCGATGTTGTCTCCTGGTACAGTTATGGACATTTCACAAACACGTATTCATTGTCTTGTCATTATCAATAAGCTGCTTAATTCATACTAATAAAGAATTCAATGGAATTAATGCGCAATCATTCCTAAGTAGCAAATGCGCAAATTCTATCATTACGGTTGGACAGATCGCGCATCCTTTCATTCAATAATTATTCGCTTATATAGAGAATTGTTAGTGTTCGTATCGACAGTCTAATAATTATGATCTCAATTATCTGAAATTAATAATTATGATCTCATTTATCTGAAATTAATAATTATGATATCTTTTATCTGAACTTGATGCAAAATTGACGCAAAATTCTCATTGAATTATCTACTAACCAAAATTATCTTCTTAAACCAACGATTTAGTAGGTAGAGAATTTAGTTAATTAAAAAGGGTATGAATTCTTCGTCAAATTCTTCTTCCATCAATTGTAAAACAAAAATGTGATAGCGAAATTTCGGTAATAAACTACAACATCTAATTTTTTTTCCAGGGTATGAGAATTATGGACAATTACTAATAACTTAGCATCTCTAGTCCGTCTTAAAACATGTAACTACCCAATTGTAAAATATTGTTTTATTCCAGAAACTAATTTAATGTTTTCTAATATACTTAATTTCTCTCATTTAGAATTCTGAATTAAACGTATAAAGCTGTCTTTTAATTTAATTTGTAACGTATTTAGCATCCGATGTTTTCTTACACCACTTTTCTTGAAGAGTAATTTTCTTTTTAGTACTTAATCGTAATGATATATTGAAAAAAAGTACTCTAGTCGTTACGGAACATATTAAAAACTGGGCAGCTATGTACATATATTATATATATATATATATATATATACAGAGCCTGATTAAGGGGGAAGCACACATTATTTATACTTACACCGTTATTTTTTAACAAATACTTTCTTCCTATAATAAACAGAAAATTCTCATTAAAAATTATTTTAAAAGAATTCTGGTGTCTAATAACGGTGAGTAAATTGGATTGTTTTACACCGTTCATTTTTTATAAAAAATATTTCCTCGTCAAAGCGTGGAATTTCTATGACATGAAGTAAAAAATAATTGTAAAAATATTCCGGTGAGAGCGGAGATAGTGTGTGCTTCCCCCTTAATCAGGCTCTGTATATGTATATGTATATATATATATATATAAACTTAAAAATATTTTTCATTTAAAATAAACTTACATACACATACACAATAAATAAATAAATGAAAAAAATTCAAATAAAACTAAAGTTTTATAACTCCTTTAGTATATATTTCTTTATTCCGATAACCCTTATAATTAAAGTCAAAATGATCTTCTCGGTGATATATACCTGAGTTTACAAAAGTCTTGCTCTGCGAGGCAGTGGGACATACTCTACTGCAGGACACCACAACCTTTACATGATATCTTACGTAGTATTAGAATACATTGTCTTTTTTATTTAAAGTTACACATAAAAGTTGTCACCAGAGCCTGATTAAGGGGGAAGCACACATTATTTATACTTACACCGTTATTTTTTAACAAATACTTTCCTCCTATAATAAACAGAAAATTCTCATTAATAATTATTTTTAAAGAATTCTGGTGTCTAATAACGGTGAGTAAACTGCATTGTTTTACACCGTTCATTTTTTATAAAAAATATTTCCTCGTCAAAGCGTGGAATTTCTATGACATGAAGTAAAAAATAATTGTAAAAATATTCCGGTGAGAGCGGAGATAATGTGTGCTTCCCCCTTAATCAGGCTCTGGTTGTCACAATTAAAAAAAAAATAAAGTCCATTTCTAAAATGATTTATGGTAGCATAAAAAAAAATAATGTTAAATTTTACGGCATTTATATTGAACAACTTACGATAAACTTCTCAAATAGTTTTTGGAAAACAGTCTTGAATATCACACACATCGAAATCAGAAATATAATTTAAAATTTTTAAATTAAATTGTGCAGCATTTTATTTCTGTATTTATGACAGATAGATGTTTATGGCAAGTTAAATTTATGACTTTCCAAAATATCTTTTTATGTACTTTTATATATTTAGACTATCATAAAATGTGTTTATGATTTCCATTATTTAGTAAATTTTATTAGTCATTCTCAATTTAAATAAAATCTTGTCATAAAAAAAAGATGCATAAAACATGTTTTCTGGAAACACATTGCAATATCAAAATGAATTCAATAAAAGAAATTCACAGGTCTTAATTTAGGGTACAAACTGCGATATTTTATGGTTTTAATAAATTTTAAACGTTAAATAAAGTAAAATACTTGAAAACGGTATCCCATTTTCAACTTTTACTTTTAAATTTTGGGAAAAAACATATATTTTCAACTACTTTTAAATCATTCTAAAATGGTGTGTTGTTAACATTTTCATTTATTTATTTATAATTATTTGTGGACATTTTATTTTTATTAAAATTTTATATTTTATGATATTTTATCATGTATGCAACATTGTTCTAATAGTAAATTAAATGTAATATATGATAACATATGAGAACTGTTTTCTTTATACGTTTATAAAGTGACATTTGTATCATAAATTTCTCTTAAAATTTTAATAGAATCTGTGATAACGAGCTGTAAAAAAAAAAAAAAAAAAAAAAAAAAAAAAACGAAAGAAAGAAAGAAAATGTGTGTTTTTATTTTTTATAATATTTATTTGAAAGCAAACAAACAGTTTACTATGCAGAGCTGCAAACCTAATCCGGTAAATTGTTTGTACCGCCCATTTTTCTACACCACTTAATTTTTAGAGTAATTCTCTTCAAATATATTTACAATGAATTAAGAAAACAAATATTCTAAAATTTAAGTGGTAGAGAAAAAGGGGCGGTACAAACAAATTGCCGGATTAGGTTGGCAGCTCTGACTATGCGAAGTTAAAAGACGAGATTTGCGGACGTAAAAGCAACATTATAAAGATTAAGATTGAATTCAGTTTTAAGAAATAACGTAGAATATTAATATTTAAAAATCGTACTATTAAATGCACGAAAGTCTCCAATTTATAAACACTTAAATTTTACACTATTAAATACCTTTATAAATATTATTATTAAAAAACGTACATACAGACTACAACTTTATACGTTTGATAATAATATGAAATCATGTGACAATTTTGCAGCTGATTTAAAAATATGTGTAAAAGTGACACTTAAAAATAATAACTGTTCACATGTTTTACAGTAATTTCTTAAAAATAAAAATTATACATCCATGTTGTCATGTATTGATGCGCATTTGTGTATGTGTGCATGTGGCGTCAAAATTGTTTGTTTAAGAATAGGGAGTCGACAAACAATTAGCGAGAATAATTTATAAGTTGTACATAGTTTAGAACATTGGAAAAAAAAAAATTAAGTAATGGTCATAATACTGTGAGTTACTTTTAAGTACGAATAAATAAAAATATAAATTTTCGTTTAGGTAGTCGTTAAGAAAATGCTAGAAGAGATGGCGCGGTCGGAGAGTTTGTGCATGTACAAAATCAGTGGGAAGGAGTAGATTGTGCGTATAACGACTCCAAGTAGTTATAAAACAGCAGTAGTCATGTGTATACTTGAAAGAACACGTTAATTATTTCGAGCATCTAGAGTAAAGCATTTTTAATTTCCCCCCCAAAAAATGCTTGAATTTTCACAACTCTTCCTCTATATTTCTACAGTAGGGCAGAAGAACAAAATTTTTGAAATAAATGCATTTTCCTAAGTCACTAAATAGAATAACGGTGTGAACACGAATGTTTCTTTATAAAAGTGGCAATGTTCAATCTAAAGTACGCTCAATACCTCCAACCGAAATGGGAGAGTTTGCGCACCTGTGAATTAGGTGAGAAGGCAATTTGTTCGTATTAGTTTTCAAGCTAGGAGAGATTGCGCAGCTTATTAGAAATGCTAGGAGAATTCGGGATGAATATTTGGAACTGCGAACAAAATCTTCGAAAAGTGATGTATTAAATGTGTTACTTGTGTCATACGAATTTCACAAAAACTGCACCATTTACAATAATAAGTGCGTCGATTGTGGAAGACGAGAACTTTTGCTAGAAGGCAACAAAACATTGAAACTGAGGAAAAGAAAATAAGCTAATTTTAAATTAAACGTGTTATTTAATAATTTAAAGTAATTTTGTTATCTTATATGAACTTGCTTTTCTTCATTTTCATTTCTCATTCTTGCTCTTACTCATTCTTCTTCAACTTCTTTTTTTACTATTAAAATTATTCCAGTGTTCTTAAAATTCTGTATTTTCTCTGATTCTTTAATTATTGGGTTGGAATATTCAATTCTAATATAATGCTTGTTACAAAAAAAAAAAAAAAAAAAAAAAAAAAAAACGATATTGTTGAAGGCATTGCTTAATGTTAACAATTTAATTCCAGTAATTAATAACGGGTAAAAGTCTTAAAAAAAAGAAGGGGAAAAAAAAAAAAAAAGTAGAAATTTTTTAGAAACGCGAAAGTTTCCCTTACATGCAGTATGATGATAAACTAAAATAATTGCATATATTTACCAAAATCCATTCTGAAATTAAATGTGATATATGTAATACTGTTTATATACGAAAAATTTAATTGATTAAGTGGACTTTGCTAAGTGCCCCATCACATAATTTAACACATTTCTCGTACTGACAAGGAATTTTGTTCTGATAATTAAAAAAAAAAAAGAAAAGAAAAGAAAGAAAGAAAAAAGAAACCATTGTAACCATAAAAATTAACCATAAACTTTCAACGAAATAAACATAATTAAAAATATTCTCGAAAAAAAAAATAATAATAATAATAAATAAAACAAAAAAAGCTCCTCTCCTTTACGATTTCCTCTTGAAGAGGGTGAGTGCATTGTACAATCATACAAAAAAATTATGTGCAACTTTTTTTTTTCTTTTTCTATGAATAATAGAATTAACTTCCTAAATATTAAAAAAAAAAAAAAATCCTCAATGCAAGTTTATGTTAAATTTTCCCTATTCGGCCATGTTAGGAAAATCTTTCATTTTAAATAACTTACGAAGTTTTTAATGTACAATGTTGACATTTAATAGCATTCATACCAGTGTCATAGATGATATTTCGCAACTAGTATTTCGAATTCTTTACAGAGCCGCAGTAGCGAATTTGAAAGAGCGACGAGCACTTTGTCGGATGATTAGGGTTTAATTTCCGAGTTGTCGAAAAACATCCGTGTATATTAATGGTAGCTAACGCACATTATTTAATAAAAAAGCACCGCAAAACTTGCGTTGTAAAAATTATTACTTACAAACTTTGAATAAACATCATAAAATACAATAAACTCGCAACAATTGTTTCGGGTCGAAAAAACACACGACCCTTCATCAGGCGAATAAAGTAAGCACGAGTGCTGCAGTCGCAGCACTCGTGCTTACTTTATTCGCCTGATGAAGGGTCGTGTGTTTTTTCGACCCGAAACAATTGTTGCGAGTTTATTGCATTTTATGGTGTTTATTCAAAGTTTGTAAGTAATAACGCACATTATGTCGTAGTTCTAGCATCCTCCATGTTCCATAAAAGTAATTCTTCTGAGGGTTACCAAAGGAAAATAGTCACTCCTTCCACAGAGGATCAAAAATATAAATAATCATGCTTCCGGACGGTCAAAAATTTCAGAATCCCAAACCACCACCAAAAAACCGACTAAGCAACTCTATTAGAGAGGTAATTAACTCTGCACAGCCGATTTATTTACAATGAAATTAATCCTCATAATGCATATTGGTGCAAAATTTTGCCTTGTTCTGACATGTTAAGACAATCTCCAATTTTGAGTTACTTTTGATTAGCGTAGCATAAAATCTGCATAGTGGAATATTGGAGAGGTTCTGGAACTAACTCTTAGGACTTGTTTGGATACATGTAATCCGGATTTTCCTCATCCGGGACAGAGATGGCCTTCCCGCGTCGGTGACCGACAGAAACGTTAATTTTACGGAATATACAGGAAATTGCAGCCACAACGGATATTACTTAAGCCAGTCACCATTAATGCACATGACAGATTTGTCCGGCTTGGGGATCAAATTTGTTATCCTGCGAGAAGGAGTTTGATGTTCTTTTAAATGTGATAACTACTGTGGCTCTCTAAAGAACCAGACTAGTTGTAAAATATCATTTAGAATACCAGCATAAATGTTATTGAATATCAACATTCTTAAGTAAAAACTCAGTAATTTCTTTAAAATTAAAGATTTTCCTAAAATTTTTAAATAGGTATTGTTAAATAGTACCTCAAAAAGTTGCATTATGTGAAATGTTTTTAATGTAATCATTCGAAAACTTAATTCTGTTATTTTCAGTAACAAAAATCAACTAATAAAAAATTTTCGTACGATAAATTCTTATACCAGATCCTTTTTTTTTTTTTTTTTTTTTCCTTCTCAAATTCTCTGTTTACGAATTCGGCACTGATCTATAGCGCCTCCGCGCAAAAAAACAATAGAAATTCCAAAAATCGAATAAGGAAATTTCACGAATTTTGCGGAGTCCAAAATAATGTATATTGATGTAGAACTACTTTTTAAAATTATATTTAATTTTGGGACTTAACAAACTATGTGCGTACCATAGCCTCCTAAACTAGATGCCTTCAACGTGCCTCGGAAACTTAGCGGTAGACAGCGCCGCCTGGTACAGATTGTGCGACTTTTTTATTTAACAGCCACCAAAAATTTTTAAAAGTTGGATTTGATATACATAAAAGGCGAATAAAATAGAAGAAACGTCGATTATATATATCATATATCACTTCTTAAAATTATTGGTGACAGTTGAATAAAAAAGTCGTGCAACCTCTACCAGGTGGCGCTGTCGACCGCTTGAACTGTTGCCCAGTTTCCGAGGCACACGGAAGGCACCTAGTTTAGGAGGCTATGGTGCGAACAAACTATTTCAAACGTATACTATTATTTAACGTATCTTAAAAATTTTCTAACGAAGTTTTATGAATAAGACATTTCAGAAATTTATCATCGTTTAAATATATTTTACATTGTACTCTATAAGGAATAATAATAATAACAATAATAACATAATCCTATGATTTAAGTAACATACATTTAAACATACAAATTTTTCCGCAAAAACTATATAAATACAGAAGAAGAAATCCGTCTTTTAGATTAAACCTATCTCCTGAGAATAAAATATGTAAATTTATTGGTGACAGTTTTTTTTTTTTTTTTTTTTTTTAAATAAGTATTTATTATATTTTTACTGTAAAAACATGTTACGTCTTTTAAAGAGAAAAGAATCACATAAATTATTTCGTTCTGCACTGACACTTGAAGTAAATAAGCTCTCATCAAATTTAAATTGCTTGTTTGTCATAATTATTTGAAAATATTCCTTTTAAAGCTGTAAATAAATTACATGGATTACTATCACCAGAATGCTTATTGAATAAATATTTATTAAAATGTTTGCTTTTATTTACAGTAAGTTTTACTTTTTGATTCGTTAAATAGTTCGTTTTTAGCATAAAAAATCTAGTTAGTTATTAATTTATTTTTCCTTGTAATGTATTGTTCATTTAACATTCAATGTAACAGTTTCCCGTTTCTACATAGCGAAATATTTTTGCAGGATTTGCTGCTAAGAAATAAAGATAATTTTATTTAACACTATTGATTTTTAATAAATATTTTTTAGTTATCGTAAAGAAAAAAAAGTTTTGACGAGTATGCAGTTAACTGGATTATAGGATTTCGGAACAGAAAAAATGCATATTTTTAAAATTCATAAAAATTATTAAGAATTTAGGACATAAATTGAGATATGTTTGATCTTCTAGGTTGAAAAAAAAGACGATATTTCACTAATTTATTTTATTTCTATCTGCTAATTTTCATACTAATTTTTATATTAATTAAAATAAAACATTCATTGTAATATATAAAGTGTTAAATTACTCAGAAAGTTATTTTACTTTTTTTAAAATAATGAATATACAGGGTGCTGTCGGAAAGGTGATAATAGATGATCACTCGAGACAAAAGTCTTTGTAACTATGGGTCTCAAAATATTGTAAAATAAGTACCAAAATACAAAAACGCATATTTTTGATTTTCATGAAAGCTTCGACTTCTTTTTTTTTATTCGAGTTACTTTTTAATGTAAACAAATAAATTAAGTCCATATACGTTTTCTGGTTATATATTTTTCAAAAATTGTAATTTATATTTATGTATGATAAATGTAAAATAGTAAGAAAACAGAGTAATTTTATTTACTTTGCAATATTCTGCTTTCTTCACACTTTATGTTAATATCTATCATAGATGCCGCTATTTTAATTTATTCCGTAGTATTTTTAGTCTCGTCTTTATTTCGCACCACTTTATTTATAGAAATATTTTCGTCAATATATAACTTGATAAAATAAGAAAAAAATATCCTTAAAAAATAAGTGGTATGAAAGAAAGGCGTGGCTAAAAAAACTCCGGAATAAAATAAAGTATTGGCATCAATGTATATATACACTGAACTTGATAATTGAATCAATTTGGGAAATCTTGTTGCTTTGTTTGGCGTGTGTATGTCTCTTTGGTGAATTGTTTGACTAACTATTCTTCGTTCTCATACTATCCAAAATGATTATATATATATATATATATATATATATATATATATATACAGAGCTGCCAATCTATTCTGGCAAATTGCCCCTTTCTGTACACCACATAATTTTTAGAGTATTTGTTAACTTAATTCATCGTAAATATATTTGAAGATAATTACTCTAAAAATTAAGTGGTGTAGAAAAAGGGGAGGTACTAACAATTTGCCGAATTAGGTTGGGAGCTCTGTATATAAATATGTATAAAAGTTATAATTTATTCAAATGTTATAACAATATATATATATATATAGATATACAATTTCAAAAATTAATTTAACATTCAAGGAAACAGTCGAGATTAAAATCTTCTTTATTTGTCTTTTTGTCTACGTGTAAAACTGTACGCAATCAAAACGCAAAACACACACACACACACACACACACACACACACACACACACACACATACACACACACACACAAATAAATAAAATAAATAAATAAATAAATAAAAATAGACCACCAATTTTTGAATGGGAAAGGCGTGGTAAGATAATTTAACACGCCTACAACTTTTAATCTATTAGTAATTCCATGGTGAATGTAGTGTCTGTCACACTCACGGATATTTTACCTTCGACTATTATTTTCTAACTATTACCATTATGCTACTTAATCACATAAATATGCTATAATATTTATTGAAATGTAATATTTTAGAACAATGCCAGAAAGCGGGGCTTGTTTATCCCCTTAACGGTCGCATATTTTTCAAAGACACGTCCATAAAATCCACATTTTTGTCTAATTAAAAAAAAGAAAAAAAATATTGAAAATAAACATATGATAATCTATAAATTTATTCTGTACATACTTTCAAATATATTATGTATAGTTTGGTACTGGCTGGGGCTATCATGTACCCTAAAATGTTTAAGGAAAAATACACGTGAGGCGTGGTCACTGCCCGTGTATATCACGAGAGCGAGAAGGAAGGGGTTAAATCATAGTTGCCAGAATATGCAACTTTTTTATTGACCATTATTTTATACATCATTATATTCTATTTAATGAAATTTTCGGTATAAAATGAATGCGCCTGACCCTGATTTGCCAGAGACAGTCTGGCAATACTGTGTGGGGCGCATTCAATTCATACCGGAAATTTCATTAAATAGAATATAATGATGTATAAAATAATGTTCATTGAAAAAGTCGCAAAGTCTGATAGCTATGGTTTAAATTAGCGAAATAAGGTGGATCTGAAAATAACGATGATCGCGAGAATACGAGGAGATGTGTTGAATCGCTTATAAATGGCAGCCGTAGTTAAAGAGTTAAGTTTTTCTGGAGAAATGTAGTTATGCTCATTTAAAAGCAAGAGCCACGGAATTTGAGAACAAGGTTGAAATAAAAATAAATGTATTTTTTAGTCTAATTTTTCAAAGAAAAAATTTATTAAAAAATTTTGGGATACAATTTTTTACAGTTAGGAACTGAAATTAGGTGATATAAAATATATCCGACTGCCCTTTAAATGTTTAAAAGAACTTCACTGTTTTTAATAAATTTGTTTTTAAAATAATAAATAAATTGAATTTATGTAATTTCTTTGGTTATAATTTTTGTATAAATTACGACCATTATGCTATTTGATCACAGAAATTTGCTGTAATACATACTGAAATGTAATATTTTGCACCAATGTCAGAAAGCGTGGCTTTCTGTTTAAACAGGCTGACCAGAAAATAGCATGAATCGCATACCTGATAACATTTATAATTTATTCCGGTGTACTGTTATCATGCCCTTTTTTCACACTAGTATATCTATAAAAATTGCAAGAAATCAGAATAATTTGAATTATTGTGCAGTTGTCATGTACTTATATATTTGTTCTCATAATTTAATTAATTACAATATATATATATATATATATTAATAAACAATATCTATTTTAATTAAAGATTAATTTGTTTTTCTACTTTAGAATTAATATATATATATATATATGCTAAATCAACACATTAACTCTTTTATATTTTCTTTTATGAAATTCCTCATCAGTCTTCTAAAATATCACAGGAATATAATGAAATAATCTCTTTAGTGATAAATTTTCAAAAAGATTGTTGACATTATTCTTCAAAAAGAGTAATTGCTTTTCATTTTTTATGGTAAAATTTCACATGTCCTCGTCATAAGAAGGACATAAATTGCCATCTCATATTTTTGACATTTAAGGCAAATAATCTGTCTCCCACTTTATTTAAAGTGCTGACATGTCATTAGTTTTTGTCAACCACTATACATAAATAAGTTTTTTTTTTCCTCATCATTCATGAAAATATTATAAAATCGTATTTTCGTTTGACATAATGTCTTATAACGGAAAATAATATATATAATCAATAAATAGTGTAATTTTTGAGTAGTAATTATATAAAAATAAATACTTAGAAATAAGTCTCGTTAAATGATACTATATATACCTGATTTTTAAATGAAGCGATAAAATGACAAATAAATAATATTTTACTTTATTCATTTCTACATATTGTGTAATTCTCAGTTAGTTTAAAAATTCATAACATTTATGAGTTTGGTACATGGTTGTGGGGCTTAAGGCCTATTGACTGCATTAGGATCCTAAGCCAGTAGGTGCATTGCACTCCATGGGGTTCTTTCTTAGCGGTTCTAGCCCGTATTTGCGGGAGTTTCGGAGAAAACCAAAGAAAATTCCGATCGGCTAGGTCGATAAGAGTGACGTATTGAATCTGGTACTTCCCATCTGCCAGCTTTGAGAGCAGGAGCGCCTGTCACAGGTGGAGCGAATTTGGTGAATGACTTAAAAAATTGTCGAAGGAATTAGCAGGGGTCGTACTCTCCGCCCTCTTTTCAGGACACTCTCATAAATAAATAATTTTAAAATATATTGCTACCACTATTTTTATGCAATAATATCTACTCTGTATAATCATGTCACATTACTATGAATTTATCCAGAAGTATTTCGGTATAAATTTAGTGGTGGCAAAGAAGTTGGCAATTTCTTTTCTTTGAGAGTGTCCTGAAGAAAAGGCGGAGAGTAGAAATAATTTTATTATTATTATTTTGTAAATAGCTTAAGGTAAAATCTTCATGCAAGAAAAATCACGAATTATTTAAAGAAGCTAAGATTACTTGTTTGCAGACAAATGTTTTGAAATATATAAAGATAAAAATTTCTTTATATATTCGTCGTCAGAAATGAGATATTAATAATATATCCTTCACTTTACATAGGAATTTAATTTTATATTTCCTATGATATGCACACTTTATTGACAAAATTTTTAATTAAAATATATTTATGTTTCTTTTACTGAAAAAAGGAAAGAAAAAAAAAAAAAAAAAAAAAAAAAAAAACTTTTACGAAAGTATTTCTTCCGGAAACCACAATAAATTATATAAAATCCTACAAATTTTATGAATAATTCAAAATTTATAAATTTATGAGTTACTTTGTATTTTTCTGAATCTGGAAATTCTAAATAAAAATGAGGTCTTAAACTGCAAGTAGAAATATTCTGAAAAGAAATAATACATTACATGGACATATTAATTATATATTTTGCAAATAATATTCCATTTAAACATTTTTTATTAATGTATTTTTATTTATTTTATTTATATGTATTTATTCAATTATTTTGTTTTACTATTAAGATGATTGGAAAAAATTTCTACAATAAATAAATAAATTTTGGAGAAAAAAAATCTAATTCTGATTTGTATTTAGTCAGCTAAATTTCAGAGTTATGTGCTTAACTATTTACTCTTAATTTAGTATTTAGACAGGCAAAATGGCTGGCACACCGCACATGCCAAATAATTTCTCGATTCAATATAAAGTAAGAATGACTGACTGAGTGCTGAAAATATCCTCAAAAGGAGACGGTTACCGTTTCCAAATTGTTATAGGTGATCTCACAAAACGTTATAAATAGTATATAGGGATGTGTTTAAATTTTCAACTGAATTATTTTCCATAAGAACTCGTCAATATAATTAAAGCGAATGGTTAGACTATGTATCTATGATATTTAAAAAAAAAATCCCCAATGCAAAATGGAAAAAAAAAAAAAAAAAAAAAAAAAAAAAAAAAAAAAAAAATCCCTCAGATGTTGTCTATACGATACAAAAATGAATTCCTTTCGGCATTTTGTATTAAACTTCTCTTAGATGAAAATCAATCGTGTGCATTCATCAGGGAAAATAACTTTAATAAATGATAATTTAAATAAACACTAATTTTAATAAATATTTTGTATTGACTGAATTTGTGCAGAAAAATAATACATTTACATTAAGTTGTAACAGGTTTAAAAATAATAAGCTATTAAATCTATTACCATAGACTCTTACTGTTAAATGCTAAAAATAAAGTTCACCCGTTCACCAAGAATGACGTGCGAATTAATGTCAATTTATGTGCAACCAATATTTTCAGAATTTTTTAACACTTTCAACATTTTAGTAGTGCTATACTGATAGTAAGCACAATTAAAATAGTGAAAAGTTACACTAAAATAATTTATATATATACTATATATATATATTAGTTACAATTAAATTAACTTAAGTTAGCATATTTCTCTGATGAAACGTGCAACTTTATTTTTAACAGTCTAAATGTAACTTCAAATTTTATTCTAAAGTCTACATTTTTTTTTTTTTTTCAACTTTTCATTCCTAAAATCTATATATATAAAAGAGCAGAGTCTGTGTGCCTGTGTGTCCGCTATAGAATCCTAGGCCGTTTCACCGATAGGGACCAAATTTGGCACGGTTAATGTTTACGACCTGAGAAAGACAACGCCGCAAGCGATTTTACAAAATTCGCCGCCCAAGGGGGGGAGGGGGGGCAAAACGTAATTTCACAAAATCCTTCATATCTCATACAAAAAACCAGATATCCGTAAAATTTTTGCTTTTAAATATAGCTAATACAAATGTCTAAAAATCGGTTTCTGGAATTTTTGAAATTCGGTCCCCAAGGGACGCGGGGGGGGGGGGGGGGCAAAACGTGATTTCACATGCGTAAAACGTGATTTCGCATAATCCTATATATCTCAAACAAATAAAATAGATGTACGTGAAATTTTTACTCTAAAATATAGCTAATGCAACTATCTAAAAACCAATTTCTGGAATTTTAGAAATTCAGCCCCCAGGTGGGGCAGCAAGGGGGAGGGGGGGGGTATGGAGCAAAAGCAAATAGAAGTACAGTTAGGCCGTTCAAAATTGGTACAGGTAAGTTTTAAAGGCCTGCAAGTCGAATGGGGATATTTTCGATTGTGTAAAGTTATTAGGAGGGGCAAGAAGGGGGGGAGGGGAGGGGGGGGGGGGCAAAAAAATAAAAATAGAGTTAGATCGTTCAAAATTGGTACGTAGAGGTTTTCGATACTTACAAATCGATTGGGGATATTTTTGAATTTGTAAAATTATTTGGAGGGGCGGGAAGGGGGTGGGGCGGTAAGGGGGGGGGCTATGGGCAAAAACAAATAGAAATACAGATAGGCCGTTCAAAATTGGTACAGATAGGTTTTAGAGGCCTGCAAGTCGAATGGGGATATTTTCGAAAGTGTAAAGTTATTAGAATTGCCGGAAAGGGAGGGCGGAGGGGGCAAAAAAAAATAAAATAGAGTTAGATCGTTCAAAATTGGTACATCGATGTTTTCGATACCTACAAATCGATTGCGGATATTTTTGAATTTTTAAAATTATTGGGAGGGGCGGGAAGCGGGGAGGGAATGGAGGGGCAAAAAAATAAAAATAGAGATTTCGCGCGTGCGCATCGCGCACGGGTCTACGCTGCCGAAGGCAGTGGGGACCCGGTGCGACAATTTCCTGATCAGAGTTTTTTTTTCTTTTTCTTTTTTTTCCACATGATAAAAAATAATGCAGTTTTGAGAATTCGTTAATTATAATGATTCATTTAAAAATAGTGACCAGCGAAGCGGGCGTAGCCTGCTAGTATATTATAATTAAGTAAGTGTTCTTTCATATGCAATAATTAAACTATCCAGCACATTTAATTAGCATACGACCAACATAGCTGAAAGGCTTGTTATTTTTCAGACACTCGGCATTCCTTGGATCATGGTTTATTGTTTAATGTTTTATACACATATCGATTTTAATTCTTGATTTGTAGCCCGTTTTTAATTTATCATTGAGATGAAGACATTACGAGATAGGATTACTGCACGAAATTAAAAACACAATAGCCCGGTAGTAGCGTGCAATCGAACCAGGCACTCATACACGGACCATGCAGTGAGGCGATCTTGCATTATCCTGATGGACACCAAGTCCCGTTCTGGTTTATGGTATTAGGTGTACTTGAGTGTCCTATATTTCTGGATTAGTAAAATGGCATTGATTTTTTTTTTTTTTTTTTTTTTTTTTTTTTTTTTTTTAACAATACCTGTATTATAGCCTCCTAAACTAGATGCCTGTCGCGTTGCTCGTAAACTTGGCAACAGTTCAAACGTTAGACAGCTGCACCTGGTACAGATTGCGCGAGTTTTTTATTCAAATGTCACCAATAATTTTAAGAAGGGATGTATGATATATATAATCGACGTTTCTTCGATTCTATTCGCCTTTTATGTATATGAAATTTCACTTTAAAAATTTTTTGGTGCCTGTTGAATAGAAAAGTCGCGCAATCTGCACCAGGTGACGTTGTCGACCGTTTGAACTGTTGCCAAGTTTACGAGTAACGCAACAGGCATCTAGTTTAGGAGGCTATGCCTGTATTCTATATGATATTTTACCAAATAAATACTTAAAATTTATATAAATATTGTCCATAAAATTTCTGGTGTCAGGTTTTTAAATTAAAACGCCAGAACTTTCCGATACACCTAATGTTTTTTCTCAAGTCAAATACATGCTTACCAACATCCTAAATAATATTCCATAGTATTGTTAGCCAAGCCTTCTTTTGCACACCAGTATTGTTTTACTATAGTCTCCTAAACTAAATGCCTGTCGCGTTGTTCGGAAATTTGGCAACAGTTAAAGTAGTAGACACCACCACTTGTTACAGATTGCTCGATTTTTTTATTCCAAAGCCACAATTTTTTTTTTTTTAAGTGGGACAGGATATACATAAATGTCCAATAGAATGGAAGAAACGTCGATTATATATATCAATATCACTTCTTAAAATTATTGGTGACAGTTGAATAAAAAATGTCGCGCAATCTGTACCAGGTGGCGCTGTCTACCGCTTCAACTGTTGCCAAGTTTCCAAGCCACGCGACAGGCATCAAGTTTAGGAGGCTATGGTTTTACAGTATTTTCATACTTATTTAATCACAATCGCATTTGGAGAATATTTCTCTAAAAACTTACTGGTGTGAAAAAAAAAAGGCGGGAAAAACAACACTACCGAATATTAATGAGGATGTTGGCAAGTGTGCGTATTGTAGTCAATTTGTTAAAAAGAAAAAAAAATTCTACCATTTATTTATGATGTTATTTATTATTTAACTTTCTTAGTTTTAAAAATATAATCCAAAATTATTATTATTATTTTAATGTTAATGGTTATATTTGAATTTTTTCTATAAAATGACTAGTCTTTTCGCTGAAAGGAATTTTTTGAAAATAGGAACAAAATTTGATTTTTTATAGATTAAAATAAAAAATATTTGTTATATAAAATAACCAAATTAAAATTTAGATTAGTCATTTTGAGAATAACAAAAGAAGTTATATATTACAATAAAAAATAAAATATTTAATTCTTGTATTGCAAAATGTATGAAAAAAGGAAACAAAAAAAAAAAAAAAAAAAAAAAAAAAGAAGAAGAAGAAGAATGAATGCAAAAATTAAATGAATATTGTAGTTTAAGATTTAAGTGTCAAACGAATTTTGGTACTTACACAACACAAATAGAATACTTCTATTCTGGTTCAGAAAGAGTATATGTGTGAATGCATTAACCTTCAGATTGTTGCAGATTTAAGTAAATCTGTTTTATACATGCTGAAGTATAAAATTGATATTGCAAACAAAAAAAAAAAAAAAAAAAAAAAAGAAAGAAAAGAAAAGAAAAAAAAGAAAGAAAAGGAAAAAAAGAGTTGCAATTTATTATTTTCCCAAGCCCAACATTTTAGAACTGTAAATTGCATTTATTATCTATTGAAAATTGAATTCGGATTGGGCTCCATCCAATTTAAAATAAAAAGTCCTATAATCTATACTGTTACATCATAGCCTCCTTAACTAGATGCCTGTCGCGTAGCTCGGAAACTAAGCAACAGTTGAAACGGTAGACAGCGCCACCTGGTACAGATTGCACGCATTTATTATCTATTGAAAATGGAATTCGAGATTGGGCTCCATCCAATTTAAAATAAAAAGTCCTATAATCTATACTGTTACATCATAGCCTCCTTAACTAGATGCCTGTCGCGTAGCTCGGAAACTAGGCAACAGTTGAAACGGTAGACAGCGCCACCTGGTACAGATTGCACGATTTTTTTATTCAACAGCCACCAAAAATTTTTAAAGCGGGATATGATATACATAAAAGGCAAATAGAATTGAAGAAACGTCGATTATATATATCATATATCACTTCTTTAAATTATTGCTGACAGTTGAATGAAAAAAATCACATCATCTGTACTAGGTGGCGCTGCCTACCGCTTCAACTGGTGCCTAGTTTCCGAGCTACGCGAAAGGCATCTAGTTAAGGAGACTATGGTTACATTTATTATTAATGGTAAATCTCGTTCTACATATATTTATTGCATTTTGATTTTTGTTAGCGGGAAAGTGGATTCCGAAAATCTAGAAACATCTATTCTTAAACCGGGTCTTAAATCTGCCATCATGTAACTGAGGACTAAAGCGCTGAGCATTCGATCATCAAAAGGCAAACTCTAAAAGCGGAAATACAAATAAGATATTCAGCACTCAACAATCTTCATAGACCCAGAGTCTTGTGTGCCTATAGGTGCCAAGTCTCCCGTTTTTTTAAAGGAGACTTCAAACCGGAAAATATTTATAGCTGATTTCGGTAATATTAATCGTCGAAAAAATATATAACATATTCCATTAAAAAATATTGGTGCCAATTCTGATTTAAAAGTTAAAAATGTTGGCAGCTCTGTGTGCTTAATGAGCGTTTATTTCGGGAGATAAAACAAACTAACTATAAAATGCGATATAAGTTGTGCTTTTTGAGCACACTTGGCCAATGGTTGTAATACACATTTTCTTATAAAATGTAAGGTCAAAATAATAAAACGATTTCATTCTCATTCGTATGCAATTTGCCGTCGATTCAACATATGGAAAACTTTTGTTATTTATAAAGATGATACATAGGCTTTTTAGACATGTCTCCTTACAATTCAACCAATCATTATAAAAATTTCTTAAGAATTCCTCTTGCACGAAGGAAATAATGAATTGTTTAAATGCATTATATATAGATGAGTAAACACCTGTTCGAAAACAATTCGTTCTCTTTCCAATTCTAACACCCTTTTCACCATTGTAATTCATATTTATCATCATATTGACTATGGAATTCGATATTGTGCTCCATCCCATTTAAAATGAAAAAAAATCTTTAATCTGTACTCACCTTTGTTACTAATGGAAAATCTTGTTTATTAACCCTTTGCGGCGCAAGACAATTCGGATCATTTAAATTATACTGCCACCGGAATTTATGAACTAAATTAAACTAAAAGAAATTTTAAATTTTAAGGTTAAAAAAATCGGCCTTTTCTGGTATGTTATAAACGTAAATTTTTGCTAAAAAATTTCCGGGATGAATTTTTGCAGCTGGATCTTAAATTTTGCGTCCTCGCAGCGAAGACAGCGCGCGTTAAGGGATTAAAATGGGACTACACTTTTGTAATTCGCAATAAATTCTTCAAAAGATATAACAAAATGTAAACCTGAAACGTCAGTTATTAATAATGCAGGCCTTAAATAACTTCAAAATTTTAATAGTTTTAATTGTTTCAAAGACATGAAATTTATTCTTGAATTCTCAGAAAATGTCTGAGAAATATGCACACATTCGTTATTGAAATATTTCATTCTTTTGCATGACATGAAAAGGAATTAGTTAGGAATAATAAGTTTTATTGATAACTATTTCTAAATAAAATAAATAAATAATAAAAAATAAAAATAAAAACATGACTTATGAACTGAAGTGAATGTAAAATGTATTTAACAAGGCAGATTGTGAGGTAGTTAGTATTGAAAGAAAGATTGTGAAAGATGTAGTGTCGATTTAGAGTGAAATAATGTCACTAGTTGTGAAAGTAAAATGTTGATTGGAGATTGAAAACACAAAGCTGGGCCCAGCCCGAATGATGACGTAGTGGCGAATGCAATGGATTAAAGTTATCGAGTTGGAATGATTTTAGGTCAGCATGGAGTAACTGAAAGGAAAGTAGAAGTCACGCAGGTTGACTAAGGATGGGTGAATACGATTAGTTTTCGGAAATGTAAGTAGTGAATTGAAGTGATGAAGGTATTCTGTTTTGAAGGTGTTTAAATAGCGAGATGTTGGAGTAAAAGTTTGTTTGTGTTGCAGTTTTGGTGGAGGTTTAAGCGATTGAGTATTAAGCTAGATATTTATATTGTGAAGAGCGTTAGCGCATTGGGTAGTGTGCTACGGAAGATTATAAAGCCAAGAGTAGCACTGATTTAGCTGGTAGTGTTAGTTGTATCATCTCCAGAGGTATTCTTCGTTTGAACTAGAGTCTCTTCCACGTTTCTCCAAGCAGTCATCTTAGCCACCAGCGGTGAGCATATAACTTACATATTTACTTCAATTTAGTCATTTAAATATTTGAGTGAGATTCTTTCATTTCTCTTTCGCTGTCTTCAAGGTTTGTATAAACGTTAGTTTTATTTTATATAAGAGTCTCTGTTTAATTCCTTGATTTAAGTAATCAGTAAAATGGAGTCTAGTGCTGATGCTGGGGCACGCACCTTACAAGGTCTCCTTAAAACGTTTACTCATAATGTGAAAAAAAATTACAGAAATGCTACTTACATAGGTAATACAAGATCGGTCAAATTTATCGGCGGAATCTCGCTGAAAAATCTACAAAAAGAATATATATATATATATATATTAGGGGGACCGGAAAATAATGTCGTTTTGAATTAATAAAATGAAACAGGAAATTTTTGTTTAACAGTGTTTACATGGTACTTTATAAATAACCATCTTATAAGTTACCTAAGAAGATCATAAATTTTATCCAGGATAAATTTCCGATGTCAGTATTTTAATTCAAAACGACATTATTTTCCGGTCCCCCTAATATATATATATATATATACTTTCGAATATTTGGAGCAAAAAAGACAAAAAATGCATGCGATTTGGTGAGCAGCATCCTTTCCCGCCAAATGCAAGTAATTTTAATGCGTTTAAAGAATTACTTGCAAAACAAATATTTCTGAACAGCGTTTTAGTAAATACAGTTTGAAACTAATCTATGAAAGGGTTGCCTGAATGTTATGCAAGCTTGTATAGCATATGCATGTGGCCTACATCATTTTAGCTTTGGAAAAAAAAATCTTTCTTTATTTTTAATTTTTTAATTTTGCGAGTTGAAAATATTTAAACTGCAGTAAAACAGACGTTTGAGTTATGCATATCTTTAGTTTTTTAATTGGTAAATAAAAAATCTTCCGTATTTTGCAAGTTGAAATATTTACTTTTGCTTTTAATTAACGTTAAAAACGAATTTTACAGTTTGAAAAATTAATTTTTTTTTTAAATTTTTATTGAACACAATGTTTTTCGTACAATGTTAATTGAATGCTACATAAACAATACATCGAAAAAATATTGTACTCACAAATGTTACAGAAGAAGAAATTATATTTAAAAACGACATTTTTGAAATATTAAAAAAAAATATGAGTGCGTAAGATATGAAAAATTTGAAGGCATTACTGATGACACATTATATTTTCTTCGTTTAACAAAATACTTGAAAATTCCGATGAAATTGAGTACACTACTGAATTGCTTCTTAAAGATGTGAAAAATTAAAATAAAAAAAAATATATCATGGGACAGTAAGAACAGCGTTCCCAACTTTTATAATTTATTCACGAACATTTTTAGCCCCGCCTCTTTTTCATATCGGAAATTTTGAAAAATGTTTTTCTTTTTATTTAATCGTTGTCACATATTAAAGAGAAATAATCAACAAAATTTTTGGTGCAAAAAGAAGGCGGGGCTAAAAAAGGCTCGTGAATAAATTATAAATTTGGGAATGCTGAATAAGAAGGCTGTAAATTACTGAAATAATGTGGATTCTGGAAATGCATTCGCAGTTTAAAAATTGTCCAAACGAGGTTTAAATATGTATAAAAATTGCGTCAATTGTAACATTGGGAGAAACAAATGGAAAATATAAGTAATAGTACAGAAAAAAGAAAAAAAAAAAAGGTTTTTCTTGAGGGGGGGGGGGCGGGTGGATAGAATTACATCTTCTAATGAAGCATTTTCCGATATTAATGTTTATGGTCATACAAATAAATTTTTTTTTGTGAATTTTTGCTAATTCAAAGATCTGTTTTACTCCCCCTCCTAATCTATGATTATTATTTAAACCCCATTAAGAATTTAAAACTTTTAATTTTTTATAACTTTCTATCAAAATTTATTTTAAAGTTTCAATAAATTAACAAAATATACACGGTTAAAAAATTGCAGTTATGTTATTGGGTAAATTTTATCTAATCAGTGTAATAAAAAGTAAATTATAATAAAATAGTCGTAAAATTTCAGTATTAATGTGTGATATATACTGAAATTTGAGTCTTAAATATAAGTTTAAAACAATTTTTATAAATTTAAACTTTGATCTAAATTACTGGTTGTGAAATCGGTATTCTTCGAAAACACAAAATAGAGCACTGATAAATGCACCCTTTACCGTGGTTTCATTTCCAAAGTGTTATGTACATTCTTTTTAATTTATTATGCAATATAAATAAATGTGCGTACTGTTTTACTTTAAGTCATGATATTTAACATTCAAGCAAAATTTAAGCTTAGTTTAAGTATTTCATGTTAAACTAAAGATTGTATAATTTCATCGTTAGGTTTACTCATAAATAGGTTAGAACCGTGTAATATGGACCCCCTAAGCAAGAATGCTCATAAAACTATAATTATTAAAGTAAAAAGATTTAATTTGGTGGCTGCTCATTACAATTGAATAGTTACATAGTTTAAACTTGGTAAAGTACTCTGGGAACTATTAATAATTGCTGAAAATAATTATTTTATTTTCGTATCGGTGGTCCATATTACACGAACGTATGTGTAATATGGACCAAATGGTCTATAGTGGTCCTTCCCGTTCCCCAACAGTTGACACACTTGGAATTGTGAAACGAACTGTCCAGCATGTTCCCTCACCCACTTGTACATCTCTTGGGAATAGTAGAAATGGACAAAAAAAATAGTTAATGGACGAAAAAAAGGGGAGGTCTAAAGGTTATATCCAATGGGTAGTGTGCGAAAGAAGTGATAATTTGATTACCTCTGCTTCCCTGGCCTATTCTATAGCCTCAAGATTTTGAGTATGCGCCATACGTACCCCGAGAATTAACAAAATCTTTCTGTTTTTATTATGGACCAGTGTCCCATATTACACAACACAGCATGGTTCATTTTACTTGTGTAAACAGAGCAACGTGGTTTCGAATAAAAAATCGTTATCTAAACTGATGCCCATGAAACGCATGTCTAAATTGTTCATAAAATAAGTACATTTGCTACTATTAATGCGAAAATTATATTACAATTACACCTAACAGCAGAAAGTAATACTTCCATTTTAACATACTCGTTACATCAATGATCATATAAACCGAAAACTCAATTTCATAATCGTCCAAATACAGGTATGCATGTACAAGTCACTCCATGGTTTGTGTAACAATCATATTCACTAAAGGCAATGAGGTGATTTCACCATCTGGTGTTGAGCATACGAATTTCCTCATGGTCCGTATTAAACGAGGGTCCATAATGTACGGTTCTCCCCTATACATGATAAAATTGTAGTTATAAAACCGTATTTATTTAAAATAAACTTTCTTAAACTAGTACCGTATGACGAGTATGGAAAACGTTTTTCTGTAATGTATATTTATCAAAAAAAACGTTTTGCGTCAGTTTTCATTGAGTTGCCAACGAGCGATTAATAGCCAAATATTAGACATTTTCAATTTTTTTTTTTTTTACGGACAATATATTGCGATTTTTTTTTTCTTTTTTTTTTTTTAAATAAGCATACGTAACCTCATGCGCCTATAAAGACTTTTCTTGTAAGAATTCAAATATATGTATACGTTTTAAAACATAAAAATTTTAATCAAATTCTAAATTAAAGAATAAAATCTGGGAAAATCTAAAACATAACATACACGAAACCTTTTTAAGCATTTTATGGTCTGTGTTTTGGCTCTTATTTTTGTAAATTTTAAGTCATTCGATTAAAGTTTGGCATTAATAATACGTTTGTTATAAAGTCAAATCTTGTAGCTGACGTGTTTAAAAAAAAAAAAAAAGAAGAAGAAGAATTGCTGGATTAATATAAAGCGATAATAAATATTATTATATATTTCTAATGTTTATTTAAAACAAATGTTCAACTTCAGATTAGAAATGTTATTTAATTTATTTAATTTTGTGTATTCTTTTTATTTTTATTAAATATTCAGCGAGAAGAAAATACTCATTTCCAATAAAGCTTACTTTAAAACGAATGCATGTAGACTGAAAAAAGCAATTCTGTGACTGACATCCACAAACTATATTGATTCTATAGTAAAAATAGTTCCAATGTCATTTTTATAAATTCTAGTTTCCTTTGTTAGCGAGTTCTAAAAACCTCTATTAGTATTCTAGATCATTTTCCTAGCCCGCCCAAATTTTTCAAAAATATCTGTTAATAAATGCGAACTGTCGAGGCAAGTTTTAGTAACTATAATCTTGATTTATGATCCAATTATAGGCAATAAGGCGAGATTTATTCGCAATACAAATATTCCTAATATTCCTAATAATCCTAATAATCTTCCACCATCTAGAAAAGTATATACTAGAAATTCTCGTTCGTTTCGTTTATCCAGATTATTTGCTTACTCTATACACGTAGCTCGTAAATATACAGGGTGTCCAAGAATTATCTTTACAACTTTGAAATTTAATAACTTTTGAAATAAAAAGGATATTCACATTCTGTGTTCTGCAGTTATTAATGCAACTCATGAAGTTTTTTTTGCACCTTGTGGACTGTTGATCTGGGTATTTCTAATTGTGTAGCAGCCGAACGAACTGATTTTTTTTGGACTGTGCTGGAATGCTTCGCAAACCCGCTCAACAGTTTCATCACTTGTGCTGGATCGTCCTGCTCCTTTCTTATGTAACACTGAGCCTGTGGTCATGAAGCTGGTGTGCCATGCACGGATGGTGGCGCATTGTCAAATTTGGTCCTGCAATTGCATTGAACTTGTGTGTCCGATTTGCTCTCAATGAACCATGCCACACATTGTGCTTTCTCCTGTGGGGTCCACATGCTCAGTTACAACTGGCTAACCAAAGCAGAAAAAAAACTTTATAAGTTGCACTAATAACTGCGGAACACAGAAAGTGAATATCTTTTTTATTTCAATAGTTATTAAATTTCAAAGTTGTAAAGATAATTCTTGGACACCCTGTATATTTCTAGTTTAGAAATTCAGAAAATGACTACTTATTCGTTCTAGCTAAAGTTGGTATATTATTTCCCATAGTGTGTTCTGAAAAATCAAGTATCGTTTTCTGAAACAAATGTCCCCTCCGCGGAGGAACAAAATTGTGATGGCGAATCTTCGGACCATTCTCAAAAGTGTGTCCCAGGCCTTTGCCGATTGCCCTTAGCGTAATACAAGTGTGACATAACACTCGCTCATTCACTTTCATGTAAATGTATTGTCAATATCCCACGAAGAAAAATATTTTATATTTTATTATTAGATTAAAATTGTAAGATAAATGTATATGGTACTTAAGTTATATTTATAATTTTATTCTTTTTTTTTTTTTTTTTTTTTTTTTTTTTTTTTTTAATTTAAATGAAATTAATAAATATATATTTTTCGAACATAACTTAAGTTCCTTCAGTATGCAATTTCCCGTTAACCTGCAATTTATTCAATTATTATTAAAATAAGCAATGCTCTTAATATTTAAACAATTATTATATAAATATGTAATAAAAATTTAAAAAATGTTAATTTTTTCTCATTTTTTTCATGATGCATAGCGAGAAAAATGCATTGACAGATGAACAAAATTTATAAAATATTATCATCGGACTAAGTTTTATTTATTTTTGCTTATCGAAACATACACACACACATAAAAAAGGAAAGAAAAAAGAAAATTTTACTTTTAAGTAAACGTCGGCTTTGAGGATATGCAAAAAAAGGCTGTTGACAGTTTTTTGACAAAAAAGTAATTGCTAATCATATTTTCTAGTAAAATATGACGGTCGTCTTCTTCAAAAGGAATTTCAGAAATACCTGCTTTCATCTATACTATGTAAAGAAAATAAGTTGTTATCCATCTATTTTAAAATGCTTTGATGCTATATTTTTTCCCTTTTTGAATGTTTATTGCTTACAGGATTAATCATTAAAAATATTTCTCTGACGCTTTCTTTCTAGACAAGTTTGTTGTTATTCAAAGTTTTATTTTTATTTTTATTTTTTATGTTTTTGCTTTTGTTTAGAATATGTTTTTCTTTAATTCAAAAACGTGTCAGACTTTATTTTACTGTTTTTAAAGACTGCCAAGTGATATATATGGTTATTAAAAATAAATATTAAATAAAATTATAAAAATTGGGATAAATACTATCAGTGTAAAAAAAAAAAAAAAAAAAAAAAAAAAAGTGACATTTTCAATTTGTTTGTTAAAATTATATCATTAAACATTTTGTAGTAAAACTCCATAATGTTCACTAAATGTTATTTTTGCTTGCATATTTTATCTTGAAATAATCAGTTCAAAAGCTATGTAATTTATAGAATGACTTCTATAAATTACAATTGCTGCCAATTTGTACTTTTTTTTTACTACTGGAAATTTTTAATCGAAATCTTTTTAGCAGTTTTCTAAGATAAACATGATTTTTTTTTTCAAAGAAATACTGTGTTAAAAATCCGTACAAGTTGACACCTATGAAATTACATGGGATAACCCATATAATTTATAGAATTCAGTATACACACTGTAAAAACAATGCAACAGTTGGACTAGTGCATGGACGGTAACTTTCATTAGTGCTACATGTGCCATAAAATTTTCAGACCAAAGAGAAAGGTAGATATATTTTCTCATTAAAATCAAATAAAAGCAATTTTTTTTTAAGTTAACCCCCCTTCCCCCTAACTACTACAAAATTAAATAAATAAATAAAATTGTGAAGTCCCTGTCTATAAGTTTTAATCGTTGATTTCTTCAATCACTTAATCGGAAAATTAATGATTAATTAAAGTTTCATTGCATTTTCATGATTATTGATTGATCAGTCATTACTGATCAATCAATTCACTTGTCTGATCGATCTGTACTGATCGATCACTTGACCTTTTCTGACGCAAAGAGCCTGGTCTGGGATCACCAAAACATTCTCATTTCAAATGCTGAAAATATACGAGAAACGAAACAAAAGTTAATTTAAAAATTACTTTAAACCTTCTTTGTCAATAATATGCGCATTATTAATATGAAATTCGGTACACACTTTTTGTCTGCAGTAATTCTTAAAAAACATTTATTATGAGCTTCCCTGCAATCCCCCAATCCCAATTTTTCCAAAATTCATCTGACGCAGTGGATGCAACGTGTAATGTAAACAGCAACTGTCAATGGCACATGTGAACTGTTTAAGACCTTATTATACTGCTTACAATTACATATGCTGAAATTCCAAATTTAAAGGTCCGGGTTTCGAAGTTCATCTGAGCATTGGGCCCTCCCCTAAAATTACACCCCTAAAATTAAAATGACAGCTATAAACTTTACAAAATGATACATGTGAACTATTCTAGACCTGATTAGACTGCCTACAAACTTTTTTGCTGAAATTCAAAATTAAAATGTAGTGCACAGTCGGTAACAAAAATGTCCGAACAGTAGCAAAAATTCCTATGTAAAAAAAAATACACTTCATACAGTTTTGTTAAATAAATCCTTGTCGAATACTGTTCTTAGTCATTGTACGAACATGATTCGATAAGGATTTATTTAACAAAACCGTACGAAGTGTACTTTTTTACATAGGAATTTTTGCTAGTGTTCGGACACTTTTGTTACCGACTGTACCGGAAAAGGGTTATATTATCATGAATAATTAATCTTTAACTGCAAAATTTGTAGAAATCGATTGAATAATCACCAACTGTAAAATTTCCAATTAACGATTGATTAATCGTCAACTGCAAAATTGATTTCAATTTGTCCAATACTTCAGTAAACCAGCGGTGTGTATATATACCTTATATTTAATCGAATCCTTTTACTTTATGATATTAAATGCCGTTTGGAATGACGTAGTACATATGCCGTATTTGTATGTTTAATGAAACGACGCTGAAATGCTGTGCTTTTAGAGTAAATAATTAAGTATAATAAAATTTACGGTATTTAGCCTGATATTTTACACTTTTTTTTAATGTACCAGAAAAATTGGATTTAAACTATTAAATTAAATTTTACATTTAAAAAGATAATCAAAAATTAGCACTAATATTTCTTAAAGGATCCTCAAAGTATGCAAAAAATACATTTAAAAAAAAAATAGATTTTTGTAAAATAGGAGAATTTTTAGCTCCATGATTAACATTGTTATGGATTTATCAAATATAGTTTATTTGCGTACATTTTATTGTTTAAGCATGGCAAACGAGAGAGGTGCAAAATGGTGAATGGAGATTTTGCAGATTTTTATATTGGTTTGGTTTGGTTTGGTTTGATGAGTACTGAGATTTATTGCTTGCCGGTAAGGCCGCTTATATCTCGAAAAATCCACACCACAAGGGTTTACAAGTTTTTATTATACAAGTACACAATATTTGAAGACATAAGACAACACAAACATCCATGCCCGCACCAGGATTCGAACCTGGGACCAGTAGATTCGGAAGGCAGCGCCCTACCGACCGAACCACCTGGCCGGCTTTTATATTTCATTCTTATATTTAATCGGATCCTTTGATTTTACTGTATAAATGTCGTTTACGAACGAAGTAGTACATATGCCGTATTTGTATGTTTAACGTAACGACGTGAAAGTGCTGTGCTTTTATAATAAAAGATTAACTATCATAAAATTTACGGTATTATTTATGCTGATATTTATGCACTTTTTTTTTCCTTTTAGTATACCAGGAATTTTGCATATAAACTATTAAATTACATTTTACATTCAAAAAAAGGTTTGAATATTAACGTTAAAAAGTTTTAAAGGGTCATCAAACGACGCAAAAAATATATTTAAAAAAAGTAGGTTATTGTAAAATAGGAGAAATTTCAGTTCATGATTAACACTGATATGAATTTATTAAATATATTTTATTTGTATACATTTTATTGTTTAAGCATAAGAAACGAGAGAGGTGCAAAATGATGAATAGAGAGCATGGATTTTTTTTATATTTCATTATGATTAAATGTGAAAAAAATATAACATTATCAACATAATTTATTTTTTAAATTTATTTATTTTTTCATTTATTTTTAATCGTAATAATGTATAAACACTTCACTCTCCTCTCTCTTGCTCGCTGCCCTTAATAAGAATTCTATCTTGAACTAAAGAACAGATTTTAGTTACTTGAGGATAACGAAGGCATCAACGAATTCACTGTGAATTTCCTCAATATTTTTCTCGAATCAACAAAAATTATTGCTGGTTCAGAAGAAGAAAAACCTGTTAAAAAAAATTTCGGAAGAGACACGACAACTTATGGAAAAGAAAAATGAAATATAACAAGGAAAATATTACTGAAAAGTTGAATTTTCAAAACTATGTAAAACGCTGAAGAAAAGATTAAAAAAAAAAAAAAAAATGCCGAAGACACCAGGGATTTCAATTGTAATAGGATTTATGAAGCCATTGAAGAAAATAACAGTTTGAAGACTGCAGAGAGAAATCTGATGGTGGGTAAGAAAAGAATTCTAGCCTTTAAGACAAAAAGTAAAAAAATCGTTCGGAATCAAGAACAAATTCTATACAGGGGTCCAAGAATTATCTTTACAACTTTGAAATTTAATAACTTTTGAAATAAAAAGGATATTCACATTCTGTGTTCTGCAGTTATTAATGCAACTCATAAAGTTTTTTTTGCACCTTGTGGACTGTTTATCTGGGTATTTCTAATTGTGTAGCAGCCGAACGAACTGATTTTTTTTGGACTGTGCTGGAATGCTTCGCAAACCCGCTCAACAGTTTCATCACTTGTGCTGGATCGTCCTGCTCCTTTCTTATGTAACACTGAGCCTGTGGTCATGAAGCTGGTGTGCCATGCACGGATGGTGGCGCCTTGTCAAATTTGGTCCTGCAATTGCATTGAACTTGTGTGTCCGATTTGCTCTCAATGAACCATGCCACACATTGTGCTTTCTCCTGTGGGGTCCACATGCTCAGTTACAACTGGCTAACCAAAGCAGAAAAAAAACTTTATAAGTTGCACTAATAACTGCAGAACACAGAAAGTGAATATCTTTTTTATTTCAATAGTTATTAAATTTCAAAGTTGTAAAGATAATTCTTGGACACCCTGTATATTTCTAGTTTAGAAATTCAGAAAATGACTACTTATTCGTTCTAGCTAAAGTTGGTATATTATTTCCCATAGTGTGTTCTGAAAAATCAAGTATCGTTTTCTGAAACAAATGTCCCCTCCGCGGAGGAACAAAATTGTGATGGCGTATCTTCGGACCATCCTCAAAAGTGTGTCCCAGGCCTTTGCCGATTGCCCTTAGCGTAATACAAGTGTGACATAACACTCGCTCATTCACTTTCATGTAAATGTATTGTCAATATCCCACGAAGAAAAATATTTTATATTTTATTATTAGATTAAAATTGTAAGATAAATGTATATGGTACTTAAGTTATATTTATAATCTTATTCTTTTTTTTTTTTTTTTTTTTTTTTTTTTTTTTTTAATTTAAATGAAATTAATAAATATATATTTTTCGAACATAACTTAAGTTCCTTCAGTATGCAATTTCCCGTTAACCTGCAATTTATTCAATTATTTTTAAAATAAGCAATGCTCTTAACATTTAAACAATTATTATATAAATATGTAATAAAAATTTAAAAAATGTTAATTTTTTTCTCATTTTTTTCATTATGCATAGCGAGAAAAATGCATTGACAGATGAACAAAATTTATAAAATATTATCATCGGACTAAGTTTTATTTATTTTTGCTTATCGAAACATACACACACACATAAAAAAGGAAAGAAAAAAGAAAATTTTACTTTTAAGTAAACGTCGGCTTTGAGGATATGCAAAAAAGGCTGTTGACAGTTTTTTGACAAAAAAGTAATTGCTAATCATATTTTTCTAGTAAAATATGACGGTCGTCTTCTTCAAAAGGAATTTCAGAAATAACTGCTTTCATCTATACTATGTAAAGAAAATAAGTTGTTATCCATCTATTTTAAAATGCTTTGATGCTATATTTTTTCCCTTTTTGAATGTTTATTGCTTACAGGATTAATCATTAAAAATATTTCTCTGACGCTTTCTTTCTAGACAAGTTTGTTGTTATTCAAAGTTTTATTTTTATTTTTATTTTTTATGTTTTTGGTTTTGTTTAGAATATGTTTTTCTTTAATTCAAAAACGTTACAGACTTTATTTTACTGTTTTTAAAGACTGCCAAGTGATATATATGGTTATTAAAAATAAATATTAAATAAAATTATAAAAATTGGGATAAATACTATCAGTGTAAAAAAAAAAAAAAAAAAAAAAAAAAAGTGACATTTTCAATTTGTTTGTTAAAATTATATCATTAAACATTTTGTAGTAAAACTCCATAATGTTCACTAAATGTTATTTTTGCTTGCATATTTTATCTTGAAATAATCAGTTTAAAAGCTATGTAATTTATAGAATGACTTCTATAAATTACAATTGCTGCCAATTTGTACTTTTTTTTACTACTGGAAATTTTTAATCGAAATGTTTTTAGCAGTTTTCTAAGATAAACATGATTTTTTTTTTTCAAAGAAATACTGTGTTAAAAATCAGTACAAGTTGACACCTATGAAATTACATGGGATAACCCATATAATTTATAGAATTCAGTATACACACTGTAAAAACAATGCAACAGTTGGACTAGTGCATGGACGGTAACTTTCATTAGTGCTACATGTGCCATAAAATTTTCAGACCAAAGAGAAAGGTAGATATATTTTCTCATTAAAATCAAATAAAAGCAATTTTTTTTTAAGTTAACCCCCCTTCCCCCTAACTACTACAAAATTAAATAAATAAATAAAATTGTGAAGTCCCTGTCTATAAGTTTTAATCGTTGATTTCTTCAATCACTTAATCGGAAAATTAATGATTAATTAAAGTTTCATTGCATTTTCATGATTATTGATTGATCAGTCATTACTGATCAATCAATTCACTTGTCTGATCGATCTGTACTAATCGATCACTTGACCTTTTCTGACGCAAAGAGCCTGGTCTGGGATCACCAAAACATTCTCATTTCAAATGCTGAAAATATACGAAAAACGAAACAAAAGTTAATTTAAAAATTACTTTAAACCTTCTTTGTCAATAATATGCATTATTAATATGAAATTCGGTACACACTTTTTGTCTGCAGTAATTCTTAAAAAACATTTATTATGAGCTTCCCTGCAATCCCCCAATCCCAATTTTTCCAAAATTCATCTGACGCAGTGGATGCAACGTGTAATGTAAACAGCAACTGTAAATGGCACATGTGAACTGTTTAAGACCTTATTAGACTGCTTACAATTACATATGCTGAAATTCCAAATTTAAAGGTCCGGGTTTCGAAGTTCATCTGAGCATTGGGCCCTCCCCTAAAATTACACCCCTAAAATTAAAATGACAGCTATAAACTTTACAAAATTATACATGTGAACTATTCTAGACCTGATTAGACTGCCTACAAACTTTTTTGCTGAAATTCAAAATTAAAAGGTAGTGCACAGTCGGTAACAAAAATGTCCGAACAGTAGCAAAAATTCCTATGTAAAAAAAATACACTTCATACAGTTTTGTTAAATAAATCCTTGTCGAATACTGTTCTTAGTCATTGTACGAACATGATTCGATAAGGATTTATTTAACAAAACCGTATGAAGTGTACTTTTTTTACATAGGAATTTTTGCTAGTGTTCGGACACTTTTGTTACCGACTGTACCGGAAAAGGGTTATATTATCAAGAATAATTAATCTTTAACTGCAAAATTTGTAGAAATCGATTGAATAATCACCAACTGTAAAATTTCCAATTAACGATTGATTAATCGTCAACTGCAAAATTGATTTCAATTTGTCCAATACTTCAGTAAACCAGCGGTGTGTATATATACCTTATATTTAATCGAATCCTTTTACTTTATGATATTAAATGCCGTTTGGAATGACGTAGTACATATGCCGTATTTGTATGTTTAATGAAACGACGCTGAAATGCTGTGCTTTTAGAGTAAATAATTAAGTATAATAAAATTTACGGTATTTAGCCTGATATTTTACACTTTTTTTTAATGTACCAGAAAAATTGGATTTAAACTATTAAATTAAATTTTACATTTAAAAAGATAATCAAAAATTAGCACTAATATTTCTTAAAGGATCCTCAAAGTATGCAAAAAATACATTTAAAAAAAAAAATAGATTTTTGTAAAATAGGAGAATTTTTAGCTCCATGATTAACATTGTTATGGATTTATCAAATATAGTTTATTTGCGTACATTTTATTGTTTAAGCATGGCAAACGAGAGAGGTGCAAAATGGTGAATGGAGATTTTGCAGATTTTTATATTGGTTTGGTTTGGTTTGGTTTGATGAGTACTGAGATTTATTGCTTGCCTGTAAGGCCGCTTATATCTCGAAAAATCCACACCACAAGGGTTTACAAGTTTTTATTATACAAGTACACAATATTTGAAGACATAAGACAACACAAACATCCATGCCCGCACCAGGATTCGAACCTGGGACCAGTAGATTCGGAAGGCAGCGCCCTACCGACCGAACCACCTGGCCGGCTTTTATATTTCATTCTTATATTTAATCGGATCCTTTGATTTTACTGTATAAATGTCGTTTACGAACGAAGTAGTACATATGCCGTATTTGTATGTTTAACGTAACGACGTGAAAGTGCTGTGCTTTTATAATAAAAGATTAACTATCATAAAATTTACGGTATTATTTATGCTGATATTTATGCACTTTTTTTTCCTTTTAGTATACCAGGAATTTTGCATATAAACTATTAAATTACATTTTACATTCAAAAAAAGGTTTGAATATTAACGTTAAAAAGTTTTAAAGGGTCATCAAACGACGCAAAAAATATATTTAAAAAAAGTAGGTTATTGTAAAATAGGAGAAATTTCAGTTCATGATTAACACTGATATGAATTTATTAAATATATTTTTTTTGTATACATTTTATTGTTTAAGCATAAGAAACGAGAGAGGTGCAAAATGATGAATAGAGAGCATGGATTTTTTTTATATTTCATTATGATTAAATGTGAAAAAAATATAACATTATCAACATAATTTATTTTTTAAATTTATTTATTTTTTCATTTATTTTTAATCGTAATAATGTATAAACACTTCACTCTCCTCTCTCTTGCTCGCTGCCCTTAATAAGAATTCTATCTTGAACTAAAGAACAGATTTTAGTTACTTGAGGATAACGAAGGCATCAACGAATTCACTGTGAATTTCCTCAATATTTTTCTCGAATCAACAAAAATTATTGCTGGTTCAGAAGAAGAAAAACCTGTTAAAAAAAATTTCGGAAGAGACACGACAACTTATGGAAAAGAAAAATGAAATATAACAAGGAAAATATTACTGAAAAGTTGAATTTTCAAAACTATGTAAAACGCTGAAGAAAAGATAAAAAAAAAAAAAAAATGCCGAAGACACCAGGGATTTCAATTGTAATAGGATTTATGAAGCCATTGAAGAAAATAACAGTTTGAAGACTGCAGAGAGAAATCTGATGGTGGGTAAGAAAAGAATTCTAGCCTTTAAGACAAAAAGTAAAAAAATCGTTCGGAATCAAGAACAAATTCTATACAGGGGTCCAAGAATTATCTTTACAACTTTGAAATTTAATAACTTTTGAAATAAAAAGGATATTCACATTCTGTGTTCTGCAGTTATTAATGCAACTCATAAAGTTTTTTTTGCACCTTGTGGACTGTTGATCTGGGTATTTCTAATTGTGTAGCAGCCGAACGAACTGATTTTTTTTGGACTGTGCTGGAATGCTTCGCAAACCCGCTCAACAGTTTCATCACTTGTGCTGGATCGTCCTGCTCCTTTCTTATGTAACACTGAGCCTGTGGTCATGAAGCTGGTGTGCCATGCACGGATGGTGGCGCCTTGTCAAATTTGGTCGTGCAATTGCATTGAACTTGTGTGTCCGATTTGCTCTCAATGAACCATGCCACACATTGTGCTTTCTCCTGTGGGGTCCACATGCTCAGTTACAACTGGCTAACCAAAGCAGAAAAAAAACTTTATAAGTTGCACTAATAACTGCAGAACACAGAAAGTGAATATCTTTTTTATTTCAATAGTTATTAAATTTCAAAGTTGTAAAGATAATTCTTGGACACCCTGTATATTTCTAGTTTAGAAATTCAGAAAATGACTACTTATTCGTTCTAGCTAAAGTTGGTATATTATTTCCCATAGTGTGTTCTGAAAAATCAAGTATCGTTTTCTGAAACAAATGTCCCCTCCGCGGAGGAACAAAATTGTGATGGCGTATCTTCGGACCATCCTCAAAAGTGTGTCCCAGGCCTTTGCCGATTGCCCTTAGCGTAATACAAGTGTGACATAACACTCGCTCATTCACTTTCATGTAAATGTATTGTCAATATCCCACGAAGAAAAATATTTTATATTTTATTATTAGATTAAAATTGTAAGATAAATGTATATGGTACTTAAGTTATATTTATAATCTTATTCTTTTTTTTTTTTTTTTTTTTTTTTTTTTTAAATTTAAATGAAATTAATAAATATATATTTTTCGAACATAACTTAAGTTCCTTCAGTATGCAATTTCCCGTTAACCTGCAATTTATTCAATTATTTTTAAAATAAGCAATGCTCTTAACATTTAAACAATTATTATATAAATATGTAATAAAAATTTAAAAAATGTTAATTTTTTTCTCATTTTTTTCATTATGCATAGCGAGAAAAATGCATTGACAGATGAACAAAATTTATAAAATATTATCATCGGACTAAGTTTTATTTATTTTTGCTTATCGAAACATACACACACACATAAAAAAGGAAAGAAAAAAGAAAATTTTACTTTTAAGTAAACGTCGGCTTTGAGGATATGCAAAAAAGGCTGTTGACAGTTTTTTGACAAAAAAGTAATTGCTAATCATATTTTTCTAGTAAAATATGACGGTCGTCTTCTTCAAAAGGAATTTCAGAAATAACTGCTTTCATCTATACTATGTAAAGAAAATAAGTTGTTATCCATCTATTTTAAAATGCTTTGATGCTATATTTTTTCCCTTTTTGAATGTTTATTGCTTACAGGATTAATCATTAAAAATATTTCTCTGACGCTTTCTTTCTAGACAAGTTTGTTGTTATTCAAAGTTTTATTTTTATTTTTATTTTTTATTTTTTATGTTTTTGGTTTTGTTTAGAATATGTTTTTCTTTAATTCAAAAACGTTACAGACTTTATTTTACTGTTTTTAAAGACTGCCAAGTGATATATATGGTTATTAAAAATAAATATTAAATAAAATTATAAAAATTGGGATAAATACTATCAGTGTAAAAAAAAAAAAAAAAAAAAAAAAAAAGTGACATTTTCAATTTGTTTGTTAAAATTATATCATTAAACATTTTGTAGTAAAACTCCATAATGTTCACTAAATGTTATTTTTGCTTGCATATTTTATCTTGAAATAATCAGTTTAAAAGCTATGTAATTTATAGAATGACTTCTATAAATTACAATTGCTGCCAATTTGTACTTTTTTTTACTACTGGAAATTTTTAATCGAAATGTTTTTAGCAGTTTTCTAAGATAAACATGATTTTTTTTTTTCAAAGAAATACTGTGTTAAAAATCCGTACAAGTTGACACCTATGAAATTACATGGGATAACCCATATAATTTATAGAATTCAGTATACACACTGTAAAAACAATGCAACAGTTGGACTAGTGCATGGACGGTAACTTTCATTAGTGCTACATGTGCCATAAAATTTTCAGACCAAAGAGAAAGGTAGATATATTTTCTCATTAAAATCAAATAAAAGCAATTTTTTTTTAAGTTAACCCCCCTTCCCCCTAACTACTACAAAATTAAATAAATAAATAAAATTGTGAAGTCCCTGTCTATAAGTTTTAATCGTTGATTTCTTCAATCACTTAATCGGAAAATTAATGATTAATTAAAGTTTCATTGCATTTTCATGATTATTGATTGATCAGTCATTACTGATCAATCAATTCACTTGTCTGATCGATCTGTACTAATCGATCACTTGACCTTTTCTGACGCAAAGAGCCTGGTCTGGGATCACCAAAACATTCTAATTTCAAATGCTGAAAATATACGAAAAACGAAACAAAAGTTAATTTAAAAATTACTTTAAACCTTCTTTGTCAATAATATGCATTATTAATATGAAATTCGGTACACACTTTTTGTCTGCAGTAATTCTTAAAAAAACATTTATTATGAGCTTCCCTGCAATCCCCCAATCCCAATTTTTCCAAAATTCATCTGACGCAGTGGATGCAACGTGTAATGTAAACAGCAACTGTAAATGGCACATGTGAACTGTTTAAGACCTTATTAGACTGCTTACAATTACATATGCTGAAATTCCAAATTTAAAGGTCCGGGTTTCGAAGTTCATCTGAGCATTGGGCCCTCCCCTAAAATTACACCCCTAAAATTAAAATGACAGCTATAAACTTTACAAAATGATACATGTGAACTATTCTAGACCTGATTAGACTGCCTACAAACTTTTTTGCTGAAATTCAAAATTAAAAGGTAGTGCACAGTCGGTAACAAAAATGTCCGAACAGTAGCAAAAATTCCTATGTAAAAAAAATACACTTCATACAGTTTTGTTAAATAAATCCTTGTCGAATACTGTTCTTAGTCATTGTACGAACATGATTCGATAAGGATTTATTTAACAAAACCGTATGAAGTGTACTTTTTTTACATAGGAATTTTTGCTAGTGTTCGGACACTTTTGTTACCGACTGTACCGGAAAAGGGTTATATTATCAAGAATAATTAATCTTTAACTGCAAAATTTGTAGAAATCGATTGAATAATCACCAACTGTAAAATTTCCAATTAACGATTGATTAATCGTCAACTGCAAAATTGATTTCAATTTGTCCAATACTTCAGTGAACCAGCGGTGTGTATATATACCTTACATTTAATCGAATCCTTTTACTTTATGATATTAAATGCCGTTTGGAATGACGTAGTACATATGCCGTATTTGTATGTTTAATGAAACGACGCTGAAATGCTGTGCTTTTAGAGTAAATAATTAAGTATAATAAAATTTACGGTATTTAGCCTGATATTTTACACTTTTTTTTAATGTACCAGAAAAATTGGATTTAAACTATTAAATTAAATTTTACATTTAAAAAGATAATCAAAAATTAGCACTAATATTTCTTAAAGGATCCTCAAAGTATGCAAAAAATACATTTAAAAAAAAAAAATAGATTTTTGTAAAATAGGAGAATTTTTAGCTCCATGATTAACATTGTTATGGATTTATCAAATATAGTTTATTTGCGTACATTTTAATGTTTAAGCATGGCAAACGAGAGAGGTGCAAAATGGTGAATGGAGATTTTGCAGATTTTTATATTTCATTCTTATATTTAATCGGATCCTTTGATTTTACTGTATAAATGTCGTTTACGAACGAAGTAGTACATATGCCGTATTTGTATGTTTAACGTAACGACGTGAAAGTGCTGTGCTTTTATAATAAAAGATTAACTATCATAAAATTTACGGTATTATTTATGCTGATATTTATGCACTTTTTTTCCTTTTAGTATACCAGGAATTTTGCATATAAACTATTAAATTACATTTTACATTCAAAAAAAGGTTTGAATATTAACGTTAAAAAGTTTTAAAGGGTCATCAAACGACGCAAAAAATATATTTAAAAAAAGTAGGTTATTGTAAAATAGGAGAAATTTCAGTTCATGATTAACACTGATATGAATTTATTAAATATATTTTATTTGTATACATTTTATTGTTTAAGCATAAGAAACGAGAGAGGTGCAAAATGATGAATAGAGAGCATGGATTTTTTTTATATTTCATTATGATTAAATGTGAAAAAAATATAACATTATCAACATAATTTATTTTTTAAATTTATTTATTTTTTCATTTATTTTTAATCGTAATAATGTATAAACACTTCACTCTCCTCTCTCTTGCTCGCTGCCCTTAATAAGAATTCTATCTTGAACTAAAGAACAGATTTTAGTTACTTGAGGATAACGAAGGCATCAACGAATTCACTGTGAATTTCCTCAATATTTTTCTCGAATCAACAAAAATTATTGCTGGTTCAGAAGAAGAAAAACCTGTTAAAAAAAATTTCGGAAGAGACACGACAACTTATGGAAAAGAAAAATGAAATATAACAAGGAAAATATTACTGAAAAGTTGAATTTTCAAAACTATGTAAAACGCTGAAGAAAAGATAAAAAAAAAAAATAAAAAAAATGCCGAAGACACCAGGGATTTCAATTGTAATAGGATTTATGAAGCCATTGAAGAAAATAACAGTTTGAAGACTGCAGAGAGAAATCTGATGGTGGGTAAGAAAAGAATTCTAGCCTTTAAGACAAAAAGTAAAAAAATCGTTCGGAATCAAGAACAAATTCTAAAAAGGTCAGCAAATTTGTATTCAGAATTGTACAGCTCACCAGATAAACTCAGCGGTTCATATACTTCATCGCATACAAACGATACTATACTAGCAATATTGAAGGAAGAGGTAGAATAATAGAAAAAAAAATAATGGAAAATGGAAAAGTTTCAGGAGAAGACAAAAACACAGTGGATATTTTGAAACAAGCAGGGAATGAAGCCATTGAAGTACTTACTGATATATTTCAGAAATGTATAACATTACGTGATGTTCCAAAGGACTGGAAAAATGCCATCATAATCTTACTCTTTAAAAAAGGAGAAAAAGAAGATATTAGAAACTATCGTACAATTAGCCTGCTCTCAATTTTGTATAAAATTCTGATGAATGTCCTGACAAATCGCTTACAGCGCAACCTAAAAAACAAGCAGGATTTTGAAGTGGTTTTAGTACCATCGACCATTTTCATACAGTTAAAAAAATATTGAAAGAAGTAATGAATACCAACTCCCTCTTTATGTGATTTTTTTTTTTTTTTTTTTTACTGCGAGAAAGCTTTTCACTCTGTATCATCACCAACAGTTATGGCTACATTAAGGAATACTAATATTAATTCAGGACATATTCATCTTATTGGAAACATTTATAAAGAAGCAACAGCCAAATTAAAACTCCACAAAACGAGTAAGGCATTCAAAATCAGAGTGTAAGAAGAGGGGCACAATTTAAACCAAACTCTTCAATGCAGTACCCCTTCAAGAAGTTTTTAAAAATTTAAATTAGCAACAGAGAGGCGTAAAAATTGATGGAGATTTTATAAATCATTTGAGATATGCAGATGATATTGTACTGCTTGCCTCCTCATTTGATGATCTGCCAGAAATGCTTTAGGAATTAAATAACGAAAGCAAGCTAGTTGGAATGAAAATGAACCTTAGCAAGACAAAAGTTACGTCAAATTAATTTGTTTTTCCACTGAAGATCACTGTTGATATGGATGAATTAGAAATTGTATGCAGTTATAATTATCTGGCACAAGTCCTTACGATAAACGGGAACCTCATGGAAGAAATTGACTACAGAGCTAAATTTGCATGGAAAACATTCGGAAGAAATAGCGCTATATTCAAAAGCGACTTCCAAATTTGTTTGAAAAGAAAAGTTTTTGATCAGTCCATTTTGCTTGGACTAGGAAACAAACTAAACTTACTGATGTTATTTCTAGAGTCAATAATTTAAAATTGAGCTGAGCTGGGCACCTTGCGAGAAGAAATGATGACAGATGGACCACCTAATTTCTATATTGGATACCAAGTGATAAGAAAAGCCCGGGGAAGAGAACACTGTGTTGTTGGAGAGAAGAAACTGTGAAGTTTGGACGAGTACAATGGAGAAGAATTGCAGGAGACAGGGCAGTTTTGAATCACCTAGGAAAGGCCTTGATCCTGCAGTGGATTGGTAAAGGCTGAAATTGATGAGGATGATGATATATATATATATCTTTATATATATATTTCTTTTGTGCGTGTGTATGTCACAGAACTCCTCCTAAACGGCTGGACTGAGTTTAATGAAATTTTTTGTGTGTCTTCAGGTGGATTCGAGAATGGTTTAGATTTACAAATGAAAGTTGTAACTTAATTAGTTCTTTCTTTATTAATTTTTAACCAACTCTTTCAACAACTTTTCCACCTCGATGGCGTGAGTTGTCGTAAACACGATGTCAGAATTTATTTAATGTTGAAATGAAAAATGAATTTTTAACCGTGAGTGTTTAAAAAATTTTTTCTACGTTAATATTGCTAAAATGTTAAAATTAGTTAAAATGGTATATTCTTTTAAAAAATTCGTCAATATCCGACGGAGTTATTTTATGTTAAAATGAAAAATGAATTTTTAGGCCATTATTATTTGTGCAGATGGAAAATGTACTAAAAGTTTTTCATCACAAATGTTGACGGATATCCAATATATCGTCGAAGAAATCCCGATAATGGCGGACAATCTTATCATCTATGGCGGTCGTCTATGTCAACAACATAGATATTGACATTGATAACCGTTGAGTGGTCCCATATTCGCCTCTGCTGAGCAAAACATTCAATGCTCATATTAATGTTCAGTTCTGCAGTTCAGTGAAGAGCATCAAATACATTTGCAAGTATGTGAATAAAGGCAGTGATATGGCTGTATTTCGAGTTGAAAATACCAATGTGAATGCTCCTCCGGTGAATAACAACGATGAAATAACACTTTACCGAATTGGCCGGTACGTCAGCTCCAATGAAGCTGTTTGGCGTATCTTTGGTTTCCCAATTCATGAACGGGATCCAGCAGTTCTTCATTTAGCCGTCCATCTTGAAAATGGCCAGCGCGTATATTTCACGAGCGAGACAGCGATTGATCGTGCTATAAATCCACCAAAAACTACACTCACCGAATTTTTTGAATTGTGTAATCGTGCGGATGCTTTTGGAGCTTTTGCACGGACATTACTCTATTCAGAAGTACCACGCTATTTCACATGGGCTCCAACAAAAAAATGGATGCCCCGCAAGCAAGGCACGCCGATTGATGCATGTCCCGGTTTATTCAAATCAAACACCTTGGGACGAGTATTTACAGTCATCCAAGGCAGACTGAGTGCTTTTATCTTCGACTGTTATTAGTTAATATCATCGGCCCTTTGTCATTTCAAGATTTACGTAAAGTGAATGGATAACAGTATCCAACGTATAAAGATGCATGCCTTCCACTCGGCTTGCTGGAAGACGACAACCAGTGGGAGTGTATGCTTGCTGAAGTAGGACTGAAGTGTACAGCAAAACAAATTCGTCTATTATTCGCTATAGTGTTGACTACATGTTTCCCGGCCCGAGAAGAGACATTATGGGATAATCACAAAGATTCAATGACTGATGATATATTGCATCAACATCGTTCACGGTGCAACGATCTAACGATAGTATTCAGTGACGCTATGTACAATGAAGCATTGATTGCTATTGAAGATCTTTGCATTATCATTGCCAACTTACCACTCAGTCATTTCGGTACACATTCAACAAATCGAAATGCATCTGATTTAATAAGCACTGAATTGAATCGTGAACTACAATACAATACTGTAGAAATGGCAGCGATTGTTGCTCGCAATGTCCTACTAATGAATGAAGAACAAAGCACCATTTACGACCGCATCATGCTCGCAGTTTTGGCAGGACAAGGTGGATTCTTTTTTTTTTTTTTTTGGGGGGGGGTGCACCAGGTGGAACTGGCAAAACATTCCTTATTTCGCTAATTCTCGCCGAAATACGATCAAATAATGGCATCGCATTGGCTGTTGCATCATCTGGCATTGCGGCAACTTTATTGGATGGAGGCGGAACAGCTCATTCATTATTTAAACTGCCACTAAATATTCAAAATAACCCAGACGCAGTGTGCAACATAAAAAAACAATCGTCCATGGCCACAGTGCTGAAATAGTGTAAAATTCTTATCTGGGATGAATACACTATGGCACACAAACATTCGATTGAGGCGACGAACAGGACATTGAAAGATATAAAAAACAACGACAAACTATTTGGCGGTACTGTGTTACTCTTTTCAGGTGATTTCAGACAAGCACTTCCCGTTATTCCGCGTTCAACATACGCTGATGAGATCAACGCGTGCTTAAAATCATCGTCATTGTGGCGTAATGTTGAAAAAGTACAACTGAAAGTAAATTTGTGCGTTCAAAAGCTTCAAGATCCATCCGCTGAAACATTCTCAAAACAATTGTTAGATATCGGCGATGGAAAGGTTACTACAGATGAAACTGGATGTATAAAATTACCGACCGATTTCTGCACAATCATTGATTCTCAAGATGCTCTTATTGACCAGATATTTCCCGATGTACACAGACGATACACAAATCATGAGTGGCTGGCAGAAAGAGCAATTTTAGCAGCAAAAAATGTGGACGTCAACGAATTGAATCTCAAGATACAACATTTGTTACTAGGAGACTTTGTGTCATGCAAATCTAATGATACAGTTTGCGATGCCACTGAAGCTGTAAATTATCCAACAAAGTTTTTAAACTCATTGGATTTACCAGGGATGCCACCGCATGATTTACAACTGAAGGTTGGATCTCCGGTTATTTTGCTTCGTAATTTGAACCCACCACGGTTGTGCAACGGCACGCGATTACTCATAAAAAAAGTTATGAAAAATGTTATCGAAGCCATCATTTTAAATGACAAATTCCGAGGTGAAAATGTATTACTACTGCGAATCCCTATTATGCCCACAGATGTGCCAATTCAATTTAATCGCCCTCAATTTCCAATTAGATTGGCATTTGCAATGACTATCAATAAGTCTCAGGGCCAAACGATGTCTGTCTGTGGCTTAGATTTGAGCGCATCATGTTTTTCACACGGACAGTTATACGTGGCTCTCGAGTGGGCAAACCATCCAGTTTGTTTGTATTGGCCAAAGATGGGATAACAAAAAATATTGTACACTCTGTTGCATTAAGGTATTGATATTGTTTTTTAGTAATATTGTTATAAGTAGCGATATGTATATAATTTTAAAGAGTCAATTTTAATAAATTAAAAAAATAAATGATTTGTGTTTTGTTATTTTTATATTCTTTCACCGTTCACAGCGCTCCATACATCTTCCACTTATATACCACATCCTTACACACTTACAATAAGTTAGTTATTTTTTTCTAGCAAAATATTCTCTAGAAATAATTTATATGACAAAACAACGTTTGTCGGGTCAGCTAGTATATATATATATATTCAGGGAAACATATTTGAATTTTATTCTAAACATTTTGCATTATTTATTTCTACATTAGATGTAAGGAAACAAATCAGAAAATGTCTAATAAGGGAAATATAATACAATTTATTCACTTGAATTTGTACCAGAAATTAGTAAGAAATCATCTTAAATATGTTTAGAACTTGGAATTTATTAAAATATTTTTTAAACTAGTAATTCTGTTAATTTTAAAATAATTATTATATAAAAAATAATAAAACTGAATGTGAAAGATGCTTTTTGTTCGTCCCTTACGCTCAGAGAGAAAAATGAATAAAATTTATAAAATTTATCGTTAGAAAAAGTTTCATTTCGTCTCGTTTTTCGAAACTGGTGGAAAAAACAAATGAATATTTTAGTTTTAAATAATCATCGACGTAAGAAATATGCAAAAATCTCGTTGACAGTTTTTTTGACAAAGAAGTAATTGCTGATCATTTTTTCCTAGTTAAATATGGCAAATTTTCTGTAACAGGAATTGTAAAAACAACTGTTTTCGTCTATGACATGTAAACACAAATGTTTTTATAATCTAACTTAAAATGCTTTCATGTCAAATTTGTTTTTTTATCTCTTTGAAAATGAGAAATTTTTTATAAATATTTATTGCTTACAGAATAAATTATGAAAAATATTTCGCAGATGTATTCTTTTATGATATGAGTTTGTTATTATTTAAACTTTTTATCTTTTGTTTATATTTGAAATGTATCAGATTTTCTTTTACCCCTTTAAAAAAAACTGTTATTCTGAGTTGAAAGTGATAAGTTCAGTGAAAATCGGTTATCAAAGCAAGAATTGTTATGAAGAGGATTGATGTAAAAAAAAAAAAAAAAAAAAAAAAAAAAAAACATATGTTAAAAGTCTCCATTATTTTGATAAAATTAATTAATTAAAAGTTAAAAGATTTTTTAATGAAATTTTTTTGGATGGCAAATCATATTAAATAATAATTGTTTTAAGTATACTTTATTTAGAAACTAACAAGATTTCACCTCTACATCAGTCTCTGTAATTAAATAATTTAAAAACAGAAACAATTTAAAGAATGTAAAAACAGAACTCTTTTTATATTGTTTTATATATATATATATAAAAAAAAAGAAAAAAAAGAAAGAAAAGAAACGGAAATCCATTAATTTTTTCAAAAAATGTCTTTGGGCCGCCGCTGCCTTCGGCAGAGCCTTCATCACCCACAAAATATCTGGTACCTGCGACAATGTCTTACCTTTTGGTTTCAGACTGGATGCTTCTCGCATGACAGTTTCGAAACGGACAGTATCAAATAAAAATGGAGTAGCCTTTTTATATTTAAATCTCAATTTCATATGAACAACACAACACGTACTGTACATAATATTCATGTTATTTCCAATATCTTATTTTTTTTTTTTTTAATCATAAAATGACAATAATATGAGCTATGAACGTTTCTTCTACTGTAGCAGGCAACTAATTTTTTGTGGTTATACATAAATTTCCATTATAAATATTTTATGCTTAGTAAGCAGTAGTTGACCTATAGAAAAAAAAAATATGGAAACATGAACATGATACATTTTTATTATAGCTGGTGACTTTGAATTTTTGTATTTTTGTCTTTATTTTGCCTTTTTCTATAATATGATAATGTGAGACAAAAATAGATCATTTATGCGACTATTGTTTCTGTTTCTTTCTTTCTTTTCTTTCCATTTTCAATATTTCATAATTTTATTTTTAAAATTTTAATGCGTTACTTGTCTTAAAATGGCTGTCTTGAAAGTAGAGTCTTTGGCGAAAAATGTCCGATCTACTTCAGCTTCAAAATTTAAAAAATGTCCTAGGATTAGCTATAAGTACATTATATTATTATTATTATTATTATTTAATTTTAAATGACGCCAATCAGTTTATTATTATATAATTTTAAATAATGTTAATACATTTAATTGACATCATTTTGTCATTTGCATGGGCAAATATTGGGCAAATGGCATGGGCAAATTTTTGACATGGGCAAATTTTTGAGAATTTCTTATTATTCGAGTAAAAATATTTCTTTTTATGTGGAAAAGGAAATGAACTCGTAAATTTCTTCGGCAACAATTGAAGTTAAATCAAATATTTAAATGGCTAATTTTAAAGATTTTATAACTATAAGATTAATAATTTCCCATTTTAATTAATTTAAAAAAACTAATCAAATATTCGGAAATCGGACTTCGAGGTGCAACAGGGAAGGTCAATACGAACCTACATGAAATATCTGTAGTCCTGTAAACAGCCGTTTTCCTGAAAGGCTCCAGACACACACACACACACACACATCTTTTTATATTATATATATAGATAATCCATAAAAAAAATTTAAATATATAGAATAAATAAAATAAATAGAATATTCGGGAATTAAAAAAAAATAATAATAATAGTTAGTTTTAAACAATTTAGTTATAGAAAATCTTAAAATACTGTTAACATTTTTTGAGAGAGAAAAATAAAGAAAAATAAAAATAAGAGAGAAAAATAAAAATAAATATTATATATTAATATTTATTTTTATTTTTCTCAAATATTAATATTTGAGGAAAAAAAAAAATTAATTAATTAATTAATGAATTAATTAATAAAAACTATGTAAGAAAAATAGAAGAAATTGAATTTTGTTAAAAGAAATATTTTCCCCAACCATAAACATGAATATGAATTTATTAAAGAATTCCTTCTGAGTACAATTTATTATTTTAACATAAAAATTAATAATTTTATAAAAAATTAAAGGATATCTCAAAATTTAATGTGTACTGTATGTAATGTACGCATAAATCACACGCGTTGACTGCATATGCGTGCGCGATCAGAAAATTCATCGGATTTTTGGAGGATAAAATCATGAGATGATCCGATCAGAAAATCCACTGTCTTTACGGTGGAGAAGAATGGCTGGATGATCCGTTTACTGTATCCTTCAAGAATTCAGTGGATAGCTCTCATACTATATGGCAAGTATATGATCTGAATGATAATTATAAGATATCCAAAGGGCAACAGGGATTGTATGGGATGATATTCTATTTTTAATCAATTAAATACTACATTTTTATTTTTGAAGAAGGATCAAACAGTCTTTCAAAATAACATATTTTTAAGACTGGCTAAGTTTTTAGACACTTTCTATAAAATTCAGTTGATTGTGGAATTTTTTATTTAGTTGTCTTCATAATTTTATAAAAATTAATGTTGTAAAACGGGTTTAATTACTTAATTTTTTATTTAATTTTGTTAAAATTTTAAAATAATGGAAAACATAGTAAAATAGAATTCTTCAAAATTACTACTGTAAATGATTGAAAAGAATCGACCGTGTATGAAGGAAATATTTTATGATTAATTTAATTTTTCTTGGAACAAAATATTAATCATAGTTTTAACAACTAATGCTAAGAAACTTTGAACAAAACAAACTTAAAAGAACTATAATTTACTATATATGTTGAAAGATTATTAAATTGAATAATTTAAATTTTTATGCTTTAACGTACATATTACAGTAAAAAGGTAAATGTCGTTCTTACATAAGTAATCTTAGTAGTAAATTATAAATCAACCATCAAATTCAATAGAGGCTGACGCTAATATACATATTAATACAGAAATATAAGTTCATATTTTGAAATATTCCTTAAAGAAAAACTTTTAAAAATGTAAAGGTAGTAATATTTTATCATTTTCTACAAGGATTGGTATAGTTTTATTTACATTAGTTGCTTTTTGTTTAAGTATATATAAATAATATAGCGTACATTTTTCTAAGAGTGTCTATTTTGCATAAACACCACACTGTAAAAAATAGGTTATTAAAAATAAGTATATACTGTCTCAAAATAGCCCCGAAACAATATATACTTAAATTTGAAAACCCATGTACTCATTTTTGAGTTCATTGACATGCTCAAAAATGGTGTTGACCAATAAGAATCCCAATATCCCCATGTTTGACATGTCAATGTACTCAAAAATGAGTACATGGGTTTTCAGATATAAGTATGTATTGTTTCGGGGATATTTTGAGACAATATATACTTATTTTTAAGAACCTATTTTTTACAGTGCATAATCTCATTTAGTAAAGCTTTCTTCCTTTAAAGGTTAGTTGTTAAATAGTAAATTTAGTCCAACAAAGAACAAAGTGTAAGTTATTATGTTTCCGCTTTGAGAATTTTCAAGTAGTAAAGGTTTTATAAAATTTAAAAACACTATGCTGAACAAGGAACAAAGTAATTCGAAATTTTCTATATATTATTCATGTTATTCTAAGCAATAATGCTCCTAAAGAATTCAGAAAAGAAAATTTGCCTTTAATATTTTAAAACAAACTCTGGAAAATTCCATTACTAGGAAAATAAATTTTGGGAAGACTGGGAACCAACCACTTCGTTTAATTGAAAACTTTTCTAAACAAAACTATTTGCAGAAGATGTTGTCAACATATATTTTATACAAGAAAGTAAACTTTTATCTAGAATATTTGATCCATTATATATATATATATATATATTTTTTTTTTTTTTTTTTTCTGCTGAGAAGTATAGTATTTTATTTTAATTGTTTATAATTGTTATTCGAAAAGCGAAAAATAAAATGTTTTTCAAATGATTTACAATTTTTGTACATTTATCGTGCAAAATTTAAATTGTAAATATATATATATGTTAAAATGTCACGCAAATTCATTTTTTTTTTTTTTTTTTTTTTTTTAATTATCACTCAGTAATATACGCAAAATGTATCTTAATATTTTACCTATCACAATTTTGTATTAACATATACTATTAAACAAATAATCAAAATGGTTACCTATAAAAAAAAAAGTTTTTTTCATTTAAAATTTTAGAACTTTACAACTTTATAACTTTATTTATTTATTTACTTATTATTTATTTATTTATTTATTTATTTTATTTTTATTTATTTATTTATTAATTATTTTATTTATTTATTATTTATTTATTTTTATTTATTTATTTATTTATTTATTTTTGCGGTATATTTCCATACTTAACTTTTTGACTATTATTTGTAATTTTCATTCTCTAAAAATGTTGAAAATTGGAAAAAAAAACATATATATAGATTTTTAAATATTATAAAAACCAAATTTGAAGTTGCAGTTGTTTCAGCCATATTTCACACACACACACACACACACAAAAAAAAATAATTTTTATGTAAAACCCCTAATGGGTTTCTAACACTAATATAATTTTATTTATTTACTAAGATTTGTCATTTCATAAAGGGATTTTAATAAAAAGAATATTTTATAACGTGGCTGAAAGTATCGAACCCTCAAATATGTAGTATATGAAAGACCCCTTATGAAATTTTAAATTGAGAAAAAATCTAAAATCAAGCTCATTCTTTAGTCGATAATTTGCTTTAATTTTTGCTTTTTTAAAAGGAATTCTGTTATGAGTAGTTCAGAACAGTCCTGCCTAGAATTTTATCAAAATATTTATGCTGATTTAAATCATTCAATAAATAAAGACTTCTAGAAATTTACAAGGTTCTTCACGTACATTATTCCATCAATATGATAAATCTACCATATATCAAAGGATTAAAAAAAAATAGAAAATGTTTATAATCAATACAATAACTGGAAAGGTATTCGTAAATTTATTTTTTACCGTTAAAAAGAGGTTTGTAGTATATATATTTTTTAAAGTTTCTAAAATTCACAATTTTAGTTCTCTTTTTAGTGATACACACACACACACACACACACACACACACATATATATATATTATTTTTATTTTATTTTATTTTATTTTTTGCCTTTAAAAACAAGTTTATATTATATTCTTTAAAAGTTTCTCAAATTCACAATTTTAGTTCTCCTTGTAGGGATATATATATATATATAATTTTAATTCTAATTTTACTTTATTTTATTTTTTGCCGTTAAAAAGAATAAATATTATATTCTTTGAAAGTTTCTCAAATTACCAATTTTAGTTCTCCTTGTAGGGATATATATATATATATATATATATATATAATTTTTATTTTTATTTTATTTTATTTTATTTTTTGCCGTTAAAAAGAAGTTTATATTATATTCTTTAAAAGTTTCTCAAAATCACAATTTTAGTTCTCCTAGTAGGGATATATATATAATTTTTATTTTATTCTATTTTATTTTTTGCCGTTAAAAAGAAGTTTATATTATATTCTTTAAAAGTTTCTCAAATTCACAATTTTAGTTCTCCTTGTAGTGTTATATATATATTGATTTATTAGACAATCGTGCTACTTCATTTAATGTTAAACTTTCATTAAAACCTTGTCATAAAAAAAAAAGAAAATGTCATAAGCACTCTCAAATAGTATTAAATTTTATAAATCCTATTTTTAATAAAATTAACGTTTACATTTTTTTAAAATATCCTAAAAATCAGTTTTCCATAAAATTTTTTTTATTCATGAACCCTTCAAATACAATATTTTTCCTGGGCATAAAATCTTTAATTGCAGTAAATTTGCTAAATAGCTTTGTATTATCGGTAATCCTCATTGTGATTGTTCACACTCTAAATATCAATATTTTAAAAATTCATTTCACGGTCATGTGATATCACGGTCTGATGATATCAATATCGTAGACAAACTTACTTTAAAATAATTAATGAAATTGCTTATAAAATTTCGTATATATTCTAAATACAATATTAATGATATTACTACTCAACGTAATCTGTATGTAATTTATTCATATATACAGCTGCAATAGATTATAATAAAACTGTGAAATACTTTAATATATGGAAATTTATTTTACTTGATAAATTTAAACTAAATTTAATACATAAATTTCTTAAATATCAAAGACTGTAAGTTTAACAAAATTAAATCTGCAATTAAAGATTTACAAACTAAATTTGTCACAATTTCTGTTGACATATCTGCGAAAAATCATTCAATTACGTGTGAAATATATTAAAGAAAAAAAATCGTATGTTAAAAACTATGGATAAATGTAATATTTTTGTTAGATTTTCTACTAATACAGATATAAAAACACCAATTGCAAATTAATTAATAACAATAAAATTAATTTATATTTCCATTATAGATGTAATATCTAATTTTCATAAGAATAACATAATTCTTCTTTAACTTATTATTTTAAATAGTAATTCATCTATTTAAAAAATATATAGAAATTTGTCACTGTCTAAGCAATCTGAAAAAGAATCCCATCAAATGTATAACATAAAAGTGTAGAAAAAAGGGGTTTTGCTGATGGATAAAATAAAATCTTTTTGAAAATGAAATTCTATTCCGTAATAGATTTCTTAAAACCCATTTTCATATCAAAGAGATCAGAAATAAAACGAAAACATTTTTTCCCTCCGATTAAGTACAATTCTTCTTCTATGAAAATGTGTTTTGAGATGAAAAAAATGATTAGTACGTGAAATATAATCCTGAAAAGAGGAAGGTCATTATTTGTTTATTATTTTCTAATTAAAAAATTTCAATTATGAAAATTATTAAAATTCATACTATGCTTGTAAATTCATTGCAATATTTAATATTATTCCTTTATAAAAATTATCATGTATATATCTATGTATTATGTACACATTCTATGTACATACAGATGCATACATAGCCAAGCATTATCATAAGAGAACGATATATAATCGACAGCAAAAGTACCCGAGAACTAGCAAAAATCCCTATATAATAAAAGCACACTTAATACTGTTTTGTTAAATAAGTCCTTGTCGAATCATGTTCTTAGACTGACTAAGATTCGACAAGGATTTACTTTACAAAACTGTATTAAGTGTATTTTTTTTATATAGGAATTTTTGCTAGTGCTCGGATACTTTTGCTGCCGACTGTATGCATAAAAAATAGTTTTGCTAGATGTGGTTAAACATTGCATCTATTTTAGCGATTTTCTCTTCCCCATATGCATACATAACTTGAGCGGAATTGTTTTTTTTTTTTTTTCTTACTTTAGTGGATTTTTGTCATATATATATTCATCTCTTATCTGACTTTTTATTCATTGTTGAATTGTTTGAGTTGTTGGGCAACGACAGTGATTGCATATGATCTCACATACATATTTCTATCACAGAAACGATTCGTTTAATTCGCTTTTATTACCCGGCTGCTTTAATTGCTTTTCATAAATATAAAGTATTGGGTTGCAAGGAAAGTAATTTCGTTTTTCTTAGCAAAGGACTTAATTGTATTTTTTTCACACCATCTTCACAATTAAGCTACATTACCATTATATATTTTAACAGCTGATATAGCAAGTCTTGCTTGTGAAAAAGTTCGTTTTATTCTGCTCAATAGGTTTTGATTGGTGTCCCATCAAATAAAGAAAATCGGAAGCGACGTTTTCGGCATATTTTGTTTTTGCTAACAAGAAAGTTAAAATGCTGTTCAAACAAGGAAAAAAGTATACGATGTGTATACAGAAAAATTATTTAAAGAACGCCAGTGTCAAAACTGGTTTACCAAATTTTGTTCCGGGAATTTTGACGTTCAAGATTCATTACGTTCTGGAAAACCAGTTTAAGCTAATGAAGACAAAATAGTATTGCTCTATGCAAACTGCCAAATAACAACTCGTGAGATCACTAAAAAACCGATCAAAGGGGAGAATATATAATTCACTAAAATATTTATACAATATAAGAAAATCGTCTTTCATTTTCAAAGGAAAAAACGAAAATATATTTCGATCAATCCAATAGATTTTAGTAATTTTTAAAATAATTGTTTTACATTTATTAAAATTTTCCGATATATTATGCTTTGTATAAGGCTTCACTTCTATATGTAATTATTTATAGATTAAATTATGTTTACCCCATTAATGCACTGTAAAAAATAATTTCTTAAAAATGAGCTAAATTGTCTCAAAATAGCTCCGAAACAATCTATACTTAAATTTGAACACCCATGTACTCAATTTGAGTATATTGACATGCTCAAAAATGGAGTTGACCAATAAGAATCCCAATATACCCATATTTGAAATGTCAATATACTTAAAAATCAGTACATGGGTTTTCAAATTTAAGTATATTGGCGCCAAAATTTGGCGACATTTTCCACCTTGGCGATTTTTTGGCGACCTTGGCGAGAAAATCCTTATTAGGGATATACCAAATATGGAAGCTCCAATCCCATTGGCTGATGAGATATGGAGATTTCTGGAACGTTCCACACTTTTCTACAGGGGTATATAAGCATGTTTTCTTCGCCAAGGTGAGTTAGTTCAGTTCAGTCTAAGATCAGCTTCTGTCAATGTTGCAGTGCATTGAGCCTCTTTGAAAGAGACTTGCTTTAAGTGTTATTGCTATACAGTTTGTACTGTGAATTTGCTATTGACAGCTGTTGTTTAAGCTGTGTTTACTGGTTGAATTGAAACTGATACTTGGTTTATAGACCTGTATTTTTCTGGAACTTTCTATGAATACATTACTGAATTTTTGTAAGTTTGGCCTTTCATTCTCGGACAACTCACGAACCCCCAAGTACGCAACATTTCTGGTGGCAGCGGTGGGATTCGAACCCACGCCTCCGAAGAGTTTGGTGCCTCAAACCAGAAATGTCTGTGAATGGTGATAACTAGAGCTATGGAGCAAGAAATGAAGAAACTTCTAGAAAGCTTAGCCACCCAGATGAATGAAATGAAAGAAGGACAGAGAGAGATGAAACATAGCCTGAGTCAAGAGATGAAAGAAATGAAGGCAGCACAGGAGAAAATGGAAACATCGCAAAGAGAATTGAAAGACGGTTTGACTGAAGAAATGAAGGAAATGAAAGCAGTTCAGGAAAAGATGGAAGCCAGTTTGACCAAAGAAATTAAATCTAATCAAGATGAGATGAAGAGAGAGCTTTCAACGGCGAAAGAATCAATAGAGGTTAAATTAACGGTGATGGAAAATAGAATGGATGGAATAGAAGAGAAAGTTATGAAAGTAGAAAGAAATTTTGAAGAGAGATTTATGAAGATAGAAGAGAATTTTGAGGAGAAAGTTAAAGAAAATTTTGATCAGGAACTGAAAGGAAGGTTTTCAAAGATAGAAGATAAATTGAAGAGAATAGCAGACGATCTAGAGAGAAAAGTGGAAGAAAAGTTAGAATCCATGCCCCAGGAAACTGAAAAGAAAGAGAGAAGCATCCAGAATCAGGAATTTATTAAGCTACAGGTATCTACCTACGACGACAGCTCCTCCTGGCATGTATATAAGACGCAGTTTTCCATCGTAGCTGAAGCTAACGGCTAGGACTCTACCGCCAAGTCAGTCCACTTAGCAACAGCATTACGGGGAGATGTAGCCGAGATACTGAGAAATGTTTCTAAAGAAGAAAGGAACGACTTTGAGGCCCTGACTAGAGCATTGGAGCTACGGTTCGGAAAGAAATGTTCTAAGGACTATAGTCGCCTCCAGCTAAAATCCCGTTACCAGAAAACGGGCGAAAGTTTGCAAGAGCTGGCAGCGGACATTTAGAGACTGTCACACCTAGCATTCTCAGACTGTCATGCTGACACTCGAAACGACTTAGCTCTTCAGTACTTTATCGATGCTGTTCGGGATCCAGAAATTCAAAAAGCGCTGAGACTCTCCAACATCAGAGACGTAGAATCAGCTTTAGGCTATGCACTTAGGATAGAGGCAGCCCAACAAGCCTCTCGTAAAGACCGCCATACCATAAGAGCAGTCTCATTAAATGATACGCCTGCTGATGAAAATGAAAGGAATATAAGTATCGCAGAGATCTTAAAAAGATTGCACAGTGGAAATAAAGGATCGGAAGATAAAGTGCTGGGGCTGTGGAGGGGATGGTCATGTGAAGAGGAACTGCCCTGTACGACCAACTAAAGGAAATCAACCGGCTTCACCATCACTGCAGGGAAACTAGGAGAAGGCGATCTCGCGGGGCGGAGGTTGCCTGAAGTCAAAGAGCCCCAGTTTACAGTGTTTCATGTTTCATCGATGAGTGGTGGCGATAATGGACTTTACGTCTATGGCCAAGCTAACAACACCGCCTGTCGGATGATTCTGGACACGGGAGCTAACGTGACCATCATTAGAGCAGATTTGGCTCAAGAACTAAAAGAAAAGATCATCTGGACGCCGCCCTGTGATAAACTCCAGACTGTGACCGGAGACGAAGTCAAAATATATGGAAAAATGAACTTGACCATCACTTTTGGAAACGCCAGTTACCATCATATGGCATAGGTGGCAGATATAAGAGATCCTGTAATCATTGGAATTGATTTCCTGAGAAAATTTAACTTTCAATTGGACTTCAAGAATAAGGATCTGCATTCGAGTTCGGAAGACATCGCTGTGTTCAACACTGAAAATCAAGACATTCAGACAATTTGCCAGATAACAGCCAAGTCTGAAATTTCCATCCCTCCACATACAGAGAAAATAGTTTCAGGAACACTTCCTACCAAGCAATACTTCCGCTATGGACTGATTGAATACCCGAATACTCATTAGCCCAAGAGGAGTTCTGGTAGCTTTATCTCTAGTTGATCTCTCAAAGAGTACTATTCCTGTGAGAGTCGCAAACATCAGCGATAAGGTTCGGACAGTGATGAAGGATGAGGTGTTAGCATCCTGCACTCCTGTTACATGCATCAACCGCCCCATGCAATCAACAGAATCCAAGTCTTCTGAGCAATTAACAACGGAACTACTCAAGAATGCAGAATTAGGAAGTGAACAGAGATGTGCTGCGGAGAAGCTACTCCAAGAATTTAAAGACCTTTTTTCTCGAACACCTGAAGACGTCGGGAGAACGAACATCACCCAGCACAGAATTGATACAGGAAATCATCCTCCAATCAAACAACATCCAAGAAGACTTCCATTTGCTAAACAGGAAGAGGTCACTGAACTTCTAAATGAAATGCAACACAATGATGTCATCGAGCCATCAACGAGTCCTTGGGCCTCTCCCATAGTACTGGTGCGAAAAAAGGATGGTTCAACAGGATTTTGCGTGGATTATCGTCGTTTGAATGACATCACGAAAAAAGACAGTTACCCTCTTCCCAGAATTGACGACACATTAGACACACTTGCTGGCAATAAATGGTTCTCGACTTTGGATCTGAAGAGCGGTTACTGTCAAGTAGAGTTACATCCTGATGATCGTGAGAAGACTGCATTCACCACGGGACAAGGACTGTGGCAATTTAAAGTTATGCCATTCGGATTATGTAATGCACCTGCCACCTTCGCACGCCTGATGGAGACAGTGCTAAAAGGACTTTATTATGAAGCCTGTCTGGTGTATTTGGATAATATTATCATTGTGGGGCGCACCTTTGAAGACCATCTACGAAACATCCGAAAGGTGCTGGAGAAACTCAGAATGGCTAACCTCAAATTGAATCCAGGCAAGTGTAACTTGTTCCGTCGTGAAGTGAGCTACCTCGGCCATATCATCTCTGCCGAAGGTGTGAGAACTGATCCTGAGAAGATCTCTGCAGTCGAGAACTGGAGTCGCCCTGAAAATATACACCAACTACGAAGTTTCCTGGGGTTATGCACTTAAAGGAAGTTTGTCAAGGGATTCTCAAATATTGCCAGACCACTCCACAAGCTGACGGAAGCCAAACAGAAGTTCCTGTGGACAGATGAATGTGAAAATGCGTTCAAGCGACTTAAAGAGTCCTTACCATCATCGCCTATCTTGACGTATCCACAGCCTGACAGACAGTTGATACTTGATACAGATGCCAGCCATGAGAGTGTCGGTGCTGTTCTGTCGCAGGAAACTGATGGTCAAGAACATGTCATTGCCTATTGGAGTAAATGCCTGTCTAAACCGGAGCGAAATTACTGTACCACCAGGAAAGAGCTACTCGCCATTGTAAAAGCCATAAAACATTTCCATCATTACCTCTATGGCAGAAGATTCCTGCTCCGGACTGACCATGCATCTTTAACGTGGTTGCTCCAGTTCAAGAACCCGGAAGGACAGATTGCCAAGTGGATACAAAGCCTCCAGGAATATGACTTCGAGATACGTCATCGTAAAGGGACTCTACATGGTAATGCATATGCCTTGTCACGGAAGCCCTGCTCGGAAAGCTGCAAGTACTGCTCTAGAGCCGAACAGAAATACCTATCGATAAATCCGGTTGCCTGCCAAGTTACTGTCTCAACACCATCAGATCAAGGTACCGATCCATGGCGTGACGAAGAACTTAGACAAGCCCAGTTGGAAGATCCTGACATAAAGCCAATATTACAGCTGAAGGAGACGACCAGCGACAGACCTACCTGGCAGGACATTTCCAGATTTAGTCCCATTACGAAAAGTTATTGGGCACTTTGGGACTCTCTTCATATCAGAAACGGCGTATTATACAGAAAGTGGGAATCTGATGATGGAAAAAGCTTCAGATGGCAGATTGTATTACCAAGATAAAAAATTCGAGATGTTTTAGAACAACTGCATAGTAGCTCTACCGGAGGACATTTTGGGGTAATGAAGACTCTGCAGAAAGTTCGGGAACGCTTCTACTGGTGCAAGACAAAGGAGGATGTGGAGAAATGGTGTAAATCCTGTGATGCTTGTGCGGCACGTAAAGGCCCGCAGAAACGAAGTCGAGAAAGACTGCAACGGTATAACGTGGGAGCACCATTTGAACGGATTGCACTCGACATCTTGAGTCCTTTGCCCCGGACCTCCAGTGAAAATAAATACATCCTCATAGTGTTGGACTATTTCACCAAGTGGCCTGAGGCGTATCCCATTCCCGATCATGAGGCATGCACAGTCGCAGAGGTCCTAGTGCAGCAATGGGTGTCAAGATACAGCACGCCCCTACAACTTCATACCGACCAAGGTAGGAAATTTACCTCTGATGTTTTCCAAGGACTGTGTCAACTACTAGGCATAGACAAAACCCAGACAACACCCTTACATCCCCAGTCGGACGGCATGGTCGAGAGGTTCAACCGTACCATCCTGAATAACCTCTCTCTTCTAGTATCAAGGAACCAGCAAGATTGGGATTTGAAGTTGCCATTGTTCCTGCTGGCTTATCGAAGTGCTGTCCATGAAACCACCGGCTATACTCCAGCCCAGATGCTCTTTGGACGTGAACTTCGTCTCCCATGTGATCTCCTGTTTGGCTGTCCACCCGATGCGCCTTCATCGCCCGAGGAGTACATCCAAGATCTCCAGGCACGATTTGAGGACGTACACAACTTTGCTCGGGAGCGGATTAACATGTCAAAGGAGAAAATGAAGACAAGGTACAATCTAAAGGCTACACAACATGAGTTACAGGAAGGAGAGAAGGTATGGTTGTGGAATCCTGTTCGACGCAAAGGACTCTCTCCCAAGTTACAGTGCAACTGGGACGGACCATACACAGTCTTAAAAAGGCTGAATGATGTAGTGGTGCGGATCACCAAAACACCTTCGTCAAAACCGAAAGTATGGTGCACTATAACAGGCTAGCCAAGTACCACAATTAACGGTAATATTAAAATTTAAAATGTAAATACTGGTAAAATTTGCACATGCGTAATGTAAATATTTGTATATAAACATTTGTACATATTTGTGAATTTTGTAAATGTTTCTCTCTTGATTTATATTTCTATTTTATCGTTATATGAAACTTAATTTTTGTATTTTAGATTGTGTAAATTTGTTTAGTTGCACCTCTTGACCAAGGGTTGCACTGCCCGGGACGTGCAGTCCTTGGGAAGGGGGCAGTGTTACAAAATTGTAAATAATTGAGTTTTTTTTTGTATAAATTCTTTCAAAAAGGCTTAGTAGATAAAGTGCTAATTTTGTGCATTTCTAGTCATTTTAGCGTTGAAATAGCCTTATTTTCCCTTAAAAACGCATTAAAAAGCCCCAATAAGGCAGGTAATGGATTTGGCGCCAAATTTGGCGACTTTTTTCCACCTTGGAGATTCTTTTGGCGACCTTGGCGAAAAATCCTTATTAGGGATATACCAAATATGGAAGCTCTAATCCCATTGGCTGATGAGATATGGAGATTTCTGGAACGTTCCACACTTTTCTACAGGGGTATATAAGCCTGTTTTCTTCGCCAAGCTGAGTTAGTTCAGTTTAGTCTGAGATCAGTTTCTGTCAATTTTGCAGTGCATTGAGCCTCTTTGAAAGAGACTTGCTTTAAGTGTTATTGCTATACAGTTTGTACTGTGGATTTGCTATTGACAGCTGTTGTTTAAGCTGTGTTTACTGGTTGAATTGAAGCTGATACTTGGTTTATAGACCTGTATTTTTCTGGAACTTTCTGTGAATAAATTACTGAATTTTTGTAAGTTTGGCCTTTCATTCTCGGACAACTCACGAACCCCCAAGTACGCAACAATATATTGTTTCGGAGCTATTCTGAGACAATTTTGCTCATTTTTAAGAAACCATTTTTAACAGTGTGCCTGATCATTATAATTATAAATTAATACATATATTTATATAATATACAAAAATCTTTCAACATTTTCAACCTTTCTAATAAATTTTCACCATTATTTTTTAATAATATTTTCAATACAGTTAACCGCAAATAAATAATACAGATCACTATTATGAAAAAATACTAGTTATATATCTCACGTGTAAATTTCGTGTCTCAAAAACTATGTAATTCTGTATATGTATGTATTATCCACATATTGTATGACATACATATACATATATAGTTAAGAGCAAAGTAAGAGAACTATATACCCACACAAAATTTAATTTAATTTATTTATATCTTTGTTTTCTTTCATTATACTTTTGAAAGCAAATGAGTCCGAATTCTATTCCTCTGCATTCTGCAACCGTAATATTGCATGTCATAGTGAAAACGAAAAGTATTTCTTATTTTTAATTAAATTCAGGAAACCATTTACTGAAAGTTTTCTTTATAAAAAAAAGAAAAGTAAAATCTCATCTCATGATGGATAAAAAGGAAATCTCTTTGAAATGAAGTAGAATTTAGCTCTGTAATTTTATTTCTAGTCTCATTTAGCAAAAATAGGTATTTTATTTTTTAATTTTTCTTAGATTTTAAAATTTTAACTACTTTAAAGCTGCGTTCTTTAAACGTACAAGTATTTTTATTTTTCTTCCTTTCTTTCTTTCTTTTCTTTCTTTTCTTTTTTGTATTTTATTTTTATGAAGTTATTTCAAAATAATATATTAAACGGATGTGGCTAAAAGACATTTTAAGACAGGGATATCTAAAAATGCTTGGTAGAAGAATTTCTTTCTTTCTTTCTTTTCTTATTTATTTATTTATTTTTGATATAGTCAAAATAATTCTTATTGTTTTGCTTATATACATTAATACATCCTTCAGGGCTAATAAAAGCAAATAAATCATCTTATTTACATAATTCAATATAAGTGTCATCAGGCACAAAAATTATCAACATTTTTACTGAATACTGCCACAATGGAGAAAAGAATCTGAATTGATCAGAAACGTAAGAATAATTTTTAAACTTTTGTGATCATAAGTGTTGGAATTAAATTTAAGATAAATTCTTTAATAAATGCGGAAATACTTAGTGTTCATTTCGACAAAATAAGAAACATTGTACCTTTCATTACCAAATGACACCTCTAGGAACTGGATTTTTTGTTACTTTATTTTCAAATTATAAAATAAAGTATAAAAAAAATACTTAATACACTAAAACTGAAAAACATCTACCTGTCTTATACAGAAGCAGTCGTATTAATACTATTGATCTTTTAGTCATATTATTAGCATTACTTAAAAAACAGCAGTAACCAAATTGAAATGTAAAATACTCTACGTATATGTATATTCTTCTTGTAATTTTAGTTTCGAATAATACGAGAAATTTTATATCCCGTTATTCAACGTTAAAAGTTCTGTTTCTATTATAATTAATTACTTTTGAGAAGTAGATAAGAGAAGTTTTCTTTATGATAACAATATACAATTATTCAGATCGTAATCGAACTTATTCAAATCGAAATACATTTACTATTATAACATATTGACGTTCATTCTATACCATAAAATTAGATAATTTTAGGTCTCTTGAGGTTTTTTTCCCATGAGAACAATGCTTTGTTTTTCATAATGTAGAGTAAAACTCCTTAGATATTTGCCAAATAAAGTATAACCATTTAAAGAATTATTTTCAAATGTGTTAGTGCCTTGCAATTAAGTGTCTTTCAGCAAAAATGATATTTTGGTAAGTTCTGCGTTAAACTGCAATCTATTTATTTATAAATCATATATTTAATCATAAATTATCATAACAAATTTATATCAACATTAAAAAAGGTGAATAAATTCTTAGTTTTCAAACTAAATCTATCCATCTCTCTCTCTCTCTCTCTCTCTCTATATATATATATATATATATATTTACATATAAGAAAATATTGGATTTGTGAAAATTTCCGACCGCTGGGTCTTCCATATACTTTCACGTTTTAGTATGTGATGAAAACGATTTGACCATTCTCTGAAAAGGCCTTCTGCTAGTCTGTCTGTGTATGTGTGTGTATGTTTGTCTATATGCATCTCAAATTTTATCGACGTTGTATTAAACGATCAAAGTACGAAACATTTTCAATCCAGATATTTAGTTAGACTTGATCTAAACAGGTGCTGATTACATTTGGGGAACATTCGCTGTACAAGTGACGCTATCCTCTCATTTTTTCTTAATTATTCAAGTGGTAATATAGGACAAAATTTCGCATAAATATATATATATATAAAGGAATTATTTTTAAATTTTCAATGTGAATTAAGGAAATATAAGAATAATAATAGTCACCCAGATTTTTTTATTTTTATAGGGGACATCGCCCCTATTCTTGGGTTAGGAAGTTTACTCTCCGGTGCATATTTTCAAAAAAGTTCGTCAATACCTTTAAAAGGAAGGTTTAAGTCTGAGAACTGTGATTATTCAAAACAAAGTTATTGATTTATTTTTCATGAAAAAAAGAAAAAAAACGAAAGAAAAGCATTTTTTTAAACGTTTGCACAAAATTGACTTTCTTTGGACTTTGGGTATTATGCTTCTCTGAGAGAAAATTGTCTGCACTCACCGCAGAAAATAAATTTAATAAATAATTTTTCTACAAAAATTCCCAAGAATTTGTGTATAAAAATATGGAAACAATTCTTGTGGTTGCTACTACATACTAGTTAATTTATAAGCATTTTACTTTAAAGATAAATAATCAAACATTTTACAAAGCACACATAAAAAAACAGTACACAGTTTATACGCAATATTGACGTAAAACCAATCTAGCTCAATCGAATGAAGCATTAATACGCTATCTATCGTGTTGTTTCTCCTGCATACATACGCGTAAATAATCGTAAATATAGGTAAAAATAATTCATCAGACCTTAGAAAAGATTGATGCACCAAAATTTCACAGTCAATTTTTTTACGAATACAATTTTTTCTACACATAATAAAAGTTCGGAAAATAACACTTCTTAAACAATAACGCAGCAATAAAATCTTCCGTTTTTCTCGGAACACTTGATACCAGAAATTTTCCACAAAAATTTCTAATTTTCATAATCGTAGAAATTTCATCTCATGAAGTTCTATTTAAAAATTGTGGTGATGAATCTAGTTTGAAAATTCGAAAAAAACGTACCTATACTTTAATGTTTTCATATTTTAAAAAGTAAGATCTATAATAACTTAAAATAAATTTCGGTGTTACTGGTAAATATAGAAAGATAAAGGTATACAAATATTCTTACGCACACACACACACACACACACACACACACATATATATATATATATATATATTTTCTCACTGGTAACATTTACATGAAATTATAAAACTTTTGATAAATATAATAAAACTCTACAATTTTATTGCAAAATGTTTCAAGATGATACTTTTTTTAGAAATGCATACCAACCTACCAATAGTATATAAAATGAAAATTTTCAGATATTTTTCAAGTGTTATATTTTCAGTAACTTGTCTATTGCCGTTAAAAAAATGAAAGAAAAATAAATAAAAAAAGAGAAAAATAAAAAAAAAATAAAAATAAAATAAAAATATATATATATATTTCAAAATTTTCAGTATGAGAAGCATCTATTCAAAATTAATGCTTTCGTCTGGAAAACACGTTTATAATAAGTTCATGTACAATTGTATTTGACTAAAATAGTAATACTGAAGAACATTTGTTTTCTTTAAACAAATCCATTTTATTTTCTACATGAATGTACTTAATTTCGCGTTGAAATATATTCATTATGTGAATATCTTTCATTGATCCATTGAATGTAGTGCAAAATATATTTGAAAATAGTAAAAAAAATAATAATAATAAAAATATGATAATTATTATCTTTTAAAATTTACAGTTAATAAATGCATAAACATTCCACAAAATTATGTTCTTCATGCAAAACAGAAGAAAATATATACACCGATATAAACATAATTGATTGTTGAAAAGACCAGTGATCTAAAACTCACAGAAGTCTATGAGAAGAAGAAAAAAAAATCATTACACATAGCACTTACACATTATATAGATACCTAATTACACATACGCCGAATTCTTACATTTCAAGTACAACAAAAACGTCTAGCAATTACTAATAAATATTATTAATCTTTTCAGTATACAACGAACCCCTGATTATCCGCGGAATTGACTAGCTCTTCAAGTGCAGCAAATAAATTCCGAAGTTTTTTGAAAGTTCTTCCCTCCCCAAAATAAATAAATAAAAAGGAAAAACTGATCAGAAATCAACACGAAAATTTTTTACAATTTGTAATTCAGGAGCAGGAGTAGGAAGAATCTAACAGTGAGCATTGCAAACCTTTCGGTACAAGAATCTTAACTCGTTGGGGGTAAAAAGTGCACAGAAAATGATGTGTTGGGTTCTGGGTTGTGGCGATTAAGGCCAGTTGACAGCACTAGCTTCCTAGGCCTGAGGGGGAAATCTAAGGTGTCCTACCCCGTATTTACGCACGTTTCGGAGAAAATTACTGAAAACGCGGAATGGGTAGGACGACGAGTGCGACATGGGATCGAACCTGGCACCTCATGTCTACCAGCTTTGAGCGCATAACCGCTCGGCCGCTAGTGGACCGCAGAAAATTATGACTTGAGAATAGGTTTTTCTTACGTGCTTATTGTATTACTTATTCACAAAATAAAAAAAGAAAGAAAGAAAGAAAAAAAGAAATCGGTCAACTTTTCTTTTTTATTTTAAAATACTTCATTTTTAATTTATGATTGAAATTTTTTTTAAAAATAATTTGTCATTATATTGTACAGAAATACATCATGGTTTATTTGTCTTATCCGTTTTTCTCTTTTTCCAAAATCATACTAAATGTTCAACCTCCGATTTGTTCATTAGCATTTTTTTTTTTTTTAATTTTTTTCCTGTGGGTATTACTAAATTTTTTCCCTGTGGTTGTGAAAGACACCCCTATCATGTCCCAAACCCAGCCCTAGCTATGAAGCCCCAACCGTCAACACAGGTAAGTTTCAGTGCGAGTCAATCAATCCAAATACACTTTAGTTTTTTTTTTTTTTTTTTTTTTTTTTTTTTTTTTTAAGCTGTAATATTTTAACTATGATAAACTATGTCTTAACTATGATAATCTATTCCACCATTTTAGAAATACTTTATATGTACTGTAATTTATCATTGTTTTAAAAAAGGGAGAGAGGATTAAAAAAAAAAAAAAAAAAAAAAAAAAAATGGACGACTGCAAAATGGATTCCACATCTTGAGATAGTGTTCGAGATTTTACTGTATTTGTAAATTCACACATTTCAAATATCACTAAAATAACGTGTTTGTTCATATATATATTAGGTTGCATTTCTGTAATTCTATGTGTGTTAGAGGATTTATAAAAAAAAAAAAAAAAAAAAAAAAAAAAAAAGGGAGAATTTTTTTTGTTTTCAATAAATAAAAATGATTTGTGGACAGTGTTATTAGAGACAAAATTATTATTCAAATTAGAGAATTTTTACAAACTTCCTTTTTCATATTGAATTTCTTTTTTACATTGCATAAGACAGTTACAATTAAATCTTTGAAAAGAAAACATTTTTAAAAGTAACTTGCAAGAAACTTGGTTTTTGAAAAATGGATGCTACGCCCTCAGATAATCAATATTTTACTGTATTTGCAAATTTACATATTCGAAAGATCACTGAAATAACATGCTTATTCATAAAAATATTATATTGCATTTTTACGTTTTTCGATATGTTAGTTGATTTATAAAAATCATCTTTTTATTTTCAAAATACAAAAATAAACTGAAGGAAATGTTATTAGAGGCTAACTCAAAATTCAAATTGGAAAATTTTTACAAACTTTAATATCAAATTTTCTTTTCTCTTTTAAAGTTTTACATTGCATTAGGTAGTTACAAATAAAGCTTTGAAAATAAAATATTTTTGAAAGTAATTTCCAAGAAACTTTTAAGGAACAAAAGTTTTATCAGAGATACTCTTTCATTAATGGACACACAAAGATTGAAAGGTGTTCTTTTGTAACATGAATAAATTTCATTTCGTTATATTGGATCATATCCTCTATTTCCAACACATTATTTATTCAAACCACGTGTAAATCTAAATCTTTTTTGGAAAAAAAAGTAAAGAAAATTTGTTGAAATGTATTCTGATATTTCTTCTTGTGATTACAGCTTGTAAATGATCGCAAAATTATGAATTAAGATATTGAAATGGAAAAAAAAAAATTAAAAAAAAAAAAAAAAAAATATGCATGTATTATAGAAACTTCTTCATATATATTTGGAAAAAAATATCAAGTTCTATTTACAGAGATAATGTACGATATATATCCAATAAATAATTACTCTGTGAATTTTGTCGTTAATGAAAATGCTCAGACGTTAATTCTTTATCGATTAATCGTTGTTTGCAATGCTTTTATTTCATTAACTTGTTAGCATCTTCCTATTCTCCAGTTTGTGTAAAAGTTTTACATGTGGCTACTCTGTTTTTTTTTCTAGTTTTCTCTCTGGATTCCTTGATGCTTTGAATTAATAAATTACTTAATTTCTCATTCAAAATGGTTTTGCTGCCTCGATCGGGGCTGAAACAATATAAATTGCTATGATTAGCTATATTGTTTTACGAAATCGATGCAGATTTATGAAGTGCATGTTCCCTGAAGTGTGTATACTTCAATTTTTAAGCATTTTTATCCAATTATTATTTCTGTGGTCCTTTTTTTAATTTCTCCGTCATTACGTTTAATGGTCCTTTATTATTATTATTATTATTCATGTCGGCGTAAGTAATTAAAATTGTTTTTGTCTCTTATTGGTTCTTAATCTGTATCGCAACATTTTTGTGTCAGTCTTACCTATATATTACAATCAGTTCTATTTTTATTGTGTTGGTATTGTTTTGTATCTATTAATTCATAAATACTAAGGTTAAATTTTATTACGATAACTATCATTTATATATATATATATTAAGTTGCTGTTTTAGACATATAAAATTTTGTATACATACACATCGAAACAATTTGATAGTGAGGTTATTAAAATTTTTAGAAATCTATTTAAATTTAAAATAATAAAATTCAAAAGTTTAACGTTTTCTAATACATTTAAAATATTCGCTACTTACTAATTTTTAGTTTTTTTCCTTTCAGTTTTAAGTTATTAAGCTCTAACAATCTACTTTTAGTGCTGACCCTGGAATAAAAGGGCCTCCGGGGGGGGGGGGGAAATTCATTAAAAAGAGCAACCTATTTTCAAGAAGGGCATTATTAGCATAATTTGCGGTCTTCTATGTTGTGATTTTTGTGCATGACAAAAGTAAATTACTAATTTCACGTGTATGTATATAGGTTATATGCATTTATTTTTTCAGACATGCTGTAGTACTATTGCTACAAGGTTGAAAAGTCAGAATGAAAAGTATCTAAAGGCCTCTGAACATTTAAAATGTTAAAAAAGGCTACTTGGTGCCAAAATGTTTTAAAAGGGCAGCAGGGTGCTAAAATGGGTTGCAAAAGGGCAGCAGGGTGCTAAAATGAGTTTGAAAGGGCATCAGGGTGGAGCACCCTGCCAAATTAGACTAGTGTCAGCACTAACTTTATACATATTAGAATTTAGTTGTCGATTGGATGATAAGTAAATTAAAAAAATATGTATGCTTGAATTCTGAAATACAATGCAAATTTTTATTATTCAAACACAAAAATATTTGTAAAATATTAAATTACATTTGAATTCAGAACCTTACCAGTAAATTGCGTAGAACTTTTATATTCTGTGCAATAAAATAACATTTATTGAATTAAGCTTACTACATTTTAAATATATTTATATTATCCCCTATTTTACATATTTTAAACTTACAGACAGTGTTTTATTCACATTTTTCCTATTAAAAACGTCTGAGTATTTGAAAATATAGTAGATTGAAAGAAATAAATATTTATTCTTTCATTATTCTGTAATTAACTGAATTAATTAATCTTATAAATTAAAGTATGCGAAAAAATTCAAAGAAAAGCAAATCATCTTAAAAAAAATAAAGTATTTTATTTTTTTCTATTTTGCCTGAGTGCATTATAATTTATTCCTTTATGTGATTTTTAAAAATATCGTTTTTGCCGTCGGTACAAAAAGATATTCGGAGAAAGACATATGCAAAGAAGATTCCAGACAGCCAAGTAATTGAGTTCCTTTTTTGAGATGTTTGACATGCCCTTCTTTTAATAAAAAGTAATGTAAAAAATAATCTATATTAGATATTGAGTGTTTCACGCTATGCCTTGAAGCATGAAATCAAACTTATTTTTCTGCATTTTACTATCTCGTAAAAGATGTATAATGAAGAATATATTTTAGATTTTCTGGACTACGTAATTTTAATGGTATTAACTTTTAGATTTATGGGTACTTATAAAAGAAAAATAAATATATTCAACACGTTTTTTTAATGATTTTGTAATACGATTGCTGCTATAAATATTTGAGATAATATAGTTTATTTTATTATTACTATTTTTTAATATCATTACAATGCGCTATTTGTATATAAATTTGATACTTTGTATGCATTTATTAAAAGAAATAAAGCATTCATCTAAATTTTTAATTAACATAAACTGTTTACAATCAGCTATTCACAAAATTAATTTTTTTGTGAATGAATTAAAATAACGAATATTTTGGATAAATTTTTCATTCGTTCGAAAAAACATCCATTCAAAAATATGTAAAATTACAAACCACTGATTCTTAATTTTAAAAATGCAATAAATACCGGGTGGCCTATAAATTCTACCTGATATAAAATATCATGAAAGAAAACTAACTAGTGTATTAAAATGTAGTTTGCACCTTTAGACTTGTAGAAAAGTCGGATTTTGTATGAGTTAAGGAAAAAAAAAGTTCAAAATTTCTCCGATAGATGACGCGTTAAAATTAAATTTCCTGAAAACATGCAAATTTTAAGGAAAAAGCTGTAAAAGGGAGAAAGTGACAGGCAGTTAGCTTCAAATTAACTTCTTCCGTAAGATTAAAGCGTACAGAATTACTACAATATTGACACTGGATGAAAAGGCCCATTTGATAAAATGTTACAACAATGTACAAACAATGAATTAACAGCACAAGCATTGAGAAAATTTAAAACTACAAAGAAAATGAGAGAAAGCTATGAAGGATTTTTGTTGCTATAATTACAAAGGTTGCCATAGGACTCCAGGTAACATAATACTTTCCGTGATAAAGAAGGAACTGTAACATCATATATTAAAACATTTTTTATTTGAAGAGTTTTCAATCATCATGAAAATAAAACATTTTCTTTAGCTGGCATCAATATTCTTAAAATGTCTTATAGCCATACAGAGGGTTTTATTTAGATACATCAAGTGAGAGAGAGAGAGCTTTAGATACCGTTTAACTATACCAGTAATTAGGAGCAAATTGTGTGTGTTCTCAGTCTCGCAATCACGATCCAACTGCCGAAAAACGCCAAGTTTTCCAAAATAGTGCCAAATTCATAGCCAATTACATCCCTTTGTCTCTCGAATAAACACATATTTTGAATCCAGATGGTTCCTCATAAATATCTATCACTTATGCCAAAGTTAATCGCCAGAAAGGAAGACGAAAAGACTTTGAATTATTGCAACATCCTGTCACTTAAGAAATATAAATTGCCATTTAATGATATTTCAACAGACATTATTGCTCAATATAGCTATGATGATTAGACTTAAGCAATTGAAAAGAATGAAATGTATTTTATGGTAACGGTTAATAGAAGAAAATAATATTCTTTATATTTTGATTTATCAAATGATTTAGAATTGGGAGATTAGAATTCTGAGAGATCGTTATTTAATAAAAAAGAATTTAGACTAGTAGAAATAAATTATTAATTTTTGAAGATTACGTTTTTGTTCTCAGCAGATTTATTTAATAGATTAATAGATAAAATATTATTAGAATAAAGATATTTATTTACAGAGAGACAAAAGTGTTTAAATATAATTGATAATTGATAATTTCTTTATATATTTTAATAGCCATTTAATTTATTGGAAATATAGTAGTTAATTATTAAATTTATTTAAAACTGTAATTAAAACTTATATATATGAAGGAACTCCTTCACAAAGGCTGTCACTGAAAAGGGATTCCGAATTTTCTTAAAACTGTTTAAATTAACCGAACTCTTAGAAAATCGTTCACGGAGTGGCTAGTCAAATTTGTCACCGGATAAGCAAACCACCAGAATGGCATGAAAATAGAAACTTTCACGACACATCATTATTATTACAGTAATTTTCCAAGCTTTGATATTACGATAGAAATATTTTTGAAGTGTATTTTTTTACACTAAATTTATGTATTTTTTTTTTTTTTTTTATTTCTCTAACAAGTTTTAAACTTATATGAGAAAATAAATTTCTTTCAATGTTCAGGCCATATTTACGCGTTTTATTGTTTATGAGATGGCATTCTCTGAAACCAATGACATATATTTTCCCTTCATTTTATGATCACAAAAATCATTCTTCATCTAAACGTTTTAAAGCTTTCTCACTTATTTCGCATCACGTTAAATATAGTTTAAAATCCATAAAAGACGTTTTGACCGCACTGACGGTTATTAACCTCTCATATAATATATATATATATATTGTGTGTGTGTCAAAAACGAGATACATTTTCATCAATAAATTTTAATATTTTTCATCACACAGACAACTCTTTTTTAAGTTATTGTGTAACATCCGAACCAACAAAGTATATGAGTTTCAATGTGATTTATTGTGACGCTATTAAGCTAACGAAAAATGACTTTAGTGATATTAATTTTAAAGTAGACAAAAATTGTTTCCCTAACAAGGGAGTTATTTTAAGTTACTCTATCATTTTTAATATAATTTTTTTCGAGTTTTAATAAATGTTTATGGAGCCGTGTTGTAATTGTAGCGTGTTAATAAAATTTATTATTCACGATTTCTCAAATCAAAGCAAATACTATAAAAGGAAATACGACACAGAAAACAGCATTTAGACCTGCTAACTATGCTAGTTTATCCGTAATGGTATTAGACCCCCGCCTTTTTTTCACACCAGAATAGTTGCAGAGTAATATTCAGCAGTATGTTCTCATGATTAAATAAGAAGACTATTGCTCTACAACTATTCTGGTGTGAAAAAAGGCGGGGCTTAATACCATTACGGATAAACTAGCATAGTTAGCAGATCTACAGCATTTAATAATTTTCAGTATGCAGCATTGATGCCAAAAAGACATTTTTATTCAATATCTACCCCTCAATTTTAATTGTAATGTTTACCTAATCACTTTGAAGATCGTCTTCTATATGTAGCAATTATCACTCCTCCAAATTATTGGTGATTATTCAATAAAAAAAGTTCCTAAATTTGGCAAAACTGGTATAGAGTGAATCAGATACAGTGAAACAACCAATAAGATAGCAGATCATTTAACGAATACTGTAAGAAAGAGAAAAATATTTAAAAGAAGCAAAGTGTTAAAGCAAAATGTGAAAAGATAAAATAGAAGCATATACAGGGTAGTTTTAAATAAATTTCCCCTATAAACAGCATTCTAGAGTGCAAATTTACAGTTAATAAGGGAAATGAATTCATCTACTGAACGATTAAGTAAAATAATTTTAAATTTAAATTTTAGTGTAATTTGTTTCTTCTAATTTTTAACAAACAAACCTTAAAGTTAAAATTTAATATTAAATTAATTTATTTAATTAAATCTGAATTAATTTGAGTTACGTAAATTCGCAATTCATAAATATCATGTAGAGATAGAAGTGTTTCATGGATTTCAAAGAACAAGTTACAGAGGAATAAGCGCCATCTGTTAGAGTGAAAAAAAAAATTACTTTTTTTTTAATATCCTTTCTAACTATCCAGCCAAACAACATCACCCATCCTCCGTAATCAAGCAACTGCCCCGTGATAATTTCAATCAAAATTTTCAATTTTTTACATTAAAATATTCCTGATTTCAAAGAGATGTCAACTGTATAGTACACAATTCTTTGTCTTTCGATTTTTAATTATACTTTTTTGAAAAGTTAATCGTCTGCATTCATCAGGATACATATTTTTTAGTATAAATAATAATTTCAGTAAATAATTTTCTCTGCGTGAATTTGTATAGAAAAATGTAGAAGAAAGTTTTATGATGGTTTTAGCACACTAGTTTTCAAGTTAATTCATATGTTTTGATTTATAGTTATCAGAATTAAAACATAAAAATTTTCATGCAACATATTAAAAGTATGTTTAAGAAGAAATAAATTGTATTTTTAATCTAGTTTCTGATCCTTTTTATGCTAAAAAGGAAAATAAATATGTTTATAGAAAGAATAGAATTTCATTTTCGAAAATCTTATTTCATCCATCAAGATAGGATAACTTTTTTTTTTTTTTTTTTTTCAGTAGTTCCAGTCGAATTCTTTTGTGAATTACCGGGGCCCCCGTTTTTTTCGCTTTGTAAAATAATAATGTTACAATATATTCTGCTAAACTAAAAGCGTCTTTAAACTATAAGATACGTTTCTAAATAAGGTTCACAATAGTTAATAGTACAGTTTACTAAAGGGTGAAATTTATTTATATTTGCATGGTCTTTTATTTTTTCACCACCATTTATTAATGACCATACTTACGTCAGCACAAATGTTTTAAATAATGCAACAGGTAATGTCACAGAAAATCCATAGATTCAGTTTTGTAAAAATTATAAAATTTACATTTTTATATGATCTTAATTTCCCCCATAGTAATATTTAATAAAACAATCTTATATAGTAAAATGAAAAGAAAAAGAAAAAAAAATCGTCCTTCTACAATTAAAATTATCCTGTTTATTATGTTTCGAAATTTTAGATTTCTAGAAATATTTTTGTTTAGTAGTAAGGCCTCAGTTAAAAAGCATTTTTTATTCAGTTATTTTGCTGGTTAACTTCAGTATTCCATTCTTTATTTTGTTCTTTGGGCACACAACATTAATTTTTCTTTCAGAGTTAACTTATGTAATCTAATCGTTTCATAACACATTTTTAGTTTTTGTAAGAAGCACGAAGATATAACGAGTTGTTTAAATAACAAAAACTGTCGCATTATAGAAAATTTCTGGCAACAATTTTGCCAGAAAATATCCGAATATTATGGAAACTGTACGTTGAGGGAAATATTGCGTAAATTACGGGCTAAGGGCTAAGTATATTAAGGGCTAGTACCAGGATTTGCTGTAATTGCATTTCCGTTTCTTCTAAGCATTTTTAACTCTTTACAACAACGTTTATGACTAATTTTGAATTCAGTTAAATTAGCTATCGGTATTTCAATGCTAAATGAAAGAACTGGTGTACAATCAACGCTTAAACTTAAATAGTCTTCACACACTATAAAAATTATTGAAAGCCTTACCAGTTTCGAAAGGACATAGCCTTTCTTCTTCAAGTGCAAAACATGCGCTACTACCTTGGACGCAAAAGCCAGAGTGATTAGTTTTTATGGCATGTAAATAAGATTTTAGTTTAAATATCTGTATTTCAGCCTTCTTACTGTCCGTTGTATGAATACGTAGGCAAAATTCATTGTAAGTTAAATGATGCAAACTGTAACTACAGTTGAAAGTTTCAATAATCTATGCGAACCATATGGTTTTTCATTCTTGTTTCAGATACTGAATGGTTCATACAAATGAGTTTTCCATAAATGCGCACAATTAATGGACTCTTCCCACCTGACGTCAGAGGTCACATGATAGAAGAAAAACAAATAGCAGACGAAGTCTTGTTTATCTAGAGCGATTGCTGAAATAACATATTTTCTATTCATATTTTTGACCAATCGTATTTAATCTGTGTTATTTTTTATACGTCATCATTTTTAATCCATTTTATATCATTATTCATCATCTTTTGTTTGCTGTATAGATTTACAATCATCATTTAGTTTATATTTGTTATTGATGTTCATGAAGAACATCTTAAATACTCTTATTTTTGGTACTTAAATCAAAGACAGAGCAATATCGTACTACGTAAATCCATTTAGACCAGTAACTAAGCTAACTAATTTGTTGCAACACCTTTATGCAATTAAATTAAATGAAAACATTTTAAAATTTCAAATTATAATCCATAAACATTCCACAAGAACAAGCTATTATTTATTGCTAGATCAGTTAATGTAACAGTTACACAAAAACATACAAAAATCGATTCTTACAGGTGAAAATAAATAAACGCATAAAGTGTTTTTTAAAAATTATTAAATTTACAAATACAATAATTCTACTGTTTACAAATGCACAATATTACTTTTATTTTATTTTATTAACATTTTTGTTCTTAAGAACAATATTTAATTGAATTCGATTCTCAGAATTCGATTATTCGTTTTCCTCTATCACGTGATTGAGCAGACGATGGTGGGAAGAGCCCATTACGCTAAGAGAAGTTTGTCAGTTATTATTATTTTTTTTTTATATACATAAAAAGAAAACAGCGGTGAAAATTTTGGACATCAGGTTTTTGGCGGATTTACACATTGTCAGATACACTGAAAAGGATTTCACCATTTTTTTGAAAATGGTGACTTGTTTCTCTGTCTGTCTGGAATTATGTGTGCATCACAAATTTTAAGATGCTCTATCTCACGAACCAAAGAACGAAATTTAACAAAACTTGGTATTTATTTGAACGTTGACCTAAACTCACATTTGTATAGATTATTTTGTAACAATGTCCAAAATAAGATTTGTTTTTAAATTTTAAATATAAAATTAAAAAGCATTATTTATTATAGTATTAATTAACCATAAAAATATTTTGTATACGTAGGGGCACCGCTGGACCTCTGGAGGGAGGGGGGGGGGAGAGTACATCAACGCGAGTGTGTGAATTTCCAGTATGAGTGTATTAAAAAAAATAATAATAATAAAAAAAGTTTAATAACTTGAAAACGAATGGTTTAACCATAGATATGTGAAAATTTAGAATAAAATTATCGATTTCTTTTAATAAAAGAAAACAATAGCATTTTTTCAAATTTTGGCACAAAATTGACTTTCTATTAAAAGTTAGTGTTACACTTATCTGAGACAAAAATCATCTGCATTCATCATGCAAAATAATTTTAATAAATAACTTGTACGGTGTGAATTTAAAAACAAATATAGAAGAAAATCTTGTGGTGTCTACAACATTCTAGTTTTGTTTATGGTATATCCCTGAGTAACTTTATCTTTTGTGGAAATTGCTATAATTCCTAATGCTAGACAGGTCGTATTTACACACACACATACGCATATATACGTATTACGCAATAATCACCAGCTTTTTATCGCAAACATATATATATATATATATATATATATATATATATATATATATATATATATATATATATATATATATATATATATATATATATATTTCATTCTATTAAGCATTAAACTTTGTGGTCAAAAAATATAAATGAAATTTAATAATTAATTCTGAAATCATCACATTGTTTAAAAAATACAAATGAACAAAAAAATTTCCCGCAATTTGTTTTCCCTAAAACAACTTTAAAACTTAAGTAAATCATTGAAACCAAGCAATATTTTTATCCCCTTCCAAAAATAAAATTCAAGTTAAATTATTTAAGCATTCACTTTAAAGTTCTCTTTCTTTTTTTAACTCTTTTAATTTCAAAGTAAATTTCAACATTTGCTAGAAAACCTAAAATAAAAAATCATTTGCATGATATTTACTGTTTTTTTTTTTTCTCTCTCGATTTAACAGATTTGAGCTAGAGAAAAAAGTTGTCTTGTAATTTTCTTGTAAGCAGAATAAATAGAATAAATAATTTTGTATCATTCACAGATTTTCTACAAAAGCTTCGTAAATAATTTTAATTTCTTTTTGTCACATATTTTGTTATAAAACTTTTTTTTAACTAAAAATTTTAAATGAGCAATATATTATGGCGCATTTATTTGCTTAGTCTTTACTGTTGAATTGAAAATTTATACATAAAGATTTATATATTGCGTCCAAAACTAATTAATATTTAAATTATTATATTAGTTATACCTATAAGAGACGAACTAAAAGCATAATTTTTCTCAATACTGTGTAAACACTGTTTTTGTAAAGTAAAAATTATTCCACGTTAAATAAAAAAAAAAAAAAAAAAAAAAAGGCTTTTAATTTTTTATCTTTTTAAATACATGATAAAGAGAACTAAATAAATTTTTAATCACTAAAATCAATCAATCAATCAATCACTATATAGAATTCATTATATTGTTTTCAGTTCTTGTGTTGTTGTGTTGTTATTTGGAATCGTAGTTTAGTTTAATCATCATCCACCTGCATAATATGTTTCACACGTTTAGCTTAAAATATCGAAGAATTGTTTTCGTGTGTTGTCTTTTGGGTTCATTTCTTTAAAAATTAACAACCTATTTAAATCACATAGTTATTTTATGTCCCTCCTTCTTATATATATGAAGTTTATGTATAAATATATATATAGAGAGAGAGATAGAGAGATGTGTGTGTGTGTGTGTCTGTATATATGGGCAAATTTGTTTTTAAAATTTGTTTTCATATGCCCCATATCATTGTAACATTTGACCTAAAAAAATGTACTGAGAATTTTTATCCAATTTGAAGCAAATTAAAAATAATTGCATAATTTTCATAAAATTTCATGTAAACTTTCTATATATTTGTTTTTATATTTTTCTTTTAATATTAATCTACTTAGTTAACTTATTATAAAATATATTTTCTCGTTTGGAGGTGAAGTTTCTTTTTCTTTTCTCTCTCCCGCTTCCCCTTCTTCCTTCATTTTTTTTTTTTTTTTTTTTTTTTAAGTGTGTGTGTTTATGTAGTTTCACCTGCTTTTGGAGAAACTCAACTATTTTAATGACCTACTGACGTTATTTATCATCATGCGTAAATAACAAACTAAAGTCGCTAGCTTACAGATCATTCAACTCTCTCAACTACCACCTATAAAGAAGACTGATACCTTAATGTGGATACAGTAATCTGTTTGGGCTAACTAAAGATTCCAATTTACAAAAATGTGCTATAAAGTTTCAAGACAGTAAACAAATTCCGCAACAATCAAAATTCACCAACAATCTATTGTTTTACTATTGCCGAGTTTCAATTCCCTGTAATGGCTGATGGCAAAACTTTTTGAAGCTTCAAAAAGTGGGGATGATAAATTTACATAAATTACTATATCTATAAATCTACTAGATGCACTGAACGACATGTTCACGTAAGATTGTTAAACTTAATAAATAGATTTACTCACTTAGATATCAATCTGAAATCCTCGAAGAAAAATAATAGTTTTTGTAATTAAATGCCTTTGCCATTCATCGTGCTCGATAGCAGGCATCAGGTAGGCAGAACATATTACTATCAGGGTAATGATCTCAATTACCTGATAAAAACAACGGTAATTTCATGAGTTCAAGATAATCACAGTGGGGCTGCACTTAATTTTCTAATGAAAAGGAATTATTTAACCAAAGGAACTGCATATACAGTTCCTGCCATTTATTAAAATCATATTCGTTCTGAGCCAAAGAGATTTTATTAAGCATCTGATTTTTATATCCGGCGAACGTTCCTGCATTTAAGGAAAAGTTATTATTTTCCTGAATTTGGAAAGAAACTTCAAAATGTTACGAATAATGGAATTAGTAATCAATATTAATTAAATTTTAACAGATAATTAATTAATTGTTTCTTCGATATAAGTAACTTAAACGCATTCCAAGTTCCCATGCGCTTTCGTTTAAGGAAAATCATTATTACTTTACCAAAAGTTCACGCTGTTCTCGTAAATTTAAAATCTTTCCGTTTAAATCTCATGAATTATAGTAATTTCAAAATAAGAGCTAGAAATTGCTTTTTAATAATTAGAATTTTAAAAAATATATAGAATTTCAAATTAAATTTGTAACTTATTACTTGAAATTGTTGCGGAGATAGGTTATGGGGTTTCCTGAGCTGCAAGTGTTAAATCTTCGACAATGAGCGGTAGCGGGGAGTTTGGTGTACTTTAATTTCTTTTTCTATTAAAAAATAAATAAATAAGTATAAAATAATAACACAATGCAAATAAAAGAAATTTAGTACGCATAAATGATATTTTTGGCTGCTGAGGAGATATTTCCGAGTTTATTAATAGGCGATGCTGATTTTATTAAGCGACGGCTTTAAAAGTAGTTTGTATTTATTTGATTCCGGTCCTGACAATTTGATCAGATTTAGCGGCTGATTTTATTAACCACAAATTTATTAAGCGCGGTTATTATATATCATTTTGATTGTTCTTTAACCCCTGATTTTTTTTCCTACCAGAATATACTGAGGCGTGTATTTATCAAATTTTGCAGAACTTTCTTTATTTATGTATTGCCCTGTTGATGGAAAAATTATTTAACATACGCTAGTAACCTTCTAAAACAGAAAATGCTTTGGAAACCCGTTATGAGATACTGTTACAACACTTGTACAAATGTAAGTGTTTGAAATAACATAAATACGCAAGCTAGTCAGCAACTTCTTTCTACTCGTGAATTAACCCCAGTAGCATATAACGTTGTTTTAACGTTGTTATAACTAATTTTTCACTATTCAAACTTATTTGCAACGTTATAACAACGTTATGTGCTACATGGGAAACGAACATCAGCAATTTCCATGCCTATTATTTTAACAGATAGTAACATTGGAACACCTAAAACTTCTCCATACATATTCTTGATACAACTCTTGACAGATCTTCTAATATTTAACCATTGATATCGGGTGATACTTTGTTATCAAAATAAATAATAAATAGAACGCTAAGCGAAAACCTATTACGAACATTATTTTCTAAAAGTTAAGTTTTTGACGTATGAAAGGAACTAATTCATTATGTCAGCATTGACTTTTACTACCTTCAATGCTGGGGTAAAAATAAGCATTGCTTCTTCAATTGTGTTTTAAGTTTTGATTATACTTGCTATAAACAATGGATATCTATCAATCGCCGTTTGTTGACTTTTCGAGGAATTTTGATAAATTTGCGGTTACATCATTAATACTAAATGGACCTGCTACAACATGAAGTATTACTGAAGCTGGAGATGCAATTGATGTTATTTGTAATATTTTCTGATATTGAGATGTAACTCAAACATATCATTTTTATCATCCAAATCTTCTAGTGACGTTGTTTTCATTTCCGTATCATCTATGTTCTATTTTGTCTCAAACAAACAATGATCTCAAAAGACTAAATTTATGTTAACCTATTTTTTTCTTAAAGCGCGTACATCAGTGAGATAGCTCCCTTTCTCCCTTTCCATGTTTTCCTATGGGATTTTTGTTGCTTTGTTTTTTTTTATCTTCAAATATGAAGTTTTTCGAATAGGATTTTTGAATATGTCGCTTTTTAGCTTCCAAGGAAATATTCTTTAGCTAAACTCATAGAATTCGATAAAGTTGGTACAGGTGTTAGAAAAACATATAAGAAATTCATACTCTGAAAATTAGCTGCTTAAGTTCGTTAGAAAATCTGTAGAACATTGTTGTAAATTGAATCGGGATTACCAGAACTTTCCAGTTAGCACCAATTGGCGACTTAAATTCTTGAAAACTGATGTTTTTAAGAAAATGTTATTAAGTGACATAATCAGAATTTTCTTCTGGGAAGGGATGGGGAGTTTAATATGTGGTGGCATTTTCTATTTAAAAGTCACTGCTTCGTTAAACAAATATATTCCAAAATATTGAGGTATATAAAAAACAAATCATGCGAGGTACTTTCCAGCATTAAACTAAATAAAAACGAATATTTATAGCATCTCGCTATATATACTTCAAATAAAAGGGTAGAAAATATACAGATTAGACAAACAATACCAATTCAAACTGAACTTCAAATAGCTTTAAAAGCAAAATATGAAAAAGGGACTTTGAAACAGTATTAAACTGGTACGGTGGACACATGGGTAGTTCATTTGAGAGCTTGGCGCTTTTCTCTGCATAGTCGCCAAGTAGGGTTGAATTTGACGTTAAAAATGTTGACTTTTATTGAATTTTACCGCTTTTCCTTTGCAATTAAGCAGCTAATCTTTACACCGTAGATATTTTGAGCCATCTACTATCATCTGTAATATTTTCTGATATTGAGATGTAACTCAAACATATCATTTTTATCATCCAAATCTTCTAGTGACGTTGTTTTCATTTCCGTATCATCTATGTTCTATTTTGTCTCAAACAAACAATGATCTCAAAAGACTAAATTTATGTTAACCTATTTTTTTCTTAAAGCGCGTACATCAGTGAGATAGCTCCCTTTCTCCCTTTCCATGTTTTCCTATGGGATTTTTGTTGCTTTGTTTTTTTTTATCTTCAAATATGAAGTTTTTCGAATAGGATTTTTGAATATGTCGCTTTTTAGCTTCCAAGGAAATATTCTTTAGCTAAACTCATAGAATTCGATAAAGTTGGTACAGGTGTTAGAAAAACATATAAGAAATTCATACTCTGAAAATTAGCTGCTTAAGTTCGTTAGAAAATCTGTAGAACATTGTTGTAAATTGAATCGGGATTACTAGAACTTTCCAGTTAGCACCAATTGGCGACTTAAATTCTTGAAAACTGATGTTTTTAAGAAAATGTTATTAAGTGACATAATCAGAATTTTCTTCTGGGAAGGGATGGGGAGTTTAATATGTGGTGGCATTTTCTATTTAAAAGTCACTGCTTCGTTAAACAAATATATTCCAAAATATTGAGGTATATAAAAAACAAATCATGCGAGGTACTTTCCAGCATTAAACTAAATAAAAACGAATATTTATAGCATCTCGCTATATATACTTCAAATAAAAGGGTAGAAAATATACAGATTAGACAAACAATACCAATTCAAACTGAACTTCAAATAGCTTTAAAAGCAAAATATGAAAAAGGGACTTTGAAACAGTATTAAACTGGTACGGTGGACACATGGGTAGTTCATTTGAGAGCTTGGCGCTTTTCTCTGCATAGTCGCCAAGTAGGGTTGAATTTGACGTTAAAAATGTTGACTTTTATTGAATTTTACCGCTTTTCCTTTGCAATTAAGCAGCTAATCTTTACACCGTAGATATTTTGAGCCATCTACTATCATCTGTAATATTTTCTGATATTGAGATGTAACTCAAACATATCATTTTTATCATCCAAATCTTCTAGTGACGTTGTTTTCATTTCCGTATCATCTATGTTCTATTTTGTCTCAAACAAACAATGATCTCAAAAGACTAAATTTATGTTAACCTATTTTTTTCTTAAAGCGCGTACATCAGTGAGATAGCTCCCTTTCTCCCTTTCCATGTTTTCCTATGGGATTTTTGTTGCTTTGTTTTTTTTTATCTTCAAATATGAAGTTTTTCGAATAGGATTTTTGAATATGTCGCTTTTTAGCTTCCAAGGAAATATTCTTTAGCTAAACTCATAGAATTCGATAAAGTTGGTACAGGTGTTAGAAAAACATATAAGAAATTCATACTCTGAAAATTAGCTGCTTAAGTTCGTTAGAAAATCTGTAGAACATTGTTGTAAATTGAATCGGGATTACCAGAACTTTCCAGTTAGCACCAATTGGCGACTTAAATTCTTGAAAACTGATGTTTTTAAGAAAATGTTATTAAGTGACATAATCAGAATTTTCTTCTGGGAAGGGATGGGGAGTTTAATATGTGGTGGCATTTTCTATTTAAAAGTCACTGCTTCGTTAAACAAATATATTCCAAAATATTGAGGTATATAAAAAACAAATCATGCGAGGTACTTTCCAGCATTAAACTAAATAAAAACGAATATTTATAGCATCTCGCTATATATACTTCAAATAAAAGGGTAGAAAATATACAGATTAGACAAACAATACCAATTCAAACTGAACTTCAAATAGCTTTAAAAGCAAAATATGAAAAAGGGACTTTGAAACAGTATTAAACTGGTACGGTGGACACATGGGTAGTTCATTTGAGAGCTTGGCGCTTTTCTCTGCATAGTCGCCAAGTAGGGTTGAATTTGACGTTAAAAATGTTGACTTTTATTAAATTTTACCGCTTTTCCTTTGCAATTAAGCAGCTAATCTTTACACCGTAGATTTTTTGAGCCATCTACTATCATCTGTAATTTTTTCGCTGAATTCTATGAGTTTAGCTTAAGAACGTTTTCTTGTTAATGAGCAATTTTTCGAAAAAAAAAATTAAATATTTTATTTCATTCATTAAATTTAGGACTCTAAGTTTGGATCTCTAAACGAAATATTAAATTTATTTTTTCAAACAGTTACTCACTAAGCTAAAAGACGACATATTCAAAGAGTAATATTCGAAAAACAGAGTTCAAAAAACTGCATTTTTGAATGAGATATTTTTATAAAGCGGAGCAACAGAAATCCGATTGGATAACATGGGAAGAAAGAGAAAGGCAATCTGACTGATCTACAGCCTTAAGCAAACAAGAAATTATTCTATAATTTTATTATTTTTTTAGAAACATAGACTAATAAATAACATATACAAATACATTTTGTTTATATATATATATTATGCATATACAGTTTATTAAAAAAAAAAAAAAAAAAAAAAAAAAAAAGTTGTGGACGCCTGAAGAGATTGTTAATCTTAATATAAAAACTTAAAAGCTTCAGAACAGTTTTAAGTTGTTATTTTTAATTGAAAAAAAAAGCAGGAAAAAAATAAGTTTTTAAATAAAGACGAATGCTTTTCCTTAATTCACATCCATACATGCTAACGTCTGTTTACACGCGTACATGAAGAATTATTCAAATCAAGTACTATGAAAGTTACTATCAGAAAACAAAAATTGCTGCATTTAAATGAAACATGGAGCACAGTTTTTTTGTAAAATAAAACCAATGATTTAGAGCAAAATATTTCTCGATTGAGCTTTAATCAAATAACTTACTTAAATAAAGATGAAGAATTAACTACCTCTAAACGATGGATTATGTAAATCACTGTGTGTTGTTATGAATTTTCTAAGAAAAATAAATGATTATTAAATTTTAAGTTGTTTGACATTAGTTTATTTCTAAAATATTTACTTTTCCATGTTGTTGACATACAGTGTATAAGTGTTATTAATAAAGTTATAAATAGTGTTACAAGCATGTTTATTTAATGATTAAAAATTAATAATAATTGTTACACGAGAATGATAAAAATGTAAATTAATTCAAATGTTTTCAGCGATATATATTTTTAAAATGTAATGAAACGTTCCAAATGGAACATAAGTAAAAAATATTATTTCGAAGAAATCAAAAATGTAAAACTAATTCATAAGCATTTAATATAAACGTCTGGTTCAGAAAGAACATGTAGTAAAGATAAATGATGTGTTGTAAAATACATACGTTAAAATAGACTTTTTCTCGTTTAAAAACTAACATATTTTTAAATTATGATTATGATTTCTTTGATAAAACATTTGAAACTTTAGTGCGAACTAATATTTAAAGCCACGCGGAAAAAAATGTGAATAAATGCAAATTTAATTTTTTTTTTCCATGCAAGAAAAAAAAAAGTTATGTGCACGAATGTTGCCTATAGGTATAAAACATTTTTGATGTGAAAATTAATTCATACACACAAATGCAGTTCATCTATTTAGTAATTAATTATTCAGATTTTCAAATTTTTGCGCATATAATAGATGTCTGGAACAAGATGTCTAATTATAGATAATGTCTGGCTCTCTGTGTTAACATTTGTGTGTGTGTATGTATGTAAAACCAGATTTTATGGTAAAAGTAATTTAAATATTGATTCTTCAAATTTCATTTTTACTTAATTGAAATTTGAGGTAAATATTGCTAATTATATTTTGATGCATATGGCACAAAATATAGCTATATAACTATAGTTTTTATGCTTCTGATAACATCTTTACAACGATAGTTTTAAGGCAAAATCCTTTAAAATATACTATTTAGTACTTTTTTTTTTTTTTTTTTTTATTAGTATGCTGATTTATTTTATTCCAGTAAAATATTCTACAGGTTGTAATTCCATGCGCACTTTTTAGGGCTTTGGGGATAATATGATGATAATAATATTATCATCTCATGATCGATGGCATAAAAGCGAGGTAAACTTCATATAGGATGCTTAATATGTGAAAACACGCTGATTCAAATTTGATGCGATTCACCAAGTAGGTGATGGTGCTGCACATGTTTTCTTATTGAAAAGAAATGCAAGATAATCGGCTCTTCGTAACTGTGTGTTTTTGTCGACCATGCCGCCAGTTATCTGAGGGCGTAGTAGAGTAGACTAGAACTTCAGGTAAATTTGCCAGCTGTAATGTGTTGTAAAGATTTTCTGCATCTGCTTCATAAACAAAGGGACTTCGAGTTAAACACAGAGATGCCAACATTTTAGTTTATTCCGGAGCATTTTTAGCCCCGCCTTTAATCCATACCACTTATTTTTAAGAGTATTTCTTTTCTAGTTTTATTGTAGTTAACTATTGAAGAAGAATATTCTATAAATAAAGTGGTGCGAAATAGAGGCGGGGCTAATAATGCTCCGGAATAAATTAAAATGTTGGCAACTTTGTAAGCATGCAAGTTTTAAATAAGTGCTTGAAACACGGCGGTTTACTTCTTTTTTAATTTTTCAATTTCTAATTGTTTCATAAACGTTACTATTTTATTATAAGTTCACTTTAACTTTCTCAAATTTATATCCGAAGATGAAAATTTTGGAATAAACAAAATTGCATACACATTAATATATTATTTAAACACAAAATAATAATAGTAATAGTAATAATAATAATAATATAATAATAATAATAATAATAACAATTGTGCATTGAAATTGTAATGGGAAATTTTCACATAAACAAACCCCTGTAGTATATATTAAGACATATTTTGTTCTATTCTGTTGAATATTTTTATATTTTGTAGTAACAAAATGCACTCGGTTACTTTTTGTCAGAGAAATACGTAATGTCTTAGAAAATAAAAACAGTTTTTGCAATATAATTACTAAATGGATGTTCTTTTGAGCTCTATTAACAGTAACCATTTAGATGAAGCTTAAAAATCAAATTTCTATAAAAACAGTAAAGGACACCCAGAAAAGATGTAACACACTTAACACAAAAAACTATCAAATAAGGTCATCATATTTTATTTTTTAAGATCTCAGTTTACAATAAATAAAACTCAAATTATAATGGATAAAGCTGATTATTTTTTTCCCCGAATCTTGATAAAGTGTTACAATACAATTTCCTTACTGACAAATAATCATTTACAAATTGTCTCGAAATACACCCTATTACAATTTACACCCTCTTCATTATTTAACTGAAAAATGATAAGAAGAATGTTATTTTACAAATCTTTATATTGATCAATCATTAAAAAATATTTTTATTTTTATTTTGGAGAATAATAACCATGAATTTATCAATATCCGATTATTTACCTATGCGATTTTTAATCTACTTTCCTAGAATGATAAAAAAAAAATCGTTTTATAAAAGTGAATATAAATTACAAAATAATTTGCTGCCAATTAGATTACTATATTTGTATGTAGAGAAGTTTTACAGTTTTATTGGAATTATGTGGAAATATATACTTGTGCAAACAATAACTATGGCTGATATTTATTTTCTCGAAACCATGCCGAATTATTGCAGAGTGTAACACTATCCTATGATAAAATAAAACGCAAATTTAAATCCGAAAATCAAATTCGTAGATGAGAATAATTGTTTAAAACGTGTAATCAATTGCGTATTATTATTTATTTATTTATTTTTGAGAAAACATGCCGAAACGATCATGTTGATAGATAAATATGGTCTGTTGATGTATCGAATTTAAAGAAAACTGATTCATAAATAAATTTACTTTCGTCACCACTTAAAAAGGAGACGGCGGATTTAATTGGTCAACGGATCATTTCTTATATTTAAAATAGTTGAACTTCCCAAATTTGTAATGGATGATGAGGAATTATTTGGGAATTAAATGATTTTAAGCAATGGAAATTTTAAAGAAAAGTATGACCAAGTTAATAAATAAACTCGGTTTAAAGCTTGATACTTGCAGTTTATGTATCGAACTTTAGGCACATCGGTTACGTTTTAAGCTCATCGCTCTTTATGATATTTCAAATTTTCCAATGGCCGTCCCTTGCGAACATAATAATGGATCATGATGTTTAACGATTTCACCTAAGATATTTATAAGTAAAATTCCCTTTCTAACTTTATTTTTTTTATTATTCCAATAAATAACCCCCACCCCCACCCCCTCATTTTTTTTCAGATAATACAGAAGTAGAAAACATCAATATTTACTCAATTTTAAGGACTCCAATATAAAAAATGTTAAGTGCAAACTGCAGTTCCGGTAGCGTAATGTGTATTGTCATCAGTGTAGAAAAACAAAATGGATTATTGCTCATATATATATATAGGTAGGGAATCGGATTATAGATATTATAATCTGTATCTCTCTATAAACCATTTTTCTACCTATATATATGAGCAATAATCAACATCGTCATTCTACACTGATGACGATACGCTTTACGCTACCGAAACAGCAGTCTGCACTTAATATTATTTACATTGTCGTCTTTAAAGTTGTGTAAATATTGATATTTCTGTTCTGCGTCATGTCTATATATTTATTATATACAGAATCCATTTTCATAAGTCGAATTATAAAGAAATCAACCTAACAAGAGTAAAAAAGTATTAAGATTTAAACACATATAAAATATATTGCTTTATTATTATTATTTATTAATATCGGAATACTTATTTTTATCAATAAGAGTAAAAATGGATCGAAGGACGGATATTAAAACGTAATAAATATATATATAAAACAATTTTACGAAAATCCCAATAATTTAGAAAAAAAAAAAAAAAAAAAAAAAAAAAATACTGACTAAAATATTTACAGGAGTACTGAAGCTGAAAAATAATAAGTAAAAGGCTTTGTATAAAATACAAAAAAATTGTACATTACTCGCATCAAAATACGCCGGAAGACTGGCGACACTGACTTAATTTGTAAAGTAATAAACAAGAATTCTCTTTACGAAAGCACAGTAAATTGTAAAATTTTCGCTAAGAAATGTGCCCAGTAATTTATGGTGTTTTTATACGAAAGTTTTTTCTTTATTACTTTCTGGTAGCCCTATATATAAAGAATAAATAGATAGATTCTAATTACTGATCATTAATATTAATTTTAGTCAACTAGATTGGCAACATATACCATCAAAACAAAGACTTTTTTAAAAATTTGTAACGAAATCGGTCAGTCGTTAGGAATTTGCGCTCTGGAATATTACGTCCCGGGTTAAAATCCTGGTTTAGAGATGGCTGTTTGTGGTGTCCTTTATGTGTGAAATGTTATTTTTAAACTATGTAATATGGATCAATCGAGACAAAAGTCACTGTAACTACAGGCCTTAAAGGGCTGAAATAAATACTCAAAAATAAAATAACGAAATCGGTTTAAATTTCTTTTTCAAAAAATGTGCTTTAACGATATATTTTTCATATCTTTGCATAATGATAATTTTCTAATACTTTTTTATCGAGTATAGCAGCTGAAAGTGAAAAGCAGCATATTTTACTTTCATTGCACTTTATATCATTTTTAAATAACAGTCCGTAACTATTTTCATGAGAATATTTCCATTGAAATTAAAATCACTCGAACGTAGAAGTAAAAAAGTATATTAGTGCATTTTCTATTCAACAAGGTTTTTTTTTTTTTTTTTTTTTATCTTTGAAAAAGAGATAAAGTACTATAGAAAACAGTGCTTTAAAAAAGAAATGTTAAAAGCCATTTTTTTCTTTTGTAATGCTCTGCTACATTAAAATTTAGCATTTTTCTCCAAAGAAAAAAAAAGTATTGTAGTTTTAAATTAAACTTTTCGTTTTGCTTTGAATTTGTTTATATAGGTTTGTTTCCGGTAGTTTTAAAATTCCTTTTGTAAAATATTATAGTACTTACTGTTGAAAGTAATAATTTTAGAAATGCAAAAAGCTGTTTAGATACATTCAACTAATCCTTATTTTTATCTGAAACAACTTGATGTAAAGTTTCTAATACTGAAATAGATTAGAACTATGTTGATTTATATAACAGACCTATATAGAATGAAAAAATGATTGCATTTAATATAATACATACAATATCATTAATGCAACTAAAATCGTTATATTTTCTTACACATGTTATATATTTCGTATATATTTGTCCACGTGATCTATTACATTTATATGTCTCATACAAAAACTAAATTTAAAAAGAATGCAGAAATATTTTTACATTATATGATTAAAAATAAAATTTGTGATAAGGCTAAAATCAATACGTTCGTGTGTATCTAAAACTAAAAAAATATATATTAAAAGTTTATTTGTATAATTAGTACATCTTACGCGTCTGTAATAATATATATATATATATAAATGCTTGCAATATGTATATATATGACATGCGTAAAATAAAGATTTAGAATTTTGTTTTATGAATTAAAACAACTAATACCAATCGTAGACGATGTCACCACTGACATTACTAATTATTGACCAATAGCTATAATTACATTTCATTCCCATTTTCAGATAAATTAGAAAAACACTTTTGTAAGAATATACTGCAATTGGTATATAAATATCTTAACTATCTCACGAAATATGAACATTTTTATGAAAAACGTTTTCACTGGACATGCTCAAAAGATATATATATATATATTAATTATATATGTTGAAAGCTAGATATATTGGGCAACTTTTGCCAAAAGTTCATTTGCATAGAGTATTAAGCAAACTGTTGGAAAAAGAACGAGCTAGATTTTAGGTATTTTCTAAGAGTTGAAATTTCATAAGGTGTTTTCCAAATGCCCGTAATTATATTAAAGATCCAAATACTTCAACCACACTCCGAAAGTAATTTTTTGTAAAAAATCCCTTGTAAGCTTCTAACTCTAACATATTTTTGTTTGTTTAATAAGATTTGCGAAATCATAAAGGGTTTTTCACAAAAAGAACTTCTGCAAAGTGGTTGAAGTAATTGGATCTTCAAATTAATTATGCAGCATGTGAAAAACCCCTTACAAAATTTCACTTCTTAAAAAATGTATAACTCTAGCTCGTTCTTTTGCCGACAAAATCAGTTGTTTGCAAATCTTGCTAAACTTTGGAGCAGAAGTGTAGTTTTAAATATGCTTCAATTTTAGCTATTTCCCGATAATTTAAACCATATTGCTTAAAACTCAGAATTTTTCCTTGTTAAACTGGGGTTAAATTTCTACCTCTTTCTATTTTCACAAGTACTAAAATTTCCGTATGCAGTGTGGTTTGTTAGAGAGTCTCCGCAGGCAACAATAAAATACCAGAGATATTAAATAAAATGAGAAAAGCTATAAAAGTGTGCTTTGCCTTATTATTTATTCCAGGTTGCAGCGCATTGTAAAAGAATAATTAATTTCAAATTAAAAATAAATGCATTTGTCGTAATATTTTATATGTATAATTAAACCTTTTTTTACTTTCTTCTATATGTAATATAGAGAAAATATTGGATTCGCGAAAATTTTCGAATTCCGGTTTTCGATGGATTTACACGTTTTAGGATGTCCTGAACACGATTTGATTGTTTTTAGAAAATGTCTGTCTATGTGTGTGTATCCCGAATTTTGTGGACGCTGTATCTCACGAACCAATGTACGAAATTTAACCAAACTTGGTATTTAATTGGACCGTGAGATAAACTGGTGCTGATTAGATTTGGGGATCAATCGCTCAACAGGTGGCACAGTAATCGCATTTCTTTTAAAATTTTTAACATGGCAGTATATGACAAAATTTCGTATAAATGTACAGTCGGGAAAAAAAAAAAAAAAAAAAAAAAAAAAACGCAGCACTCGATGTAACTCCGTTGCTTTTCAATGCACAAAAATGTAATAGGTATCATTCGACGGGGAATTGAGAGTAGATTCAGAAAATGAACAGAAATTTTGAATTGGGTGTCGTCTACATATTAAAACGCGCACCAACTTTGATTTTTTTCAATGGTAATGCCCCATTTTTATTTTATATTTGAATTCCTGGGGTCGCGACAATGCGAAAAAGTATATTGGTTGCATATTTTGCTTATTTTTTCACAGAGTTATAAGCGTTCAAAGTTTGAAGGTGCTAATGTTAAATTCATATTTCAAAATTTTATTAATATCTTCACAAAAAAATAACTTGATCGATATAATTCTTTTTTTACGAGATACAGGGAAGAAACCCAAACATAATCCATCATTAATTTTGATTCTGAAAAATATTAATAAATTCATATTCATATAAATTATGAATTATGACCTATGTTAATTTTTACATAAAATGAATCCTAATGCTGAAAAATATGGGTGTGCAAATTTGCAGCTCATTACAGTTATTAGTTTCCGAGATATAAATAAATCTTTCTTTTGGAGTGGTTTAGGGGGCCGTCTCTTAAAAAATTTTGAATGAGACAACGAAGCAAATCTTAAAAAATAACGGAGAAAATTGAACAAAATACTTTTATTTTTTATTTAAGGGTCAAATTATATAACAACAATGTCAAATGCAAAGAAATGAAACAAAAATGTTGATTTTTAGACATTTGTGTTAGTATCAAGAATTCTGTTTTCTAAAGCCCCGCCTTTTATCGTTCTTCAAAACAAAACAATACAGAAACGAAAAGTGAATGTGACATTGAGTATTCGTGTTAAACCCCTTATTTTACATTGACAAAAATATACACAAGTGGTATTTACTTCATCGATTACTGGTGATAAATTTAGAATCCTTTAAACGAACACTAGAAGAAAAAATTAACTAAATAGGCGGGGTTTACTGTTTGAAATACTCTCAAAATAAAATATTTCAAAATAAATTTTCTGTACCACAATTATATTACAGATGGATATACATTATAACTATATTCTTCCTAATTAATATATTTCTATCCATAGTATATTTTATTGCAAAAATATGAACACTGGGTACATGCTTAAGAAATAAGTAACACACAAATTCCGAAAGAAACGCCCACTGGCATTGTTACAGATTTTCAAATGATGTGAATCTACGTTAGCAGTCGCGAAAGCGTTAATTAAGAAATTATATTTTCATAGAAATTATAAAACAAATCGTACAGTTCCAAAGAGTTCAACTGACCCAAAACTGGTAAGTGCTATTAAAATTGTTTAATATTTACTTTATGAAACCTTACAATAATTTATCCGAAAAGATTTAGTTTATGTGTTGTTGTATATATATATATATATATATATATATATATAGCTATATTATTTCAGTTTGTATATTATGTTACATGTACGAAAGAAAATTTAAGCTTTATTGGTGATCAGTATATCCATGATAGATACTTTTTAATTGAAAAATATTGCACTTTTATAAAAAGTATTGTCTGACCAATCGTAAGTGTAATGTATTTAAATGTACCTAAAATTATCCAAAAAACTAAATTCATGATAATTAAGATACTGCAAAGGTGTTAATATATTTATTTCTTTTTATAACTCTTTTTTTCTTGAAATATTTCCGGTGTGAAACAGTATAATTTTGTCTAGTTCTTGTAGGATCTTAATTTTATTTTTTTATATTTAGAGATAGCCCCCAACACAATTTTGATTATAACTCTATGAATACTAAAGATAAGGTATACAAACAGTATACTTTTCCGCACTGCCAGACTCTTAGAAGTTTGAATATGAAGTCAAAATTGGGTGTTACTATTGAAAAAATCAAAGTTGGCGCTCATTTTAATATGTAGATGACCCCTAATTCAAAATTCGGCGACATTTTCAGAAAGTGCATTTCATTTTCTGTTGAATGGTGTTTATTAAGTTTTTCTGCGTCAGTTAATAACGAAATACCATCAAGTGCTGCGTTTTTTTTTCCCCGACTGTACATAAACAGAGTTATGTTTAACTTGTGATTGTAAAATTAATATGAAGTATTGATAATTGCAGTAGTTAACTAGAAAAAAATTTTGTTCATGAGAGGGCATCGCTTCCCTCCCCCTGGGGGGAAAGTATCCCCTCGGGGGGGGATAAATTTTCAAGATGGATATCTTTCGAAAGGTCTCGTCAATACCTTTAAAACGAATGGTTGAACTATAGATCTGTGATAATTTAAAACAAAGTTATCGATTTTTTTTTTTTTTTTTTTTTTTTTTTTACTTTTAACGAAAAAAAAATCTTTTTTTTTTTTTTTTTTTTTTTTTTAATATGCAGAATAAAATGGACTTTTCTCTTTTTTTTTGTGTGTGTGTGTTGGGGGGGGGGATATTTAGAGTTATACTACTTTTCTAATATGGAAATCGTCTGCATTATCATGGAAGATAATTTTTTTAAATAATAGTTTAAATAAATTGTTTTACTGAGTTAATTTGTGTAGGAAAATATAGAAGAAAGTCCTGTGGTGGCCACAACATACTAGTTTCTGTATTATATTTAAATTTGCATAAAATGTTTATAGGATGTGGGGAAAATTATAGCGTTTTTCAATTGACAATCAATGTTATTTCTAGCACTGTAATAACTAGTATACACTATAAAAAACATGTCCTATTTGTTGCCAGAAATTCTCTGTAATTTGAGAAAATACGCGTAATTTAAGAAAAATCTACATTACCTGAACGTATTTTCTCAAATTACAGAGAATATCTGGCAGCAAATAGGACATATTTTTTACAGTGTAGATTACATATATATCTTTTTATTTTTCCGCTCTTGTTTAATCCTTTATTTTCTGGAATTTTGCTGAAATATATGCTTGGAAATGTCAAGAATTGTTTTAGCAAGCCTCATGTTACACAGTACGCAGGGATGGAACACGGGCGCAGAATTCATACCACTATCGATGTAAGAAAATTTTCTACTTCTTAAATCAACGATATTATAAGTAGAGAAATTTCTTAAACGGATTCCGGTATGAATTCTGCGCCCGTGTTCCATCCCTGCAGTACGATAAACGATGCATGACACATAATTTTTCAGAATCATTTTCTGCGACCCAGTAAATAAATTATTAATTTTACTTTTTGTAGCAATAATTACATTAATTTAACTATCTACGTAATAAGTGTTAATTTCATTATGTTGAAGTATCAAAATACTGAAAATTAATTAATCATTATTATTATTTTAATATTTTTTTTCTTCATAAAAATTATTTATCATCGATTTACATGATATATTTTCAATAATCAAAATTTCCTTTATATTATAACAAATCTGTTTAGAACTTCGCAGAACAATTTAAATTCACAAACAAAATTTTATTTCCTTATTTAAATATATTGTTCCATCTGCAACGAAATCAGTTTCGATCGTTAGGTTTCAGAAACTTGGGCTTTTATTACTAAGAAATAATATATATATATATATATATATAATTAAGAATGAAGAGTCACAAATATCGAAAGAAAAAAATCGCTTTTTCTAGTAGTGAAAAAAAAAATTATATTTTTACAATTACATATTTTTACTAATAAATTTTTTTCTTGTAATTAGTGTTAGAACAAATTCGCTTATAATAAATATCTTAAAATAGTGTTCTAGCAAAAATGCATGATTATCGATTATATTCAGTTTAAAGTATTATTTTATAAAGGAAAATAGCGACAATGTCATTAATTATTCCTTACGCATTGCATTTCAATAACAGACTCCGCATTTTAGCATTGATTGATTTATTTTTGAATCGTTCACGGCTCATTAATTATTCATTTAAAATTAATCGGAATTCTTATTTCCTATTTTTTGCATATTGAATATATATGTGGGCAGTATGAATATTAATATGCTAAAAATTTCGAGATATGCAGAAGAAGGAAGGAATTTAATTTTATATATAAAAAAAGTAATATATAATTTCAATTTTATTCTCTTATGGCAATATTGACATTATATATTTTTAAAAAAGAGTACCAAAAGGGTAAATGAGAGTTTTAATATGGTTTGAATTTTAATATCTTATAATAATATTGACTATTAGATTAAAAAAATTAAAAACTCTGTCTAACAAAGAGACACACTCAAAAGGTGTCGTCTTCAAAAAATATTGAAAAAAAAAATATGTGTGATTCTACTCTTCAAAAAACACCAGAAAGCGAAAAAATTATTTGTTGAAATGAAGTACAGCAACCACCAAAAAAATATCAAAATTAAGCATATTTGGCGATTTCACACTGTTAGGCGATTGATTTTAAGTACTTGGCGGAGAAGCAAAACACGTACACGGCAATCTCGGTGCTAGTGAACTTATCGCATAACAGCGCTAAATCACCAAAAATGCTTAATTTTGATAATTTTTTGTGGTCGCTGTAATTCATTTCAGCCGATAATTTTTTTTCACTTTCTGGTGTTTTATGAAGAGTAGAATCATATATATCTTTTTCAATATTTTTTGAAGATCACCTTTTGAATGTTTCCCTGTAAAGCAGAATTTAGTTTAGTACGGAAAACTGTTAATTTAAATTTATAAAAAAATTTATTTTTATTTTTTTATTTTTTATTTTAACTTTTAATTTTAACTTTTAATTTATTTTTTTATCTTATTTTTTGACCGTAAAACTGGCCATGTGCTTTTTAAAATGACTGAAATGTATTAAGATGAAGTGTTTCCACCTAAATTTCATACTTTGGTTAATTAAAAAAAATCTAATTATCGTGTCAAAAAGCTATTTGCACCCCTGGATTTAGAAAAGACGCCTCTTTCATTTGGTACTAAATTTTTAACGATAGGACTGATATTTCTAATTTATTTTCCACTTTTTTTAGTGTTGAACAAAACTGGTCTACAAGAACTGGTGACGACATTTTTATCCAGATTGAAACTAATAATCATCCGTCCTAATAAAGAAATTTTATGCATAAAAATGTTTTACTCATAGATCTTATTAAAACTAAAATATAGCAATTATTTGAATTTTATTTTTTCTACTGTGCCATCGGAAAATATAATATAGATATTAAACCAACACATATGATAAAATTGATTATTTATTTCTATGTCTATTTCTAATAGAATTAGCATCTATTTTTTAAAGATATTCTTGTAATTACAACTTTTATAACTATCAAAAATTTTTTCCAGTTTTTCAAAGAATTCTTTCTGACATACAATGCTAAAGAAGGGTGTGTCACCCATTCCGAATAATGTAATGCAAAATAAGACAGTATACAAACCAATTTTCGACAACTTTCAAAGTAATTTTGAAATGTTGAAATGCAGTTCAACCTTTTATTTTGAACCATAAAATGTAATAATTTGTGTTTACAAATAAAATACGCATTTATAAAAATAATGTGTGTATCCGACATAAATATTGTATTAATATTTCTAGATTTAATAATTAGTGTCACTTCGAGTTATTCATCTAATTCTTGCCATTACTAGATTGTATCAAAATCCAATTAAATATTGATTTCTTGGAAATTCTTCGCTTTTTGTTTTATTAAAATTCATCTACTATTTCAGCTATACCAAAAAGCACAGGAATCAGTGAATTTTTTTTTTTATTTTTGGTTACAAATAATATTTATTTATTTATTTATTATAATTATTATTATTAGTTTCTGTAGAAGTTTTCACTGATTAACCACTTAACAGGCCATCTCGAGATAACTCGGGCTAAATGTAGCCTTCCACACACTACAGTGGCCTGTAAAGTGGCTTTTTCCATGCATCCTTCAAATCGTGGATGCCCCCCCCCCCCCCATCACGAAGAAAACTTTAACGTGATACAATTATCAAATTATCACCATAATTGTTGAAATGTTTCATGTAAAATACGTGAGAAATCGATAAAAGGTTTTTAGAAGAGCAAAACCTAGCAAGAAAGGTAGGAGGGGCAAAAAATCCATGAAAACATAAATGGTGGTTCTGACTGCTTTTACAGTGTACGACAGTTTTCTGTCCTGCCGCAAAATCACTTCATCGTATCTTGTAGCATATACGGAATGCTTTTTTATGAAAATATGATTCATACTGATCATTTAATGACAGTAGAGAACTGTATTATCCGTTTAATCCGTTTCAGAAGGTTAGAGTATACGACATTTCTTTTTTAACATATTCCCAGCATTGTCTTATATCCAAAACTATTTAATCCTGCATTCAATATTGGCGGCTGTTCTGTGTCAAACTATAAATTTTTACATTTTGAGTTCTCGAAATATATCATATATTTTTTTTTTTTTTTTTTAGTCACGAACCAATTATTTTATTTTTTGTTCGCAAAAACATTATTTTCTTTCATTTCAAGAAACTAAATCTTCTGCTGCCGTTTTTCCCTTTTTGATCTGTACGTCGTTCTGATGATGTGGTACTAATTTTTCGGTTTTGTGGAGTATTTTCATCGCATTCAGAAGACTATAAATAGCTTTGCGTCGAACATTTAATCTGTTTGTCAGTCTCCTCTTCGTTCTACAATGCATGCAGCTGAACATTTTGAAGTTTTTTCGGCTATACTGGGCATCCTTTTAATTTTTATTTTTTAGACAAATATAAAAGGCATCGTTGTAGTAAATTGTATCCGTTTTACTTTAGCCTGAAAAGGAAAAGATGAGCGTATCGCAAATGTTCTTTGTTTGATTAGAAACTACCCATGTTTAACACATTGAAAAATATAGATCTCATATTTCAAATCGTTGAAATATCAATAGAATTTTAAAACAGGTATGTCATAGCAAGAATATAACATAAGGGTTACACGCGCAGCGCGCACGTAATTATGCTGCCGCAGGCAGTGAGGACACGGACCCATAATTCCACGGATGAGAGAAGATTTTTTTCTGTATTTTATTTGTATTTTTATATTTATATTAATATAGTGAATCTTAAAGAAGGACGAAAATAATTACGCGCTCAGGCCTGCGCTGCCTTAGGCGGTGGGGACCAAAAACGAATTTATCCCCGATCGTATATATATATATATATATATATCTACAAATTTTCTTGTTTTAACTTATAAAAATAAATGAGATAAATATTAAGTAATGATTCATTTAAAAATAGTGACCCGCTAGCGAGCGAAGCTCCTAGTCACTTATAATAGACCGTTTGTCGTGAAAAATACAATAAATTGGTCGTTTAAATATGCAAATTTCGAAAAAAAAAAAAAAAAAAAAAAAAAAAAAAAACTGCAGTTGAACAGTTGTGCGGATAATCTGAAATGCAACTTTTTTACGTAATTACAGGAAAGGAAACGATGGATGAACCGAAAATGATTAATCTATGTTGCCTTTGGAGGAGATTTCTTTCTAGAAGGCATGCTTAGATCAAGAAGTGCCAGATGAAGACAACAATAACCGTTCTGGATTAGATGATTAACTACAAGTAAAATTGTAGGCTTACGTATGGCTGTTTGGTCTTACGATCGTGTCATTTTACACATATAAATGGTTCAACATGTGAATTGATTTTGAACTAGATGATACGAAGAAAGAAAGTTAAGTTGATGCGAAAATCTGGGTTCACCCTAACTTATGGTAAAACGTACGAATTAAAGTATCTGGAAGGAGCTGATATTTGATTCTGAATCATTTATTCTCAAAATTCTGCAAAATATGTAGGAATCTTCCTATCCTTTATCATCTACAAGAATAGTTTACCGAATATTGACTGACGCACAAAAGCAGCTTTTTACGCTTCCATTATCTGACCAACGAAAAATATTTCGATGGTCTTGGATGACTAAATGACACAATATTGTGTTAAGTAATGAGTCTTTTTTTTTTTAATGGATTACAGTCAGTGGGCAAAAACCTGGAACTGTCGAAAAGATAGAAAAAATTTACCACTAATGTTATCAATATACTGTTTTTCAAAATGACATAAAGATTTGGACTCACAATAGACACGGTAACTGCTTTCTCTTGGTATACGTCAAAGGTACATTAAAGTCATTGTGATAGAATGTTGACGTACTACAGCCAATTTCCCTACTTTGCACTCACCAGTTGCAAAATAGTATTTTTCAATATGTCAGCATACACATTTCATCAAAAAGCGGCCATTAAACAACAACCAACCAACCAACCATCAAAAAGCGAGCTTTTCGAGGCACATATATGTACTGTATTAACCTGCAATGCCTACTGCTATTTCACGGATCATACATACGGCGGACGTTTTTTAACTGTTTTGCTCCAATCCAAAGAGGCAAACAAAATCTAGACGATAGGAGAGAAAACAAAGATTTCTATTCATCAGAACACTATCCGCGCGGTAGTAGAATCTGTAATCGCAGAAGTGTTTTCATCGGCGCGTAAGAGGTATTACTCTATACTGCTTACTCTTTATTTTACAGGTAAATTAAAATTATTTTATTGTAACGAAACCAGATATGTTCATTCAATATTTTTGTAAAAAGTTTAAATACTCTTCCGTGATGCTTCAATTTCTACGTGATGCAATGTACGTAGAAACTAATTTGTGGCAATCAAAGGCTTAAAAATTATATATTAAAATAAATCAGTTTATTTTATTTTTTATCGAAAATAATATTATAAATTTTTGTTATTTGTAAAAATAATTGTTATCTAAAATAAATTGAAATTAAAAATTTCCCACGATAAATAAATTTGAATGTATTATTTATTCACCTGCAATGTACATATATATGTATATATATACTTGATTCTCAGAGCATTTGCTATATGTTGTACTAATTAAGTAGCAAATGTGAATTACTTTTCAGATTTACTTTCTTATGTACTTTTATCAATAGAAGTCAAATGAAACAGTCATTTCAACTATATACGATTCCCAGACAATTTCATTTGCTTTTCCCGTTACCTCCATTTTGATCTTTGAACCATTTCCCTATGAAGGAAACATCACAAAAATTTTATACTGAACATTCCTTTCGCTTGAAATATTGAATCTGATTTTCAAACTCAGAAGACAGTAAAAGAAAGTCTTCAGATCTATAGAGTTTGAAGCTTTTGATTCAAATGGAAATAAAATGTAAGTTACTTTACATAATAAATTCCCGCTAAAAAACGTTTAATCTGTTAAACGTTACGAGGGTTGCTATTTATATTTCTGGCCTAATAATGAAAAAACAAATATGTAGGATCGAAATTGGTTTTATTGTTTTTCAAAATATTCTCCATGATGATCAATACACTTTTGCATGCGTTTGAACCAATTTTCAAAGCACCTTTTCCAATCCGATTGAGGTAACTCCAAAACATGCGTTTTGAATGCATCAACCGCTTCTTCGGGGGTCGAAAATCGTTGTCCACGTAATTTATTTTTGATGTGTGGGAATAAGAAGAAGTCAGAATTGACCGTCCTGCGTTGCTCTAACGCCACTGTTGCCACGTGACCGTTAATGCCGAAGAAACAGGCAATCATTTGTTTCGATGTGCTTCTTCCTCGAACAACTTTTGTTGGTTTTGCCTCGCCTTGGAAGACCCCCCTTACTAAAATTTTAAGGTTTTATTTAAGTTTTTTTAGGTTTCTTTAAACAGGTATTTCACAGGTTTTAGAGGTATTTAAAATAAGGTATTATCAAGGCTTCAATGGTGCAAAATAAAGCCATAATAAAAGCTCTATTAATACCTCCATAGGTTTCTCACGAAAACCTTTAGGTATTTTTCAGAAAGTTATTGCAGGTTTTTTAAAAAATACTAAAAGGTTTTTCTAAAATACCATGATTCATGTAGGTATTTTTAATATACCTACAAAGCTTTTTTTAAATACCTCTTCCATGTTTTTTGAAGGTTTTATAAAGGTTTCTTTACACAGGTATTTTACAGGTTTTAGAGGTATTTAAAATAAGGTATTATCAAGGCTTTAATGGTGCAAAATAAAGTCATAATAAAAGCTCTATTAATACCTCCATAGGTTTCTCAAGAAAACTTTTAGGTATTTTTCAGAAAGTTATTGCAGGTTTTTTATAAATACCAAAAGGTTTTTCTAAAATACAATGACTCATGTAGGTATTTTTAATATACCTACAAAACTTTTTTTAAATACCTCTTCGATGTTTTTTGAAGGTTTTATAAAGGTTTCTTTACACAGGTATTTTATAGGTTTTAGAGGTATTTAAAATAAGGTATTATCAAGGCTTTAATGGTGCAAAATAAAGCCATAATAAAACCTCCATTAATACCTATATAGGTTTCTCAGAAATACTTTTAAGGTATTTGTAAGAAACTTATTGCAGATTTTTATAAATACATAAAGGTTTTTATAAAATACCATGAATCATTTAGATATTTTGAAAAACCTTCAAAGCTTTCTTTTAATACCTCTCCAATGTTTTTTGAAGGGTTTTTTTTTAGTTTCTTTTCAAATACCTTGAAGTACTTTTAAGAAAATTTGCAGGTTTTTTATAGATATCAAAAGGTACACACTGATGTAGGTATTATCAAATAACCTATTTTTTTTTCTTTTTTTAACACTTTGCATGCTATTTATAAATACATAACGGTATTTATTAAAAATATCCCATGTTTTTAATTGATATCTAAGAGTGATTTTTTTTTTCTTCTTTAAATATCCTTTTCTTTCCCCCAGCAGAGCCATGTTTTTTGTATGCTCTATCTACCAATAAACATTTTGGCATTCTTATAATTACAAGTTTTGTCAAATATCTAGAAAAAAAAAAATCGTAAATTATCTAGAATTTTTAGGATTATACGGAACATCTTATGCTTCATATTCAGTAAAAGTTTTGCTCAGAAAAGAAAAAGAGAACTAGTAAAAATTCATGCAATATACATTTGCAAATCTTTTTCAAAGAAATGTAGAAAACAAATAGATAGTTCAATTAAATGTGCAATTAATCCTATAAGTGTTAAGCCTGTCTTTTTCTGGCATGCATAGTCAAAATGGCCAGAGTAACTAAACTTTGAAATATATGTTGCTTCTTTCAAGAAAATGAGATTAATACACATGTGTAGTATACTGTATTAAATTCTCATATTTATACTGTTCAAAGTATTAATTTTACGAATCATTAAACAGATATACCAAAAAATAGATAATGCTGAAAGGGCTAAAAATCTTCTAAATATATTCTTAGTTGAGTATTGAAATGCATTAAGTTTACAATTTTTAATGAAGTTTTGTGGACAATAATAATAATAATAAAATATTGAAAAGATAAACTATTGTTATATATAATATAGCTATGACAAGGACAAGCATATTCAGTGTTCATCTTAATTGGTAAAATTAATATTTCATATTAATTGTAGGGTTGAGGAAGAGTAGGTCTTTGATTCTTATTCATTTGTTTTACATTTTTATATTAAAAATGTTATATGTTATATATCAAATAGATCAGGGCGTGAAATTTCCGCTCACCAGCTCGCCATTGGCGAGTGGAAATTTTACTGTGGGGAGTAAATTTTCAGTCTAAATGTAGATAGAATTCTTACAGTATACGGTGTTACTAAGGAAAAAAAAAAAGATTATCAATTTCAAAACGTAAAATCATGCTTTTCTTAGGTAAGGTGACCAGACATACTCTTTTTAAGAGGACAGTCTTCTTTTTCAACGCTCTGCTCTCTTAAACAAAACGAAATTTTTTTTTTTTTAAATACAGGACTAAAAACTCCTTTTTTTTATGTTTTTCGTCCTCTGGTCCTCTTTTTCAAATGAAAAGGATTTAGTCCCTAATTTAACAATTTTCGAAAAACTAGGAAGCTCAGTTGGCTGTTGGTTGTATCTAACGGTGACCACTAACTTTTCTCTGTGTTAGATTCAGAAAATAACAACTTTCTAATAAACTTACCAAAGTATATTATGGTTTATGTCTGTTCAGATTCTTCAAATCCCAAAGAAATAAAAGTATTCCCGATATTTGTACGGTTCTTTGATCCAGAATATAGAATCACTATGGAAATTGTCATGAAATCATTAAGAAGGTGGTGCTCTAGTTGATATGCGGTGGGTTGACGTGTATTCGCACTTTTGCATGAATAATATTCCTCATAAAAATAGGCCCACCAGTGACCGAGAGGTTCTGTCCCTGAAGCTGGTATACTTGAGGTGCTTTGTTCGATACCCGGTAGCGCTTGTTGGCTTAACTGTTAGGAGTTTTCTGTGGGTTTCTCCAAAACTAGCATAAATATGGGCTAGGACCCCATAGAAAGATCCCACGGTAATGCAGTTTCCCAGTACAGTAGAACTTGGATAATTCGAAGTTGAAGGCACCTGAGAAAAATTCGAAATATCCAAAAATTCGAATTACATATACTATTTCATACTTGCCAACATACTAATTAAAATTCCGTAGTAATGTTAACTCTTCTTTTTCACATCAGTATCCGTTTTAGAGTATTTTTCTTCTTTTTTAATCGTAATTGCATTTGCAAAATATTACTTTAAAAAATTTACTGGTGTGAAAAAAAAAGGGCGGGACTATCAACACTACAGAATATTAATTAGGATGTTGGCAAGCATGCTATTTTGTCAAAAAGAAGAGATAAATTAAAAAAATTAAAACTCTATGATCAAAGATTTAACATATAAACTTTATATCTAAGAAAACTGCTACATCCTCTTCCCCTTCCCCTTAAATCAATATTTTTTACGAGCTTAATTATTCAACACTTTTGATTTTTTAACATTATTTTAATACAAAATTCAAGGGACCAAGTAAAAAATTCAAATTATCCAGAATTTTGAATTAAACAAGTTCGAATTATTCAAGTTTCACTGTAATTGTTTTAGAACATTTTTGCAAGAAAAAATTCATAGTAGATACAAGATTTTTTTTTTTTTTTTTTACTTTTATCATGTACAGAAATTGCAACCCAAAGGACAACAAATTAGGAAATACCTTTTTGAAAGCAAAATGCCTTTTTTATTGAATCACCCTCGGTGGCTTGTTTTTTAGAATCAGCACCAGAAATTATCCATAATCAACATATTGCTTAAGTGAATGCACGTAATTGTGACCAGGGTTGTTGATTTTTTTTTTCAAAAAAAAAAAAAAAAAAAAAAAAAAATCGATTTTTTTTATTTAAATCAAGATTTATTTGATTTTAATGATTTTTATTATATATTCATACATTATTGTACAACATTTGTTTTTTATTATGTGTATGTGTGTGTATATATATGCACAATATCCACACTATAAATGATTTTACTTAAATTATAAAAATATAAATAATATTCTATTTCTATAGAAAAAATCCATGTAGGCATTTATTACCAACATTTTTATTCAACATAGTATCTTCATAATAAGAAGTAATTTTATAACAATCATAAATGCGGTAGTATGAGCCACTCAACTTCAGACTTTGACTTTGTAGCTACAATAATGTATTGAAATAAAGCAAAATTTTACTCACGGTATTGAACACATAAAATAATTTTGGAAAAGGATAATTTAATAGGAAATATGACATATAACTGAAGCAATGTATTAAGGGAAAGAAAACTTTACTCATAGTTTCTAATCAAATTTTTAAAAATAATAAGGAATTAGGGAAGATAAAAAAAAAATAAAAAAAAAAAAAGGTGATATTCTAAAAAATTTTTACTTAGGTTTAACAAATCATTTGAATCAAGAAAATTTTTTTCACACATTAACAAAATTCATATTTTCATTATCATTTTAACAATTTCACTTATTTTTTTATCTTTTTTTTTACATTTAGTGGGTACAATTCATTAAAACAAGCAGTGACAGCAGCCTCGAATTGTATTTAACTGATTATATGTAGTTAAATTAAAATGTTATTTTAAAAAAACTTTTTAGAGCCTTCAGGGCTTTTTAAGCAGTACAATGTAAACTATGCTATTATTTTTTAAATATCATATGAGCCAATGCTAAATGACATAAACTGGTATGAGAGATAAACATGGAAATATTTTCTTTTTGAAATATTAACCGCTAGGTGGGTAAAGGCGAACTAGAATATGCATATAATATTAATCAATGAATTATACACTAATTAAATATTTACAATTCATACACCAGTCATAAGGCTGTACTTGCATAAATAATTAACCCATTAACGCCCAGCGTCCTCATTTGAGGACAGCTAATAAAATGGCATGTATATTTTGGGGGGTTTGTTGGAATGATTTTTGCTTTTTAGTGACAGTTTATAGCATCACTCCGAATGATCCCAGAAAGTTTTATGTGTCTACTATTAATTACTATTAAGTAATTCGGATAGTTATTTTATGATTTTTCATTCGTCACACATATATTTGCTTTTTGCGCAGATATATTAACTTAAATCAAGTTGAATAATATATATTATAATACTTTACTTTCGAGATCTTTGTCAGCATATAATAGAAAATTAATCTGTTATCTCAAAGTTTTTTTTATCTCGAAGATTTTTCGCTAGAACACTAAATGTCCTCAAATGAGGATAGGTTGTTAATTTAAAACTATTAGAAGAGTTTTTTAAATTTAAGATATTTCATTCTCAGTTGTCCATATTAGTTTAAAATTGAAATATTCACCAAAATACATTTTTCAAAATTATTTCAGGCATTAACGGGTTAAAATATAATAAGTTATTAAAATATAATAAAATTTATAAATAATTAAGAAAGTTAAGATATAACTCATTTTTGTGTTTATTAATGCTGCTTTGTAGAGATGAATCTAAAGTCAAGAAATGAGAAATATTAGCTTGTCTAATGAAATATTTTGTTATATTTTACGAATTGTATTTTTAAATTTACATAAGAAATAATTAAATATCTCATTTTTTAAAGTTAGATTATCAATTACATTTCCATTAAAGCCAAAAACTTTGATATTTAAAATAAATGATTTAAATAAGTGATTTTTTTTCAAAAAAAATCAATATCAGCAATTTACTACAACCCTGATTGTGACATCATTGAAAGAGTATTATTCACACTTGAATGGGTATTTAAGAATTTTTTAACATGAAATGTAAACAAAAATATTAGTACTGGGGAAAAAAATAAAAAAAAATGTGGGAATCTAACAACTGGATAAAGGAAGGCCAGATTTCATTAGAAAAAGGTACTAGGGTAGGCCGCCTGCTCTTTTCTTTTAACAAAGAAAAAAGGAAAATGTGAATTTTAATATACATTTATTAAATATAGTTTTATTAAAAATACAAAACAGATATTAAAACAAAATAAATATACAGAATTTTTATAAATGAACACTTTTTACAATTAATTTTTATACTTCTGTGCTTTTCATTGGATTCTTTCAGGAATTATATCAAAGCATCCTGTTAAAAATAAATAAAATATTTATATATTGCATAAATATTATGTACCGTAAAATCTTGAAAGAAACCCCGTTTTCCAAAAGCGCAGAGGCGCTAATCTAGAAGACTTGAAGATTGAAAGTAGGTTTGGATGAAATGGTGAAAGATAGATTTACTGGCGCTATGTATGTACGCCCGGTGACAAAAGGTGGGGGTGGGTTGTATTTAAGAAAATGGAATAATTTCCCTTTCAGCAAGAAAGGGGAGGGTTACATTCAAGGGAGGAGTTATTTTCAGGATTTTACGGTAAGTTTCATCAGTATAGAAACACAAAAATTAAGTACACTGTACTTTTCTGCAGATTATCTGTTAAAAAACTTAAAAAAATGTTAGTGTGGATTATTTCCCATAGCAAATAATCTTTTTTTTTTTTTAAGCAGCTGTCTTAGAGGTCTGAACGGGCCGAAATTTTCAGGCCCGGGCCATTTCTTTTTTAATAGTGTACGGCCCGGCCCGGACAAAAAGCAATAAATTCAGGCCCGACCTGGCCCGATACAAAAATAAGTAAAATTACGAAAAAAAAAAAAAAAAAAAAAACTTTCAACGAAAAAAGATTTTTAGTATGTGTTTTGCTGAGGTTTTATATAGCTAAGAAATAGAATGTTCTTTAACAACAAAACTGCTGAATATTTACAAGATATTTATATATAAACAGTATTTCATTATTACAGATGTACAGAAGACACAAAGACAGACAGAAAGTCAAACAGAAAATATTAGCATTCTCAAACAATATAGGAAGATATTAAAAATGGTTAATAGTACTAAAAATACACTTTCAACCACTTCCGGTTATATACCGTATTGTATCTAAATCTTTCCTGTGATCCGGCAAAAAAAAAAAAAAACTTTAATGCTAATCCAACCATATTCAATAGAAAAGATGCTTTTGCACATGCTAAAAATGATACTAGTACTTTAATACAGCGCCCCGGAGAAAAGAAAAGAAGCCTTAGAGGAAAAGTTACAGCGGAAGGATTTTTATAGCCTTCATACCACCTAAACTCTACAAACCATAAAAAACAAAGCCTTATATACAGTAACGTATCTAATTTCTTTTGTTTGTTACATGTACACAAAATGGTAGTAACATGCATATTATTTTGAAATGAAACCATCTAATATTACTTTAAATAAAATATATTAATTTCGAGACATGTTTAAAATATTTGCGGAAAATCAGATCACGAACAGACAAGCTGATAGACGATTAAATTGAAGTTACAAACATCTTTTAACAAAATAAATTTTTATGTGACATACCAGACTGTAAAATTATGTAAAATAAATGACAGAAAAAGTATTTTATCATTTTCCTTTTTCATTGATTAACGAGGAATCTAGAAAAAGATTCGGGCTGGGCTCGGGCTTAAAATTTCCTCCAGGCCCGGCCCGGCTACACACAAAAATATTGGGCCCAAGCCTACAAAAAAATTTTAAGCCCGAGCCCGGCCTGAGAGCAAATTGAAAATTTCGGCCCGTGCCGAAAGACCGGCCCGTGCAAACCTCTAAGCTGTCTCACTGCAGACATCAGAAATTTACATCAGCTAGAGGTAAAAATACTTTCAGATTGTGTATCTACTTGGGCAAAAATGGAGATGCTAATGATTAGTTTAGGCTTGACATATCCATGCTAGGGAAAAGTGGTTAAATAACTACCATCATGTATGAATTCCTGTATTCTGACGATCACATATTCGTTAGAGTTTGGTCCACATATGCCATATCTGTGTTGAGAGGAGTGGATTCTGTTTTCATTTTATATTTTTCTAGCCTTATGGCAACTGGCTTTTGGTTCTGTTTATTAAAACTTTTTTTTTTTTTTTACTGAAAAATAGCAGTTATTATTATTATAAGTTATTTTTTATTTAATTTATAATTACTTTTATATTTACATTATAATTATCTTTTAAATAGAATGATATGCTAAATTAAGAGCAAGGCAGCTTTTTAATAAGTTGCATAACCATAACATTTAAACAGCAATTATTATTTTTAACTTATTAAATCATCATTTTTTATGTGATGCACATATCTCTCCTAATAGATAATTACCAGGAAAATCCCCAAAAAGAAATGTATCTATTAAATTTTAATTCATTATAACATCAAAAACAGAAGCTTTTTTATTATTATTAGAGGCATAACAACATTGTCTCTAAATTAACCTTACAGGGGACTTTGATCATACATATATATATATATATATATATATATATATATATATATATTACTGTCTTAGACTAGCAAAAATTTGTGTAAATATGCACTGAAAGATAACATTAAAATTGGAAATAATTACAAGATAAAAAGAACTTTTTATATACCATGTTCTTAAATTTTCTGTTGTATCATATAAACACTACTGATAGTAGGTGCGTCTCTTGCTGATTCCTGATTGCTTTGGTTGAAAGTAGGCAGCTCTGGAATCATATAAACTTTGCTGAAGGCAGTAGGGACCTGAAACAGTTTTAGTAAAAAAAATGTATTGTCACCGTATTCTGAGCTGTCCTGGAAGTTTCAAATGTCTAGCTAGTTGGGAAGTTAATACTGTGTACTAGTGTACACTGTTTAATTACATTTTGCATATATTAAAATTTACTAAACATATCCAATGTTATTTTAAATTTTCACAATAAATCTCAGATAAATTATTAAATAAAAGTTAAAAGACTAAAATTTTTTTTAATCACTCAATTACACATACAGACGTACATAAAGCTGATAAGAAAAATACAGGTATTTTTTTGTTTTTTTTCAGAGTTATTAAAGAAGAATAATGTTCGTTACTCGGCCGAATTTGGACTAAGTATTCGGCCAATACCGAGTAGTTGTAAGAATTTCATTATTTTTATATATTATTGAAAGAAATGTAACATTCATAAGAGTTGTTTATTAATAACTAAACTAAAAAATTATGAAAATATAAATATAAAGTCATTACACTTTTGCTGCAAACAGTTTTCGCAGTTAAAACGGGCGAGTATGCCAACAAACTCTGTATAGCGACAATTCATGGTATGAGCTTATCCCTTTTAGTTACAAGAATTTAAGTATAACCATCTTGTATGTGTGTAATATGCAATTTTTTAAATAAAAACTTAGTACATAAAATTGTATCTGTAAAACAGACAAAAATAAAATATTTTAGAAAAAAGAACCCTTATATAATAATAAAATAGTAGATAAAACATTAGTTATATATTTGTGCAAATAAAAAGTAAGACACTTTTTAAACTGTAAGAAAAGATTGATTTTTAATTTAAAAAATAATAATTATGAAAAAAGTAAATACACTGAAATGTTATTAAAAATATATTTTAATAATCAAATTTGTTGCCCAGTGGCAGAAACACGGCGACATAGTCGCAGACACAGAAAAACGGCTTGCGGACAGTATATACAATAGAACTTGGATAATTCGAAGTTGAAGGGACCAGAGAAAAATTCGAAATATTCAAAAATTCGAATTACATATACTATTTTGTCAAAAAGAAGAGATAAATTAAAAATATGAAACTCTATGATCAAAGATTTAACATATAAATTTTATATCTAAGAATACTGCATCATTAAGCCCCTCCCATTAAATCAATATTTTTTTACGAGCTTAATTATTCAACACATTTTTTAAATAGTCACATATTTTTTTATTGCTTCTTTAAGTACAATTTTTGTGTTGTAGCACATTACTTCAACCCATCAATCGATACAAAAACAGAATCTCCTACAATAGACATGACTTTCAATTTAAAAAAAACCTCGAAGTTCATGTATATGGACCATATCTTGTGATGCACTACACTGTAAAAAATAAGTCCTATTTGCTGCCAGAAATTCTCTGTAATTTGAGAAAATACGTTCTGACAACGTAACTTTTTTGTAAATTACGCGTATTTTCTCAAATTACAGAGAATTTCTGGCAGTAAATAGGACATATTTTTTACAGTGTAGGTAGGAAATACTCTTGTATTTCCTTATCCTTCTTTTGAAAGACTGTTAAAAAAAATAATGCACTTTAGCTGAGAAAAATCTAGGGAACAAATTTTACTGTAATATTTTAAAAGTAATCGTATGAAAAATTCGAATTATCCAAAATCGAATTCGAATTATCCATGATTTTTTAAAATTATTTTAATAATACAAAATTCAAGGGACTGACTAAAGAATTCGAACTATCCAGAATTTCGAATTAAACAAGTTCGAATTATTCAAGTTTCACTGTACCAGGTGATTCAAAATAGGTAATACAGAGATTGTCTCATGTAAACTAATAAAAATACAGTTGAAGATCTTTATAATGCCAATCTATATAACGCAATGATCTATAAAACGCACTACTGATTGGGTGTAAACATTAAAAATTTTCTTTTGAGAAACTTATTTATGTGACATGTAGATATATTCACACACAACTAAAATAAAGGTTTGAAACATTCTTCATCTTTATATTCCTAATTCATAGTTTTTAATTAATAAAGAAAGAATACAGTTATTACAATGAGCATTAAAAACTGTTATAATCACATGCATTAAGATAAATAAAAATAAAGGCATGTTGGAATTAAATATCAGATGAGAAACTTGAAATTTCTGATACTTATAGAATTGAGGAAGAATTTTTTCTCTTTTATGTCCACAGGAGAACAGACATTGTCGAATAAAATTCATTTGTGAAAAATAGATTGGGAAGGGGGGGGAGGGGAGAAAAAAATGAAAAAAAAAATTTAATGAATAAAATATTTTAAATTTATTAAAAGAAGAAAACTAAAAAACAAATTTCATAATCCTAAAAAGTCAACAAAACTGAAGAAAAAATACTGGTAAATGATTCGGTAAACAAGATTAAGTATAGTTTTAATGTATTTGCTGCTAATTTATTTAAATAATCATTTATGTAAATTTTAAATTTTATTGAATTCTATATTTCATGCTATGAAAAAGTTTAACTTTTGAAATGGTTCTCAAATGTAAATATCATAACTTATTCTAGGCAGTATTTGACCATGATTACTTGATAAGTTTTACACTTTGTAAAATTATATAGATAATGCAAAATTCTATAATATGCAATTCTGGTACTGCATTATAAAGATTCTCTACTGTATTATGTTTTCTAGGCATGAATTAATTTGCGTTTTAAAGTTAATATGCATTTTTAAGTTAGTTGAATTTGTAATATTTTCATTTATTCCCAGTGTATAATATTTACGTGACCATGTTTAGAAGGTAAGTTTAATAGTCTATGATATGATCTATATAAAAATTCTACATAACGCAAAACCTCAGGTCCCAAGGTGTGCGTTTTAAAGATCCTCTACTGTATAAACATACTACCAATTACAAAATTGGTGAAAATTAACAGTAAATTTAAATATCAGCCATTTTTAAGTCATAATATAGGTGCTGATTTTAAGAGCACTTTAATTTAAACTGAAAGGAATTTTTTTTTTTTTTTTTTTTTTTTTTTTTTTTTAAAGAACACTAATAATGGGGGAAAAAAAAAAAAAGAAAAGAAAAAAAGTTAGCTAAATACGATTGCAGGGGAATTATGATACTAATTTAAAAAATCTTTAAAATTATTACAGGGTTGTGTACAATCCTGTTAAAATAATTCTAAAATAACATTTAAAAGAAAATGGTCTACATTTAAAGTATTTATAGTTACATATATTGTAATTGTAACATTGTAAGTTCTGTTATAAGTTAAAAAATAAAATCTATTGCAAGTATATTGCAAATTTTGACTGATATTTTGCATTTTACAGCTTCAAAATAAAATATAAAAATAACAATAAAAAATAAATTTCAGATAATGATAATCAATTAAAATTTTTTAAATTTTTAAGATGTGAAAACAGAATTTAAAAATATGTATTAGTTATTGAATTATAATAGGGCAAAATTCCCCATACAATATTGGCTTTGGCTTCTGGCGATGATAAGTAAAGAGTTTTCTAACATTAAAAAAGTTTCAAGCAGGTCTTTCTTAATATTTATCTTTTTTCTTTTTTTTCCCCGCACCTTTTAACATAAAATTTAATGTAATATTAATATATTAAACAAAGTGCATGACTAATTGTTTATAAAACCAAAACTGACTTGTAACATGGTATTGTGAGAAAATTAAAAGTTAGAAGCTTTTCTGGCACAATTTATATTATATGACATAAACATAGTTAAAAATTATTATTCCACTGAAAAAAATAAACTATACTGATGGAATTTACTGGAATTTAGTGATTGAATTTACTGATGGAATTACTGATGGAATGCTGATGGAATTTTTTAAAAATAACTTCATCAAAACTTTCAATTAAAATATACATATATATATATTATAAACTATGTTATAAATATTGGTATGAAAACCTTTTCAAACATATCACAGGAAGAAAAAATTGATCCTATATTATATTAACATTTAACACTTAAATGCATGAATTTTTATTTTTAATAAGTAACACTTGAAATCAACTGGGAAATGGGTGTAGTTAATGGGAAAAGAACAAAAAAAAAAAGAAAAAAAAAAAAAAAAAATTCAGAAATGAAAAAATAGTTTTGATAAAAAAAAAAAAAAAAAAAACACTATGCATTTATGCATTCCCATTTTCTCTTTTTTTTTTTTTTCACCACCTCAAAATTTCAGGAAATTTTGCATCTCTACGACATGCATGAATGGTTCATGCACATGAAAAAACAAAGTATTGGTTTAAAACTTTCTAAAAACACCAGTTTAAATATTTCTTTCTTAAGAACTAGCTTATTTTTTTTTTTTTTTTTTAACGGCAGTTTAAATAAATATTCTTAAACGCTCCAGTTACCACTTTTTCTTTAAATGTCACCATTGGTTTAAAACTTTAACAGATGTTTAAATATACTAAACATATGCAATATGATTTAATTTAATAGTATGCATACCCATTTCGAATCCCCATGAAGTGCACCCGCCATACAAATGTTCGAAGCACCAGTTTAGTTACCTATCTTTTTTTTTTTTTTTTAATAGTAAGTACAGGCAGAAAAACAATTTCATAGCAGGGCCCATTTCCTGCGCCTTCACAAAATAAAATATAAAAAATAAAATATAAAATCCAGATTAGAACAGAGCGAACAAAAATTAATAGGTAAAAGAATGTACGAACGGTAAACATTTGCACTTCATGAACTTTGACGTCAACCCAAGCACGGAGCGTTTTCAGATCACGTGGTTTTGTTTTGGTTTTTAGCGATTTTAAAACGTTAATTAAAAACTAATTTGACTTAATTTTATGATTTTAATTGGATTTTTGGGATTCACAAGATTGAATTTATCGATTACAATTAAAAGAAAAGTGTTTTCCTCCTGAGTGCAACTTCCCCATTGATCCACAATCCATGTTTATTTCAACATTGCTGTTAGAAAACATTGCAAAATAAGTACAAAAGTCATTTTCAGAAAAATCATACATATATTTGTATAGAAAATTGGGTTTGGTTTGCTTCGAATTATATTGGAACGGTTGGAACAGACGCTGTATAATCCACCGTTTGGTGCCATTTTTCAAAATGGCGCCGGAATCACGCCAAAATGCCGTTTTCCAAAATCGACGCCATTTTTTATCACCCGCGATTACCGGAGTGTTTTTTTTAACCACAACATTAATTTCAACAAAAAATAATGTATTACAGTTGCATTGGAACAGATGCTGTATAATCCACCGTTTGGCGCCATTTTTCAAAATGGCGCCGGAATCACACCAAAATGCCGTTTTCCAAAATCGACGCCATTTTTTATCACCCGCGATTACCGGAGTGTTTTTTTTAACCACAACATTAATTTCAACAAAAAATAATGTATTACAGTTGCATTTTTTAACCCTTATTTTTTCTTAAAATTAATGAAGTGGTGAAAAAAACTCCGGAAATCAAGGATGATAAGAAACTACATCGATTTTGAAAAACGATATTAATTTAACAAAAAAAAAAGAAATTTAAATTAAAAAAAAAAAACTTTACAAAATAAAATAAAGATTAAATAAAAATTAATATGAATTTTAAGCAAACAAAATTTAGTTTTTCAGGGGGGGAGACCCCCCCCTGAACCCCCCCTTGTTTTAAACATTAAAATTAAATAATTATGCAAATTACTACAAAATAAAATAGATTAAATAAAAAATAATATGATATTTAAGCAAAAAAATTTAGTTTATCAGGGGGTGAGACCCCCCCTGACCCCCCCCTTGTTTTAAACATTAAAATTAAATAAATAGAAATTGTCGCATCTATTAATTTTAAGCAATTTTTTTTTTTTTTTTTTTTTTTTTTAAATTAAGGATCAGATAACTTGTTAAATGCACTGGATAAATCAATATGTGCATATAACTTTATCATCATATCCTAAATTTTTCCTTTTCAGAAATAACCTATAAAGTAATCACATTTATAAATTATTCACATAATGCAAAATTAATACAAAATTAATTACAAATAAAAGGTTCATCATATCAAAAAATTTTTTATACATTTTTTTATTTTTTATTTTTTTTATTACATTTTTTCATTTTTTATTTTTTTTATTACATTTTTTCATTTTTTACTTTTTTATAACATTTTTTCATTTTTTACTTTTTTATAACATTTTTTCATTTAAAATTTTTTTTTTTACATTTTTATTTTTATCTATTTTTTTCCCTAAACGAACGAAATTGAAAGAAAATGGCGACATAAATATATAAACGAAAATCACTCTTTAACATTAACTGTGATTTTATAATTTTCCCAATTAATTTCCCTGACAATTTCTAAAAATTTATTAAAACAACTTTCCCCCTTAATATGGCAAATCTGCCGAAACATATACACTGCCAAATAAAACTCAAAATCAGCTTGCCGATTGTAACTCGGCAAGGAAGCTTTCACGTGCCGCCACGTGCTTTCAATTTGGTTCGTGTGGCATCCTGTTTCAGGATCCACAAAATTCAATGAGTGATTAACTTTTAAATGATCAAAACCCTCCTCCCCCAATCTATCATAAGCCTTCCACGAATCAGAGTAAACAGTCGTTCCCTCATAAACCCATTGTTTTAGAACACTAACCAAAGTTCCCGCAGTTCTATCGTGCACCGCTACCAAAAAAACCCTCCCAGAACCCCTCTCAACCCCGCCAAAAACCCACTGTCCCTCAACATAATGCCCCCTATTATATTTTCGTTTCCCAAATTTTGACTCATCAATTTCTACAATTTTTCCAACACCCCCAATTTTTTCAGATTTAGACTCTACAAATTCTAAAATAGTCTCATGAACAAATTGCCTCCAATTACAAACAGTGTGACTACAGGGGTTGCCACAATAAAAAGCGCGCCACATTTGGCGAAAAATCGGTTCGCTTGGCGGTAAAAACGAACTTGGCGACCTGGTGGATTATACAGCATCTGCGCCGAACGGTTTAATTGTTAAAAAGAAAAAAAAGGAAAGAAGGAAAAGAAATAAAAAACAATGCAGATTTATTTATACATATTCATAAACAAACATATTACGAAGATGTTTTCAAAGATTGAAAATACTCATTTACTAAGATCTGTTTTCATGTTGCATTTTTTATTTTTATTATTCAATTTTTGAAATCTTTATTATTTTCATATTTGCTTCATAAAAATTATTGAGTTATTGCCCTTTTTATGAAGAATTCTAGCATCATTTAGAGTACAAAATTTCTGTGAAAATAATTAATCTCTACCCCACTCCCACACACACACACAAAAAAAGGTTACGTTGCACTTCCGACCAGGGTTAAAATCGTAGCACTTCCGACCGAATTCTTAAAATCAATGCGCACCTGTTCATCGCAAGGTAGCTTTTCCGACCGCTATAATTAAAGGCATGACAATCACTGGGTCAATGGATATATATCACATTTACGACAGGCAAAAGATCACCCTGATTCCCTTAGTAATATTTTTCTATAATAATTAATATTAAAAAAATCTTTTTTAAGTAAATGTCTTTTGAAATATATTTTTTGAATAATAGCCTAAAGGATAGTATTGAGAAAGCTCGGCTAATTTAATTAGTATATATTGTATATATTTTAATGTAACATTTTATGAATTAGATTATTTAAATAATTTTAATTAGTTCTTTGTTCTATAATCATGACAAAAGATACATTTTTATATTACAAAGTATTTTAAAATAGTTTTTCTGTTAAAAGCTCAAACAGTAATATTAAGTAATCTGATCTAAATTCATTATTTAATAAATATTTTTGATAATTAAATAAGTTTTTAATTATAATATATTTTTAATTATTTTTTATATAATTACTGATTAAAATAACTTTTTATATTAAAAATAATTTGGTGGTGGTAGTTTAGGTGTTAAACCCGAATGAGAACATGAGGGTCGACAACCATGACCTAGGATTGAACCCGATTCTTCCTGTCTACCAACGTGGACAGCGGAACTACTGGGTTTATTGATTAAAAGTCTAATAATTGTATTCAGCAATTTCATTTAACTTAATTATAATAAATTGCATTTTAAATAAATAATTTAGTTTTTTTAAATAAATATTTCATTAAATATTTTTTATACTAGTTTTTTTTTTTTTTTTTTTTTTTTTTTTTTTTTTATAATTATTCATGGAAAATAAAATCTTTTAATATTAAAAGTGTTTTAAAATAATTTTTTCTATTAAAAGCAGAAACAGTTGTATTAAGCAATCTCATCTAAATTAATTATTAAAATTTATATTTTTGATAATTAATTTAGTTTTTAAATAAATAATTTAGTCTTTCTATTACAATTAAAAAAAAAAAAAAAAGATTTTAATTAGATACTTAACTAGCTTTTTTTCATAATTAATCACAAAAAAATAAAATCTTTTAATATTAAAAGTATTTTAAAATATTTTTTTCTAATGAAAGCAGAAACAATTGTATTGTGTGAGTGTCACGCCAGATCATTAAGGTAGGGAAACACAAACAACTAAAATACTTGCGCATACTAGCACTCCCTCCCACTTCAAGCTACACATCTGAATTACATTACAATAACTGTATATTGTAAAAAAAAAAAAAAAAAAAAAAAAAAAAATTGAATTTATTGACTTTTGTACTTGGATTTTTTATTTAATAAATATATTCAGTTTTGTTAACTCTTTTTAACGAATTTAATCAGTGAAGCCTCCCCCTGCCCCTCCTTACACATAAACACACTTCCTGTGTTGCACCTGCTTTCGGATAGATCCGGTCAGAAGTGCTACCCTCAAACCAAAACAGCCGGAACTGCGACAATTTTAATCCCTGTCGGATCCGTGCGACACCACCAAAAAAAAAAGTAAAAGGATAATTTTTCATGCACAAGGACGAGACACATTATATTATTTCTAAATTTTACTCTTTTATCAGTGCTAACTTATTCGCCTTGGAAAAGATGGTCCAAATAGCCTGTACACTAATTGCACCGATGGTCCAATTAGCCACTTCGATATGGCGGCGTTGTAAAAGTATTCAAAAATACATTTTAACTTACAATTAATAAATTGTAAACAAGAATCAAGAAAAATAATCTTACTTCAATCATGTTATTTTATCCATATTTACCAAAAAAATTTCCTTTTTTAACTAAAATCAAACATCAATACTTTTTATCCTTAAAAACCAATTTGCACATCTCTTGCTTATCCAACTTTTGTTTATAAACCATTCAAGCACAATTTCCTTTAGAAATATTGAAATCATAATTACCAAACATCATAAAAACACAAATCCTGCAAAAAATTATAAAAACTTTCAAAAAAAGGGAGATTAAAAAGTATTACTAAATCTGGAAAAGCTATTCAAACGACGTCATAATGAGCACATTTCCAAAAAATAGCAGTTTTCCAATTGATGTTACCACAACTAAACGACCATTTGGCAAAAATTTGGCGAAATTGTTGGTCAACAGATTTGGCACTATTCATCTCAGTTGGCGATAAAAAGTCAACCATACCCTGTTCTTCAGTCACCCTAAATTTTGGGAAATAAATTAAATCTGGAATGCTTAGATAAGATTTTAACGTTTACAAAATATAAAATACAATAAATTAGGTATATAAGAGTTTTCTGAAACATCAAAATATTAGAATAAAATTTAGACTGGTTCAAAATATTAGAATATTTTATTTTATGCGAAAGTATTTACCTTATGAATATGAAGTAATTAGTTAATGGTAGTTTATATTTTGTAGCATCCCCTTTAGCTTTAATAACAGCGTACAATCAATCTTGCATACTATATACAAGGTGTTTACAAACATTTCTATCAATTTAGCTCAAATAGACTTTATATGTGCCACTAACTCAGTTTTACTTAAGGAGGATTTTCTTGGAGTTTTTTCTTCATTATACCCCATAAGTTTTCAATGGAATTAATGTCTGGTGAGTTTGGTGGCCAAGGAAGTACCTTAATGTTGCGTTGGCGGAACCAATTCTTCGTTGACCCGAGGTATGCAGTGACGCTACATCTTGTCTTGTTGAAAGATGAAATCATCTTCAAATCTTCTGATGATGTAATCATGTAATATTCCAAAATTTCTTGAGATATCTGAGAGTTAACCTTTTCGTAGACGATGATTAACTTTCCAGGTACTTCTGCGCTCATGCAACCCCAAACCACGACACAAGCAGCAAATTTTACCAAACATTTCAGGCATTCTTTATCAAATGCTTTTTGCTTCATTCTCCAAACTCAAATACCTTGATTACCATATATAACACAAAACATACTTTCATCACTAAATAATATTTTTTTCCAATCTCCTTCACTCCATAAACACCTTGATTTACACCAATTTAATCTTATACTCCTTTGTTTTCGGTACACGAGATTTAAACTTAAATTTATGGCGACGTCTAAATGTTGTCAAGGTAGAAACTTCAACTCCTTCTTCTTTCCATTTTCGGTGCAAGAATCGTTCACTTTTAAAACGGTTTTTCTTAACTATACGCTTGTTTCCTGTTATCTCTAACAGATGTTTATGGTTTTAAGCCGCCATTTCAGCGATTTTGTAATTTTTCCTTTTTTGAATATTGTGTTAGTATTTTACTAACGCTTGATTGCGAACAATGCAAATAATTCCAAGGGTGATTATGACTCAAAGGTAAAACCCCAGAAAATTAGAGCCTCAAATTAGAAAAAACCACAAACTCAAACTATTTAGGCCAGAAGCACTCAATTCTTTTACTTTACATTCACATATCACCTGCATAACAAATAACAATTAATGCACGAAAAAGTAACTTTATAGGAAATATGAAAACACAGATGGATTAGAGTAAAAACCCTGAAATCAGAGGTAAACCCTGGACACAAACACCCCTGTAATTCGCTATTCAGCATTGATTTTTACCATGCAGATACAAATCAACCATACAAAGTTTGACAGATTCAGGAATATCACCCAAACAACCCATTTTAAGACGAAAAAGTAACAAACTGCAAAAAAGAATACTGATTTTAAATAAAATCGTCTGAATTTAATCAATGATGACACCAGTTATGAATTGGTGATAATTAAAGGAGAATTAATGTGAAATATAATAATATATTGACTTTTCAAAATAATAACTTTTTTTTTCAATTTATCTTTTCAAAAATATTAATTTTAAGATAATAAATAAGTTTAATCAACAATAAGTTCTTCATAAAAATATCATTTGCATATAATTCAAAATAACTTAAATAAAAAATGTAGTACCTTACTGTTTTAAGCAAAGGTCCACTAATCCATCTTGTACCAGCCAGGAACTTTTCTTTGCAAGCAAGTGATAGGGAAGATTTATACTGAAATAAATAAAGTAATCACCAAATAAGCAAAATATGCATTTATAAAGAAAAAAAAAAAATCACATAATCTAGAAACATTTACTATTATTTTATAACTCAGCATACATTTCTAAGATGTTAAATTAATCTACAAAATCTAAATATGTTCCACATGCATTTTGAAAATTTTAAAAATAACTTAATGTCTGTATGTATTCACAATAGAAAATTAGCAGAGAATCTCATATGAGGATCAAAAGAAATTAACTTATTATGAGAGTCACTTCACTGCATTTATGATTTTGAAAGAAAGTAATGAATATAATAAAGAAATAAATAACATATTGAAATTCTCAACACACAACACATGATGCAAACAAGCAAAGGTAACCTTTAAAGCCCATAACATATGGCAATCTAACACGCTTCGCATAATTAGCCGGTGAAACTACAATTAAGCTCTAATTAGTATAATTTAATTGTAATCTTATTACTTTTGGGGGAAAAAAATATTTCCATCAAAATTTTTTAATTTTTCCAGTATTTGTCATGAAATATTTAATATTTCCCATCAAGATTTTTTTTTTTTTTTTCAATTTAACTAGCGTCAAAAATATTTTGACAATGCTTTTTTATGCTTCAAAAATTTGCCAAACATTGAGGAGTAGCCGATTTCTAAATTTAACTTCACTAACAGAAAATGTACCTTAGTACACTTAAAATAAAAAATAAAAAAAAGATATCCTTGAAAAATTTTAGCTTAAAAAAAAAGTACAATGTATTTTATTTTTTTAAAGCTAAATTTTAACCTACGCGCGCAGATGTCAGAAGATAACTAAGAGGAATGTTACAAATTGCACGCTGATTATAGATTTCAGGGGTAACATAACAGAAACTACCTAACATGCAAGGCAAAAATTACGAAAATTACTACTTGATTGCAGAATGAGTGTCTTACTTTTCTTCAAACTTTTTATTAAGCAGTATTTTTCTTTTTTAATTACGAAAAACTACTATAAAAAATTACTTAACTATTAGAAAATATTGCGATTCGTAGTGATGAGACGCTGAGCTCACAGCAAGAGAAATTATTAACTGTTAGGTTGTGAGGATAGCAAAGTAATGCTACAAGTAGAATTCGCACTTGATGCGTAACACACGAATACGAAGGTTTTAGGATTTAATTTATGTAATAGAGTTAGTTCCTATCCTAAGATAGAATTGTAAATTGTAATACGTTAATTTCATAAAGTATTTTGGAAACGGAAATAGTATAAAAGAAGGACGATTGCTTTTGAGGTCAGTCAGTTGTCAGTCAGTAGTACGGTTAGTTGTCAGCCAGTTGTTAGTCAGTTGGAGAGACTATGATGAGAGTGAGTTGAAAGGAGAGTTAGTAGAAGCTAGCGGCTAGAGGTTAGTTAGAAGTAATTCGAGTAGATAGCGTGGACAGGGAATCCTCCCGTTATCGAAAAGTTACTGAGCCGCGAGGTTGAAAGAAATTAAATGTGGTAGTTAAAATTATGGTGATTAGTTATGTAAAGTTAAAGTAGTTAGCATGGCTGCCCATCTTAAATTATAAAGATATTAAATATAAAGTCCAGCGCCCACCTTTCTTATTTTAAGCTCTTAATAAAAGCTCATTATTTATTTTACATATCTGACTTTGTGTTATTTCATAACTTCATTAAGTAATTAAGTAAGTAAGCAGTATTCAGCTTCAAGTTAAAGGATGGCGACGAGTAAACGTTCGCCACATTGGCGCCCATCTCCACTCGAATCCCCCCCCCCGAGCTAATGTTTTTTGACGGCACCACAAGCGTGCTTCAATTCTTTGAAGAGCTTCAATATTTTTTTGAATTTTATAAAATTGATTTTAAAGACAAGTATGCTTGGTTAAAATATGCCTTAAAAGGAGAACCGAAACAGTGGCTTAGGCTAATAGCCTGTCATTCACTTGGCTCAACTCCAACGTATGATGATGTGAAACGCAAAGTTATCGATCTTTTTGCCACTCCGTATGATAGATTACGATTGGAGCATGACCGCTCCCTCCCCCCTCACGAACGTCAATGGGAAGCAATAGTAAACCCAGTGGAAAAACCGCAACAAGTTATTCAGTCGCAAGCAGAATGTTCTACTAATTTAAATCAACCCCAAACTGACGACAAAAACTTTAATCCTTCTGACGAAAGTCAAATAAAAGTGAATGAAAACGAGCACACTTCATCTTTAAATAGCACTACACGCAAATCTCCTTCTGTTAGTCAGAATTTGGCTCCGGATGAAAAATCCGAGAATTTATCTAGAATAGCGGGGGTTGAAAAGGAAAATCAAATTGAAATAACTGTGGCCACTGAAGCAGTTAAATTACGTGAAAGTGTCAAATCAGTAAATGTTGCTGCTAACTTTTCTAGTGATTTAATTTCATCTCCTGATAAATAAAGTTCCAAAACAGTCAAATTGACGGACTCTGTTATTTTCGCACAAACGGTAGTAAACGAAACTGCAAAGGTTAACCAGTGCGCCTCTAAATATCTCGCAACTGCTTTTCAAGAAAATCCAATTAAAATAACTATTGCTGCGGAAACCGTTAAAATAAATGATGCGGCTAATCCTTGTAACTCTCCTTTAGCTGTCAGCTGTGCATCTATTCAGCCGACACAGTCAAATATTTGCAATGAGAATTTTCACTTAAATTGTCAAAATGACATGCCGCTTAAAGTGAACGAAAAAGAACTTATTTTGAAGCAGGTAAATTCAACAGGGCATGTAATATATGGTGAAGTTTCTACAAACTCCTGCAGCCCTGCATGCAAAAGCACGGAGCGACAGCAGTCCCCTGTCCTAACTACGAACAGTGACAAGGTGACGGACTCGAAATCCCCTCACCACAAGGGCCAAACTCCGGTTACAACGTCTAACCTGCACCTGCAAGCAACCAGTCTGAACAGCATCTCTAATTTTGCTGATATCAAGGATGCCAGTACAATTTGTCAGGTCGTATCGTTCCTTATTTTAGTTTTTTTCAAGTATTGTGTTATCAGAGCAGTGATAAAGTCTACGACATGTAGTAAAAACTTATTGACTTTCATTTGGACATTTAACTATGAACTAAAAGCCTTGAATTTTCAAAAAAATCAAAAATCTAAATTTAAACTTGAAGCATGAACTTTCAGTTTCAGAAAATTCATGTATTAGTTACATGTCATAAATTTTTTTTCTGTTTATAATATATGTATGTATGTTAATATCCTTTTTATTTCTAAGCCATCACCAGCAGTTTTGGGTAAAAAACCTTTTTGAACTTTGATATAAACATTTCCCCCCCTTTCGTTTTTGAATGATCTATATCTGCATATACTTAAATGTGATTATGTTTTAAGCCATCACCTGCAGAAAGCTGGTATTATAAACTTTTTTTTTTAACCTGTGTAAATATTCCTCCTCTTTCGTTTTTGAATGATATATATGTATATACTCTAATGCTTTTCTATTCCCTAGCCAACGGCCGTTTTGAAAAAACTTTTCCAACAATTTGTATATATCCATTAACTATATTTCGCTCAATTTCTTATGAATGCAATTATAAAATGCAATTTTATAAATTGTGTAAAATGAAAATTTTATAAGTATATATAAACAATTTTTCTCTATAGTTTTGTAAATATAATGTAAATATATATGTACATTAATCTTTTTTTCTCTCAAGCCATCAACTGCAGTTTTGAAATATGTTGTATCCTTCCATTTTTCTAAATGTCCTAAATTGTATTTCTTGTTGTAAACTCTTATATTTTTCACTAAGAGTTTTATGTATTAATATGGGGTTAAGAGAATTTTTTTTTTAAAAAAAAAGAGAAATTTTTTTTAAAAGCTATTTTGCATGTTAATTCGCGTTTAACAAATTAACCTTCTTAACCCAGTAACATTTTTGTTTTTCCCTTATGCAAATAGCATAGCTCAAATATTACTTATATATAAATTATGTCATTTACCTAATATAAAAGTGTAGTGTACCTTCTTTTGATTTATACACTCAAAAGACTTTTGTATTTTAGAAGTTCTGATTCAAACTCTCCGTCCAGTCGTGGGTCTGAAAATCTACGCTAATTTCTACAAATGTTACTTTGATGCTAGAGGCGGAAATTTTTGGACGTTGGCCAAAGACTTTGGATCTCTGAATTAGGAGCTAGTTTTGCTTTTCTGACGTAAAAGATGTTTTTTTTCTAAGCCAACAGCAGTCTGGATTGACATTTTAGAGATAAAGCTGCTAGAAATAGTCAAGTAAGTTATCTGGGTCTAGACTGACCTTCAGATTGGATGAAGAATTCGCAAGTTTTTATTACAATAAAATTATCTTAGTCTTACAAATCAAGTCAAGAACCTTCATGTTCTCAGTTAACTTTGAATAATTTTGATCGCATTTTTGTATCTCAGCGATCCTTTTGTACTAACCTTTTTAAATTAACGAATTTTTTTAAATTCATACAATTTTTTCCTTTCCATTTATTTTACGGAAAGATGAATGTATTTCCCCGCTGTAAAATCGCTGGACTTTACATAAGATTAAATTACGTTAAGGCATGGAGTTTCTGTCGTAAACCTCCCTAGATTGAGCTTAACACTATTTTTTATTCTTGCTAGGTGGACAGTTTTAAGCTCGGCCTTACTTTTTCTCCCGATTAGATTTTAAAAGAATAGTTTTTCTTGGGCAGTCTAATATAATTTAAGTTCCCCCCCCTCTTTTCTTTCTAAAATCTGATGTAGTTTAATTTTCGCAGTAAGTCACTGCAGCTAAATTTTCTTTGCATAGTATTGAAGTAACTTTCAAATTTTCACGGGTAAAAACCCGTTGGGGTTTTTACGTAAAAATTTTTTTTTAGAGGAGGGACTGTGAGGATAGCAAAGTAATGCTACAAGTAGAATTCGCACTTGATGCGTAACACACGAATACGAAGGTTTTAGGATTGAATTTATGTAATAGAGTTAGTTCCTATCCTAAGATAGAATTGTAAATTGTAATACGTTAATTTCATAAAGTATTTTGGAAACGGAAATAGTATAAAAGAAGGACGATTGCTTTTGAGTTCAGTCAGTTGTCAGTCAGTAGTACGGTTAGTTGTCAGCCAGTTGTTAGTCAGTTGTCGGTCAGTTGGAGAGACTATGATGAGAGTGAGTTGAAAGGAGAGTTAGTAGAAGCTAGCGGCTAGAGGTTAGTTAGAAGTAATTCGAGTAGATAGCGTGGACAGGGAATCCTCCCGTTATCGAAAAGTTACTGAGCCGCGAGGTTGAACGAAATTAAATGTGGTAGTTAAAATTATGGTGATTAGTTATGTAAAGTTAAAGTAGTTAGCATGGCTGCCCATCTTAAATTATAAAGATATTAAATATAAAGTCCAGCGCCCACCTTTTCTTATTTTAAGCTCTTAATAAAAGCTCATTATTTATTTTACATATCTGACTTTGTGTTATTTCATAACTTCATTAAGTAATTAAGTAAGCAGTATTCAGCTTCAAGTTAAAGGATGGCGACGAGTAAACGTTCGCCACAAGGTTTCTTAATAAATACATAAAATTTCTTAGATGAGGGTGAACATTTTAAAATTCAATGTAAAACTTAAAATTTAATTTATTCAGTTACCTCGATAATTGAAATCCAAATTCTGAGTTAATCCTGTACAGCACATTTTCGACGGAGTTCAGTTCAGGACGGCATCCATCTTGGAGTTGAGTTGAAATGTAAACAACGTCACGTTGCCATATATATTTTCCAATTATATTACTACAAAATAAATTTGGACTAATCAATATTTATATGAGTATTATTAAAAAGTAACAACCATATTTCCGATTTTGAAAATTAAAAGTTCATTAAATTAGTTGATGAGATTTGACAGTTAAAAAATGGTTTTGCAGCAGAGTTGAACAAACGTCCCAAATTTCTGGGGACAGTCCGTATTTTTGGATATTTATCACAAAAAAATAAATAAATAAAATAAAATGCCCTGAAGATCCTATTTTCTTCACATTTATTATAGACAGCATAAGACTAAGATCGTGACTCCACAAATATTTACTTGACAAAACAGTTTAGGTGCCATTTTTAAATTATTGCTTGTGTTTCACTAATTTTGCCAACAACAAATAAAGTTTGCAAAAACATTGTAAGAAGATCAGTTTTAACACTTGATAAAACACACACACAATGTTCTCCCACAGCAACATTAAAAATGGGGAAAAGTGGTGATAAAAATATAAAAAAAGGGAGTTCCCAAAAGACGAAATGTTTTCTAGAGTGGAGACAGACTCAAAAAATGGGGACTGTCCCCAAAAATCTGGGTTGTTTGCTTAGTTGGATGCGTTTTACGTCGCAATAGTGCTGCACAAGGGAAAATTGGCAATGGTCTGAGACTCACCTCTTGAATTTGTCCGGCGACATGCCATCACATTTTTGATCCTGCTCCGAAGGGATGGCTCTCCCGCTTCGGTGACTCACAGAGGTATAACTTTTGATGGAAACATGGAGAATATTGCGGCATGACAGATTTTACGTGCACCAGCCCCCATTAATGTACACAAAGGCTCGAGTATCGAACGCGCAATCTTTAAATTACGCGCCCGGTATTCTACTGACTGTGCTACCGCAGGCCCTCCCCAGAAATTTGGTCACCCTCTTTGACGGCTAAAACTTATCGAGTTAAGCAATTTCAAAAAATTTGGACTATCTAAAGCTTTTGACTCTAAAAGACAAAGAACTTTTTAGGCGCCTATTTTAGTGCTAGAAATCTTTAAAATTCTGCAATCTTTGAAATTGCCTAAGCCTGCTTATTCGAAGAATGAGATTTTTACTGTTGTGATAGCAAGATATGAAAATCTTTAAATAGTATGATGATAACACTTGCATACTTTTTTTTTCCATTTAGGAGGGACATTCTGTACTACAAAGAAGTGAGAAAAATTCCTGATCTCGTACGTTTTTGCATTCCGCAAGAAAAAATTCTAGTATCTGTCCTGTTAACTATGCAGATCAAATGTCCCCATTTTCTGGGTACAGCCTTTATTTTGAAGGCCTTTTTCTAAGTTATTTAAAGAATGTAATGAATTAATTACTTATCATTGATATTCTAGTTTTAGTCCTCATTTATTAAGAATGAAAAAATACATCCATAATTGGGTAATTGTACAGTCGGCTGCAAAATTATTCGAGCACTAGCCAATAATTCCTATATTTAAAAAGTACACTTAAGACTGTTTTGCTAAGTAAATCCTTGCCGAATCATGTTCTTAGACTTATTAAGAACATGACTCGACAAGGATTTATTTAACAAAGCTGTATTAAGTGTACTTTTTTTGGGCAAGGATTATTGCTAGTGCTCGAATAATTTTGCAGCCGACTGTAACAATTTTTAAGGCTTCTCTGTATAAAGGTACTATGATCTGGTTATTATAAGTATACTGACCAAACTTCCCCATTTTCTAGAGACAAATGGGGACGCCCTTCTTTTTGAAGGCATTTTTCTAAGTTTTAAAATAATTGTAGAAACTAAATTATTAATCAGTAACACTTTATTTTTAGTCCTTATTTATTAGGAAAGAAAAAAATACATCCATAATTTGATAATTGTAGCAATTTTTTATGCTTCTCTATTATAAAGGTACTTTGATCTAGTCAGCCTAGCCTAATTATAAGTTACACTGTTTTAAAATCCCATTTTAAAAACCGTAGTTTTTATTCGAAGATTCATTAGGCGGGTTGGCATTGGTTGAGTTGGCTTTACGTCGCAGTAGTGCTACACTAGGCATTAAAGTAATCCTAAGCAAGGTTAGTCCAGAGACATGTCCAGTTCTCATCCAAATACAGTTGGCAGTAAAAGTATCCAAGCACTTGCAATATTCCCTGTCTAAAAAAGTACACTTAATACTGCTTTGTTAAATAAATTCTTGTCGAGTCAGGCCGAGTGGTTATATCACCACACTGCTAATCACTTTCGAGCGTAGAAGAGCGGGTTAGATTCCCGCGGTGTCCCTGGGTGTTTTTCCATTTCTTCGTATTGTAATTCTGTCTTGTGCTATCTGTAATTATCTGACGAAGATTTACAAGCGGACTACGAGTCAAGCATGCAAATCTGATATATATGTTATATGTTTTGTCGAATCATGACTAAGAACATGATTCGACAAGGATTTATTTAACAAAACAGTATTAAGTGCACTTTTTTGACAGCGGAATTACTGGCTAGTGCTCGGATATTTTTGCTGGCGACTGTACCTCTGGGATTCAAAGTAGCGGGGGAGCCATCCCTTCCGTAAAAGACCAACATTGTGATGGCTTGTCGCTTACGATGACTTTTCGACCGTCTCCTATTGACTATAGTAACCAGATCAAAGTACCTTCATAATTGAGAGATGTTAAAAATTGCTACAATTATCCAATTATGCATGTATTTTTTCATTCTTAATAAATGAGGACTAAAAATAAAATATCAGTGATGAATAATTAACTTCCTACATTCTTTTAAAAACTTAGAAAAATGCCTTTAAAATAAAGGCTGTCTCCAGAAAATGAGGACATCTGGTCAGCATCAATTGACCATAGCTTAGCCGTAGTGGGGCGTAAAAAACACTCAGCCCTCAGTAGGAGACATGCCATCACAATATTGATGCAGTAGGCAGCAAAATTATTGAAGCGCACGTCCACATTTTGCATGTTTTTGTCTGTTTTTTTGTTTGCTAATTTTTATCATCAACTTACTTTTCTATAAATAGCATAAAACTAAGATCATGACTCGGCAAATCTTTACTTGACAGAACTGTATTAGGTGCCCATCTTTTAAATAGGAATTATTCCTAGCACTTCAATAATTTTGCTGCCGGCTGTACTTCATGTGGGGATGGCTTCCTGTTTCGATGACCACCAGAGATACAATTTGGGATAAGAACAAAGCCGTGGACATTACGTCCACGGCGGATTTTACGTGCACCAGCCTGCATCAATGTACACGACGCGACGGTCTTCGGACGGCTCAAGTATCAAACCGGCAATCTTCTGATTACGAACTCGATGTTCTACCGACCAGGCTGCCGCGGCCCGTCAGTAGTTCAGATACTACTCACTCATAATTATTATTTATTAATAGTCTCTATCAATTATTATCGCGTCATAGAATGCTAGTTACTATTAATCGATATAATTATCCTTAATTTGTGTTCATTTATTTATTTTTCTAAGTAACATTTAAAAATATGTGACTTTCATTAAAAATTTTTTGCATTATTTGTAGAAGGAAAAAAAAAAAATATATAAATATATATATGTTGAGCTATGTTTTCTGCATACCCATTACAAAGAAAGCAATGAATCATTCTTACAGTCTTTTTGTAACACAAACTTCTTAAATAATTGTTTCAAGGACTTGAATTTAATAACTAGTGTTTGCATTAGAATTTTTCGGAAGGTTTCAGAATCGAGATTTTAATGAGGACAGATATAACAAGGGGATCTGGGAAACTCCCCTAGCGTTGTCTCGGACCAGAGAAATTTTATACTAATTTGAGAAAGTTATATTTTTTAGCCAAATGGCAGTTTCTGTGTGCGTAATTTTTCCAATTATGCATCCTAGCGTGCATCCATGATATTAGTATATACTATATATAAATGATGAAAAATTATTTTATTGATTAGTTTTGGATATGTTCAAATTTAAAGTGTTATTATCTAGTATATTTGAAGGTTTTAAATACACCATGGATTTATAATAACATCTAATATAAAATGGTACGCAAATTTGAAATATTATTTATTTTTGTAAATGATATTCACATTTTCCTTTTAAGGAAAAGGATAAACACAAGGTATATTATAGACTGAAACCATCTGGATGTTAAACTCTTCGCAATGATGATTGTAAAAATAAAAAATTCAGATGTGAGGTTTCGTTCTTTTTTTTTTTTTTCCTGATTAAACAGTAATGCATAAGAATTACAGTCGCCAGCAAAAGTATCCGAGCACTTGCCAATAATTAAAATATCAAAAAAGTACTCTCTCTTCAAACTGTTTTGTTAAATAAATCCTTGATCATGTTTTTAGACTGACTAAAAACATGACTCGACAAGGATTTATTTAACAAAGCAGTATTGATTGAGGTATAACGGAGGGAATTTCTAAATACCATGGAAAAACTTATTAACATAGAAGTATTTATCCGAAACTTTGGGAAACTTTTATAAAACCTAAAAATGTGCAGGTTTTCAAAGGTTTAAAAAATAAAATTAAGAAAAATACGTTTTTGGTTGTAGGCATAGTGGATGTATTATCTAAATACCATAGGAACACTTATTATCATCGATGTATTTATCTGAAACCTTGGGAAACCTCTATAAGACCTAAAACAGTGCAGGTTTTAAAAAGTTTTAAAAATAAAACCTTTAAGAAACGTTTTTGATTGTAGGTATAGTGGAGGTATTAACTAAATACCATAGGAAGACTTATTATCATCGATGTATTTATCTGAAACCTTGGGAAACCTCTACAAGACCTAAAACAGTGCAGGTTTTAAAAAGTTTTAAAAATAAAACCTTTAAGAAACGTTTTTGATTGTAGGTATAGTGGAGGTATTATCTAAATACCAAAGGAAGACTTATTATCATCGATGTATTTATCTGAAACCTTGGGAAACCTCTACAAGACCTAAAAGAGTGCAGGTTTTAAAAAGTTTTAAAAATAAAATCTTTAAGAAACGTTTTTGATTGTAGGTATAGTAGAGGTATTAACTAAATACCATAGGAAGACTTATTATCATCGATGTATTTATCTGAAACCTTGGGAAACCTCTACAAGACCTAAAACAGTGCAGATTTTAGAAGGTTTTAAAAATAAAACCTTTAAAAAACGTTTTTGATTGCAGGTATAGTGGAGGTATTGTCTAAATACCATGGGGAAACTTATTATCATCGATGTATTTATTCGAAACCTTGGGAAACCTCTATAAAACTTAAACCCACGTAGGTCTCCAGGAGGTTTTAAGAATAAAACCTAAAGAAAACTTAGATGAGGTTTCTTTTCAGGAAGTATTTTTTAGCGAAACTTCAAAAAAACCTTTTAAATACCTGAAAACCTAGATAAAACCATAAAAAAAGTTTTAGAAAACCTTAAATTTTAGTAAGGGCCATACAGTTGATTGCTGTTTTGTTTCCGGCTCATATGCATAGATCCATGATTCGTCACCTGTGTAGATGTTATACACAGCCTTTGATGTACCTTGAACGTATTTTTCCAACATTTCCTTGCACCAATCGACACGAGCCTTTTTTTGAGCGTTTGTCAGATTATGCGGGATCCAACGCGAACAATTTTTTTTTTTACGCTCAAATGTTCATGCAATATTTTATTGATGCTAGTCATACTAATGTCCAAAGACGCCTCAATCTCACGGTATGTCACATGACGATCTTGCTTTATCAGTTCACGCACAGCATCGATCTTTTCTGGCACAACAACGGATTTTGGACGACCTGCACGGGATTCGTCCTGGATCGAACATCGACCACGATTAAATTCGTTATACCAATTTTTTACAGTGCTGTAGGATGGCGCTTTATCGCTGTATAAAGAATTAAGTTCATCGAAGCACTCTTGTCTTGACAATCCACGTCGAAAGTTATGAAAAATAATCGCATGAAAATTTTCACGATTCAATTCCATTTTTTGAAAGAGAAGAACTTTTCAATTTACTGTCAACAACACAAATAAAGCTATAATGGTAAATCGTCTGCTGAATTTACGTTTAAAAATATCAAACTTTCGATTAAAATCGTCTGCGGTCGCCTATCACCACTTACTGTTGCCAAGGCCAGAAATATAAATAGCAACCCTCGTATATTAATGTTGCAGATTATTATGGTAAAAAATATTTAAGTAATATAATTAAATGAGGACTGAAACTATAAAAATAGGGGGGGGGGAAAGAATTTAGCTGATACATTTAAACAGATTACAAACATTTGCATAAAAAAAGGCAACGATTTTTTTTTTTCATTTTAATGATAAAAGAAAGCATTTTACCATACATCAGCAAAGAAATATATATTTTATTTGAATATTTAGTGTTATGCTTCTTTAAGATGAAAATTGTCAGCATAGATTATGGAAAATTATTTAAATAAATATTATTCATAGTGCTTGAATGTATATAGGAATAAACGGAAGAATGTCTTCTGGTGACCACATATTACCAGTTCCTTTTGCGATATCTATGGCCACTTCTAAGCATATGTAAAGTCTTTAAACACTTAGACATCGTGTATGATTGCCTACTAATATAAAAAGACAATCATGTGGATTTATGTAAATAGTTTCATTTTTAATCATTTATTTAAATTATTTAAATAAAATAGTAATAAAATCAATATATATTTTAAAAAATCCTTTTATCACATTATTAATCATAAAATAATAATAAAATCAACTTAGGTTTTAAATTTTAGGATATTAAAATTTGTGGTCTTTGGAAACAATTCATGTGATTTAAATATATATATATATATATGTGTGTGTATATATATTTATTTATTTTAATCGACACACTAATCATGTTAAAGTAATAGTTCTGGTTTGAAAAAAAATATGTAAGTTTGGATATATGTGATTATTTTTTATTTTTAACGATATACATTTTAATCGATAAAGGAAAGTGGGTAGAGTAATAATACACAATATTCTCGAATGAACATTAAACAATATTTAAGATTACACACACACACACACACATATATATATATATATATATATATACAGGGGTGTTTGTGTTCCCGGAATTCGCTACCGGAAATTTTTAATAGGTAATTTTTATTGTTAATTTTTTAGTAAAATTTAGCAATTAAATATAACCAAAAATATAATTTGTAATTACTGGTGGGAAAAAAATAAAAAACCCGGAACGCAAACACCCCTGCATACATATATATATATATATAAATTATGCAACCACTGTCTCTCTTGCCGCCAATATATTTACATAATAGTTTTTAAGAGTTTGGACTTTAAATTGTGTCTTTATATCACGAAAATGTCATTATTTATAACTTTCCATCGGTTATAAATTTGATCTTAATTTAAGATTCATAAATAAAAATAAGTCTTTAAAAATAATTATTTTTTAAAAATATTTAATTCTGACATTTTAATAATTATAAATATTTGAGGGGTTTTATAAAGTACAAAGAAATTAAAAGTTTTCTAAAAATAAATAATGTGGTAGGGCAATTATATGATATTTTCTTACTTTGCATTTGATGAATATAAAGAGAGATTACATATTATTTCATATTCCGTGTCGCATCAAAACGCGCATTTCTGAAAAAAAATAATCAGTGTTAAAATTTTTACTTCAAACAATGCTTTACTTACTTACTATATGGATATTATAAATTATTAATATTCCGAAGCGATTTTACTGTACATGGCTAAATTTTGTAAAACACTTTTATTAATCACATGTAATATACAAGAATATATTCACTTAATTTTGGGTAACCCTTATGGGTGAAAGAGTTCCGCGTTTCCGGCAACTATATTTTTATTTATAAATATTTAGTGTCTTTTTATTTTATCGTTTTGTAATTAAATAGCATATATATTATTGTTAAAAATATTGGTGGAAGAGTGATGGTAAAGACGAAACTTTTTCACCCCTAATAACCCAGTATACTGTCTATAAACTATATACACAAGATATAATATCTTTAAATTTAACACATCTAGGGGTACATACAAATGAAACTCTTCCGGTTACAAAGCCATTTGCAAGCGTTCCAAATGTATGACTACAGTCGTCAGCAAAAGTATCCGAGCACTAGTAAAAATTCCTATATAAAAAAAGCACACTTAACACTGTTTTGTTAAATAAATCCTTGTCGAATCCTGTTCTTAGACTGACTAAGGACAGGATTTGACAAGGATTTATTTAACAAAACAGCATTAAGTGTACTTTTTTTACACAGGAATTTTCGCTAATGCTCGGATACTTTTGCTGCCGACTGTATTTGCATAACACTTGCAAAATTTACGTCATCGAAGTTGCAAGCTTTCCGTTTGTATGTAACCCTTAAAAACAAATATAACGCAACTTGAAATAGACTTCGAGCAATTTCCATGTATAACCCTAATATATCGGAAGCATTTTGTGTCGCTTTGTGAACGAATGACGAATTTTATACTACTGATTTTTATACTACTTTCTATACTAAACATACTTTTGTTTATATCAAAAATATATGTTTATTTAATTACATTTGGTGCAATTTGTATATGTTAAATTGTATCTGCGAGAAATTTCGTCCATAGATGTAATGTAATTGAACTTTTTGGATGTCCTTGTGCATGAATCGATTGTCGAATTTCAATAACTTTTTACTTTCTCTTACCCATAAGGTAGAGAAAGTATTGTTTTTGGGTCAAATTTTCGAAAGCGAGATTTTGTTATATTTACACGTTTTGAGGTCAGCTGAATACGAAATCATATTTTTAGCAAATGGTCTGTGTGTATGTCTGTGTGTCTGTGTGTCTGTCTGTGTGTCTGTATGTATGTCTGTGTGTCTGTCTGTTATCAGCATATCTCAAAAACAAATTATGGCAGAAAGTTCAAACTTGGTATTCTACATGTGTATCATATAGGGATGCTACAGTAAGATTTTCGTTAAGATCAAGCTAATGGTTTGTGTACAGGGACAATCAAGAGAATTCTAATACATTACGTCTGTGGGGGAAATTGCAGGAAAGTAGAGTTTAATGTCTATAGACTGCACTAAACCAAATGAAACGAATATATATATATATATATTGTAATAGAGATAGTTAACTGGGAAAATTTTTTTGTGTATGTAGGAGACTCGCCTCCCCCCTCGAGGGGAGTAAATTTTCATGATGGGTATCTTTCAAAAGAGCTCTCCAATACCTTTAAAACGAATGGTTGAACCATAGATCTGCGTTAATTTAAAACAAAGTTATCGACTTTTTTTTACTTTTAACAAAAAAAAAAACTTTGAAAAAAATCGTACTTTTTTTTTTGAGAATAAAATGGACTTCTTTTTGGATATTTGGTGTTATACTACTTCTCTAATATGGAAATCGTCTGCATTATCATGAAAGATTTTTTTTTTAATAATAATTTTAATAAATTATTTTTTAAAAACAGACTTATTTTTTAATAACCGAATTAAATTCTATATAAATGTAGGTGTATTAATGAAACGGGGGGTTGAGGGGGGCGGCAGCCCCCCTCACACAGAACTAATTATCATATAAAACTCTTCAGAATTCTAATATGAATTGTTTAACATAGGTTTACATAACAGTACTCGTTATCTTACCTATTAATCTGCAACCTGTATTTATTGTATTAAATTTCAGGGTAAGAGAAAGTCGTGTGAGTGACACACCAGATTATTTTGAAGTAGCGTCCTATATGATACACATTCAGAATACCAAAATTGGACTTTCTCTAATATTTGTTTTTGAGTGATGCTGATAAATCTCTCGGACAGACATACAGATCAACAATTGAAAATCGGATTATAAGATTCAAGGGACCTCAAAATTTGTAAATAATTTCACAAACATAATTTTGAACACCCTCCCCCCCTTCCTCAAAATAATAATAATAATAATAAAATTAATAATAATAAATAAATAAAAAATAAATAATAATACAATATAATATAATATAAATAAAACTTTTCTTTATCATTTTATGGGTAAGAGAATACACATATAATAATAATAACCAACATCGTAATATTTTGATTGGGGATTTGTAAAAAAGCAGCGTTAACAAGAGGAAAGCGTAGAACATTAATGACCAAAAAGTAACACACAATAGCTGCTGAAAATGCCACAATAGCTGCCAAACGTGATCACAACAGCTGTTGAAAATGCAGGCATACTTATATGTTTTTCTGACATGAAATTGTCTACCGTCTTGATATACTCTATGTAACGAAGGGCGAATATATGAAAATTCATTGACAAGGGTAATAAAACTTTTTAAAATCTCTCTAACCATTGATATTAATAACTTAAAGACAACTTGATTATTTTGAAAAAAAAATAATCAAAATAAATCAAAATAAATAAATAAATCAAAATATGTCAGATCTCTTACTGACACCCTGCATAATTTATTAAATATATTTGTACAGAATGGCCATAATATAACTTTTGCTGTATTGAGGCATGAACAGCGAATACTAAAGAAACCAAATTTTCTTCCATAGACTGTTAAAGACATTGGGAGATGATTTCTGCAAAGGAAAAATTTATACAGTAACGATATGTCACTCAGGATGTCATTGTATCAAGCTCTGTTAATATTCGATTAAAAATGCACATGCAGAATAAATGGCATGCCGTAACGGTATGCCATTCGTTTTCAAATGTTTATTTTTATTCTAAGATTAATTAAACTTTACATTATTCATTTCTAGTGAATCTATTTTTAGGGGGGTATTCTGGTCTAGAAATTTAAAAAAATCAAGAACTTCTCAAGAGCTGAATTATGAGAAGGAGGAAGGCCCAATGTATGGATCTGGGATCGCCGATTGATGCAAAGTGAGTATAACATATTATTTTCAGAGTTATTCCATTAGAATTGTTTCCTAAACTTTAAACGCGTTTTTCTCGAAACTACTTTTTTTGAGGTGGTTGACATGATATTTCAAGTTCTACTGAACCGATTGCTTTGACATTTGGTATATATCTTGTTTATACAACTCTCTATCGCGTCTGCCTTGGATTTAAAAAAATTTTGATTTTCAATATTTTTAAAAAATTCGAAAAGGTCGAAAAAAGTCGGGTAAAAAAAATTTTTTTTTTCAAGTCGACGCCATTTTGTCATTTTTTTTTTTTTTTTTTTTTTTTTTTTTTTTTGAAAATGGTCAACCCGATAGCGACATCTTTATTAATGAAGAATTTGTTTGATTTTTTTTGTTTTAGATCACTACAAGGGTTGAAATCATGTCAACCAGGACGCACCGGTTTTTTTGAAGCCCCCACTCCATCGGCCTGTATCTCGGCGAATTTTTTTTTTTTTTTTTTTTTTTTTTTTGTGATTTTTTTTTTTACATTCTCAAAATGTCAATAAAAAACATATAAAAAAATGGATAATAAAAATGTTTTTCATTTTTTTTTATCTCACTTTAAAAAATGCCTAAAATTCAGGCTTCTAGACCAGAATACCCCCTTAATATTGATTTATTTCCTTTACAAATGATCTAAAATCACATATGCACTAGGAAAGTTTCATAATGATCTTCATTATAAAAATTCAATAGTATGTACGCGAGAAAACACCAAATTACTTTATGGCTACCCTATTCTTTAAATTATCATTTTTCTTCTGAATGTAATTGAATTTTAATACATAAATATAACGTTATAGAATCTTCAAGTACTAATTAATTTTACTGATAACCTATATACAATAAACAATTAATGTTTTCTGCAATCTTTTTTTTTTTTTTTCGTTTAGTTGAATTCTTGAAAATAAGTTCAACATCAATACCTTTGATGTATTTTCTTTAAACTGAAGTTCACCGCATAAAAAATAATAAGACAGGAAATTTGTTTTATGAGAAGTATACTAAGGCATTCAGTATAGTAAAAACTATTTTTGAAGTCATAAATAAATTTAAACTAAACTTTCCTTTAAAAATTCTTGTAAACTCAGTTATTTTATATATTTTATACGCCATTAAAAAATATTAAATTTACATGCGTTAAGTCATTATACCACCAACATTGTTAATGCATATTCTTGTGTAATTTCTCTATTTCTGGCAGTAATATGAAGGAAACTTGAGTATTTAATTACATAAATAAGTTTAATTTGAGAATACTTACTGAGGCTTTAAATAAAGTTCATTTATTCTCCATAGAGCATACTTACATGAACGCGTCTTCACAAGAGTATGAATGTTGTCATTATAAGCTACCCTTTATTAAATGCTACTCTTTATGAGCTACCCTTTAATATGGTTGTACAAAAATCATAATGGTGCTTTACACAATCATTATAATTATTTGGTAGTTAAAAATTTCTTAATTTTTATTTTAATTTAAACTTTAACAACTCCTAGATGATAAAGTCGAAAGGATAAAAATATAATATAATTGCACTTCCTTAGATATTAGTTATTACATTATGCATATTTTAGTCTGAAGTATAAAGATATGAATAGTTACTTATTTTATGAAGCATCTTATTATTTTGATGAGATATGATTCTTAAAACCATCTTCAAGAAATTGTGCACAGTAAAAATGTGGTGTGATTTCATATAATTTCATGAGATGCGATTCGATTCTTGAAATCGTCTTCAAAAAATAGTGACAATGTTTGAAGTAAATGTTTTTAAGTAGTTAAAATAAATTTATAAAATATTCATGGCATCGCAATGTAAATTTTGATTTAAAAAATATTTTTAATATTTTTTATTCAATTATATTTCGCTCACAGTCGTATCAAATTTTTGAGATCATTTAAATGTATCTATAAAAATAATGTTACTATTTTATATAAAAGTTGGTAGAAAATAAAAATTTATAATTAAGCAGAAAGTTCTGAAAAAATCAGACTAAAGTATTAAAGATTAAAAACTTATTTAAGAAAAAAAAAGAATGAATGAATTGAAATGATACAGAAGACAAAAATAGAGATGAATTCATTTACAATATGATTAGTAAACATAAAGCTATTATTTGTAAAATCTTTAAACTAAAAATGCAAGGTCTTTTTTTTTTTTTTTTTTTTTTTTTTTTTTTTTTTGGACAGTACGTGAGAAAAAGATATTGCAGTAATTTACTCTACTTTGGTCTTAAATGCAAAAGTTTTGTCTACAGATGAGATAAAGGAAATTTTTCCGTCCGCAACTATTTTAAGTAGCCATAAATAACAATTGAATGAACAATTGTGCAAGAAATTGACGTCTAATTGTGTAAGAGATTTTTATCAATTCTATGAAAAACAACATTATGGTACAAAATGAACTTGAAAGATATTTTTGGGAAATTAGTGTTATATTTGAAAAAAAAAAAAAAATAGGGGGAAAAAGTACATATTTATACGCATTTGTTTATTTTTGAACGATATATATATAGAACTCAAATATCAGTATAAATAGAAAATTTTGCCATAGAAATTGAGGCGATAATTAACACAAAATATGTATTTGAAGAAAACCTATATAAATGAAAAAATGTCAAAATCACATAAATATTTAAGATCATTAGTCCTATAATTGCAATAAATACATGAGATAAAAGAGTTCCATATAAATAAAAAAGTTTCATCCTACCTAAATATTGTATTAATTTTTCAAATTTTTAAATATTAATGGAATTCAAAATTTTCAAATAAAAAACATATAAATAAATAAATGGTGGTCATATCGTAGGATTTATAATTATAGAAAAACAATATATATTTCAAAGGAATTGATTATGAACAAATTTCCGAAAAGGCTTTAGAAAGATCCTCACGGAGGGTATCCGCCTTAGGCTCAGGTCTCAAGTGTAGACAATTAATTCTCCGCGTACAGTGCCCGTGATTTCGACGGGCAAAAGAACTTTTTACATTAAATTTAATTTACACCAAAATTTCTAAAATACTATTTTTAACAGATAAATTATTGAAATTTATTATATCACTAAATTACATTTCCACCACTAATTGTAAAATGCAGTACTTGATATTTATAAATTCTGAAAGCTAACGAAACATGTTTTTGTTCAAAAATAGTGGCATTAAAAAATAAGACTATTTTCAACCTGCGTATGTAAACACAGTAAATACAAAATAATCTCCCCGTATGCGGAGGGTTAACCTTAATATTAATATCAACACCAAAACCTCGAAAAATTTATAAATTTGGTCAAATTATTTATAAGAAAACATTTCCCTATGTTGTATTCACGATACAACGACTCTTCAAAGGAGAGTTTTGAGAGGTTTTGAGATTGAAACAGGAAAAATAAAAAAAAATCTGATATTTTTATGTAACTTCCCCCTTCATAGCACCTTTTCAAAACAAGATCATAAATTATTCATTGAATAGTTTGGGAGAAACGAGAAATACAAGTTGTGTCATAAGAATTCTTACCCTTCATTTGATAAAAATAGAAATGGCGGTCATATCATAGAATTTATAATTCGAAAAAAGAAAAAAAGTGATATTTCAAAGTAACTGATAATGAACAAATTCCTGAAAAATCAGTAAAATTAGTCAAGCTATTTACAAGAAAACATATCTCTAAGTTACGTTCATGATACAAAGACACTTCAAAAGTGCCGATCGTGGCAACATTTAGTACAACAACAAAGATGAAGGAAGAGGCTTGCTGAAAGAAGCGGTCCACTTGAAAAATCCACCGAAGATGAGGGAGAGCTCTCTGGATAACGCAACAGAAGCGGAAGTAAAATGTCTAATTCAATTATATTAGTTTATGGTGAATTTTTTCAGTTAAAAAAAATAATAAGAATAAGAATAAGAATAAGAATAAGAATAGTTTTAAATAAACTATTAAAAATTGTACATTCAATAAAACTTCACTAAAAAAATGTAGAGAGATTTGGGAAACGTTTTTTTAATTTTTTACCCCTGGAAATATTTTATCTTAATTAATGTATATATATATTACTTTAGAATGACATAGTTTAATTTTAGTTTAGATTTTAATATTTTGTTGGCAATTAAAGAAATGTGAGCAAGATGATATTTTATTTTTGAATAGTTTTTAATGCAGCAATGAAAATTTAAAATAAACATATTTTTGTCACAATTTAAATTTGAATTATCGAAATTTTAACTATTTTTAATTTTTCGCACATTATTGATAACTACATTCTTTGAATATTTATCTTCTTACAGCATAACCATCAATTTTTTAAAAATGCATATGAATTACTCTTTAGATATCCAAAAATAAATTGAATAATTTTTCTAATTTATATGGATTTTGTGAAAACGTCTGATTATTATTCATTAAAAACGATCTTAAAAAGTAATTCTTTTTTACGACTTCAATACCTGTTCTTGAGATGTCAATCACATCAGTTTTTAGATCTTATCTTTCAGCTGAAATGTTGAGGATTTATTTGCATGTGTATGGAACGTCTGAAAGTTTATATAAAGGAAAGTGGGATCGAACTGAAGTTTGAATGAAGTTTCTGGAAGTGCCATGTCCCCCTTTATAAAACTTTGCTTTAAAGCTTAAATGGAAGTTTTCTAAAAGAATTTATAACAATAGCTGAGGTGATCTATCTTAATCTTTATGCCTATGTTTGATTCTCTCTTTATGTGTTTTTAATATTTATTAAATTAAATTTTAAATCAGAGGAAGACAAATATATTTCTTAAATCTATCTATATGAATTGGATTTAAAATTAATTTGTAATTTTACAGACTGAACAATATATTTAAAAAATTCATTTAATAGGAGTTTTGATTGTTAAAACTTTATATACACTCACTGTAGTATACACTCACATTTTTCTTACTCGTCCCATGTACAATATATCATATTAAGTAAATGTTTATTTAAATTTATTAATTTATATAGTAGGTTATTTATTTCTATCTTTTTTTGGACGGATTGTGCTTAATTTAAACGACATTATAAGCAACGTATCAATACAACTGAATTTCTAAATTGTTTAAGATTCTTATTGAAAGGTCCCAGAACATCTGCAATTGAACAATGAAAAAACTACCACATATAATGGTCTGCAAAATATAGGATGCGGTATCACTTGCCTCATTATACAATTATAAGCATATTTCAAAATCGTTTGTATGGTACTTTATTTCCTCTACCAGTAATTTCTAATAGCAATATTTGTCATAAAATTAGAGCATACATTTTCATAATTGCCAACTTTTATAATTTATTCTGGAGCATTTTTAGTAGTCCTTTTTTTTTTCATACCAGTAATTTTTAAGAAGGAATTTTCTACTGATTTATCGTCGTCAGATATTGGAGGGAAATATTCTACAAAAATTCGCGTGCGAAAAGAAGGCGAGAACTAACAAAACTCCAGAATAAATTAAAAATGTTGGCAGCTCTGCATTTAAAAAGAATTTTATTTTATGGGAATAGTAATAATAGAGTTCTTACAAAAATGTTGGTACGTACGAAATTTGCTTACACATAAGTAATATTTATTCTGTATTTATTATCTCTATCATTATGGCCTAGAAATGGAACGTTTATACTTTAGATGAAAAAATATAAACCACTCCTGATATTTGTGTAATTGCACTTTTACTTTCGAGTGACACATCTTGAGGTTAAGTGTCACTGAATATGACCTCTGAAAATACGCTATTAGTATTTTTAGCAAGTTAAAAAGCGTCTGTGTCTACCTGGACCCAAGGTTATAATAATAGAGTTAAAAATAGAAAACATTAACAAAGAATAAACATTACAGTTTATGACTTTTAATGTATTCATAAATAAATATGTTGTATCAGTCATATATGTTGTACCACATGACCTTCAGGGTTCGTACGCGCCTTATTTTTTCCCTGAGTCTCACACCAGAATTCTGAAACAATAAAATTCAGCTTAATCATATAGACTTATTTTATAACGGAAATCATTCTACAAAATTACTGGTATAAGACTCGGGGAAAAAATAAGGCCCGTACGTACCCCGTGTATGTGTTTCAAAAACGAAAGCATTTACGGTAGATAAAGTAATGTATATGAAGAAAAAATCACAAATATCTAACAGTTAAAATATAAAAATCTCGATGTCCCTGTATTAAACCATTACTGCTACAATGAATGGATTTATTCTCTTTGTGGAAAAGTATTTTTGGCAAATATTAATATTTTTTTTTTTTTTTTTTTTTTTCAAATTCTTGCTCTTTTTTATCTTGTAGGGACGCTGCTTGAAGAACATGTGTGTTATATTTCTTTAATAATAATTTGTTTTCACTAAAAACATATTGATCATTTAGTAATTAAAATCTAGTTTATCAGTATTCTTACTTAATTTCACATGGACCTCCAATACCTGAAAAAATTTATTCTCGGAACCATCTATTAAATAATGACACTTAATATCAAATTATCAAATGAGACGGAAATATATTAGGTCGTTGCAAAAGTTCGTGCGGACGCGGATCATTTTATTGCCTCCAAAGATCGCCGTGGTATACATTTGTTACCCGAAAAATGGGCAAAGGTTGTAGAAAGTAATGGATAGTATTTTGATTAAAAATTGTCATTTGATTTGATGTATTTTTATGAAATGAAGCAATAAAAAACCGCACGAATTTATGCAAAGACCTAATATTAGAAATTTGCATTTTTAAAAGCACTTTGTTCAAAAAGTTACAAAATTTATGCACTTATAGCAATCAAACTGCTCTTAAAAAGATTCGTCTAAGAGATAATGAAAGAAAACTTAACCATTCCTTTACATTTATTTTGATAAGACAATGATTTTCTTATTATAACTCATCAAGACATTATCTTTGGTAACAAGTCCACATTAGTAATTAGAATTATTTTCCGTGTATCATTTTCCTACAAGAATAAAGTAGTAAGTAATAAGGATTCTAGCACTGAATGCACCTGTGAATATGAATTGAAGATCTCCAAATTACAAAGTTTACATTGATTTCTTTTCATACACTCTTTAAAAAATGCAACTTTGCTGCCAGAAATTCTCTGTAATTACAGAAAAATACGTCTTGTCAACGTAATTTTTCCGTAATTTACGACTTTTTCCTCAAATTGCAGAGACTTTCTGGCAGCGAAGTTGCATTTTTTTAACAGTGTATGTAAGTTATAATTTTTTACAGTTTTTATATATTAGAAGTGTTCAAAAAATAAGTTACACTCAAGTAATGTAATGCCAAAAAGACACTTTATTCAGAAGTACATTACAATACAATATGACACACGTGCAGCACACTATTTCTCTACACAATATCCCAGTAGGTGCAGTGATTTGTCAGAATGTTGTACAAATCATTCTTTGCCCTGAAGATAGGAACTCGCTACTTCGTTCTGGAACCTGCTTGGAATCAAACTGGTGACACACGACGAAAAAAGCATTGCCAATAGATATTCCAATCACCTGCCCAATATATGCGACACCCACAATATGATTGCTGAGAATTGTCTTCCACTCTCTGCACCATGTGTGATGTGCGCACTATTGTTGTCCTTTTTCACCTTTCAGCATCAGTTAAGTCTGTACGACCATCTTTCAACAGCTAGACCATTTCACAATAGATAAGAGCAATATTGCATGTAGCCCTTACACCACCGATAATTCACGATGAATCTTCGTATTCGTGCTGCGTTTTGATCATAAAAAACGTACTCTTCCGTGAAATTTAAAGTTGGAGAAAGTTTCCGGCTGACGTGTCAGGTTTTTGTTGTACTACGCAGCAACGCGTGTAACTACTCAAATAAAGCTGGTACCGTTTAAAAGCCGTGGAATTCAATTATCGTCTGAGCAAGCTTTGCGCTTGTTTCACAAAGCTGCCATCTGTAGGAGAACAAGTGTAAATTAGTCTTTGTATGTCCAAAGTATAAAATAGAAATTTGACCTGATTTTTAGATTCACAGAACCTGAAAATGCGTAATTATATACTCTATAACAAAAAAAGTGACGAACCAAGAAGGAGTAATGCAAACTCGACACAAATTAACATACATACAGGTTTTGATGGAATCAAGCACCAATTCATCATTATCGTCGATCCTACGTGCAACTGGTACTTCAGTGACTTCAAATACCCTTAATAGGCGGCTCAGTGAAATTCGGTTGAGTTCAGTCCCCGGATCTCTCTTCCACTGATGGCGTTTGGAGCATCATAAAAAGGGTCCTACAACCAGCTCGGGATTTTACCAATTTAACGTAACAATTGGACAGAATTTGGCACGATACTTCACAGGAGCACATCTGCCAACTCTACCAATTAATACCAAGCCGAATAACTGCGTACATAAGGGCCAAAAGTCAGTGGCGGCTCGTGAACCGAAAGTAGGTGAAGAGATCAAAAATAATATTTAAGTATTTTCAATGCATGACTTTTATTAAGCATGGTCTTGGCTAAAATTAACTAAAAATACTTATTTAAACGTAAATTTATATTCTATAAATGAATACAGTGTAAAATACAGTGCGCCTCTTCACCTATTTTCAGTGCACGAGCCGCCAGTGCCAGAAATGGTCCAACGCGTTATTGACTTGTTTACTTTGTGAGGCCCTTTCTCTTGATTAAATTATTAAAATTTTCTGAAACTGTAATCGATTGTTTTTCTCCACATGTACGTCACATCTACCAATTTTTGTCCCATTCGGACCACCCATTCCACACCATCTACCAATTTTTGTCCCCACATCTTCTTGGTGTGTCGTTTATTTTTTTGTTATCGAGTGTAGAAATAATAAAGTTTGAAAATTTTATCCAAAACTAATATTATCTCTATCACGTATGGGCAAAAGAATCTAAAAATGGTGTAATAAATAATATGAGTGGGAAAATTGTTGTATATAAGGACGTAATATTACTGTAGGACTTCATATTGTAATTTAAAATATATATAACTGAAAAAAAAAATGCATGGCTTCGGGAGTAAAATGCAAGACGTAATTTAAAAATTAAAAAGTGTACTTATAACCTTAAGCTCGTGTTGCAAAACATAGTGTAATAAAACTTTAACAAATCATTTACATTAGATTTTTAAACTTTCTTATAAATTTAATAGTCGAAAGAATTTCACATGAAAAGTTTCGATTTCCTGTTTTTGACGATTTTATACGTTATAAAAGATTTGAACGCATTCTGATCATTTTTGGAAAGATTTTTATCTGTATATCTGTCTTATATTTTCCATAATTATGCGGAATTATGTATTATTATATCTTGCATTGTAAGATGTGTAAATGCATTGAACTTAACACTTTCGCGACCGCATGCTTTTGCCTTTTTGATAGTAAGGTCCGCCTGTAGGCGTAATTCTCCCAAGCTATAATATTTTAGAACAAAATTTTCTGTATTCACATTTATATTACAAATAGGTATTCATTATAATTATACTCTTTCTAATCAAAGAATTTGTATACATAGTATATTTGATTGTACAAATATGAATATTGGGTATATTCTTAAGAAATAAGTAACATACAAATCGCGAAAGAAACGCCCACTGGAGGAGTTACAGATTTTCAAATGACGTAAATATACGTCAGCGGTCGCGAAAGTGTTAATGTGGCATATAGCGATCACAAAAGAATGCTGACTTAATTTAGATGTATATTGGCTCACGGGTGATGCTCCTATAGTTTATTTTCTGCGATTTTCCTTATGGCTAAATCTCAGCATCTATTGAGATTCAATTTGCACTAAACTGCGTGTGTAAAATCGTTGTTTTGAGAAGCTATGATAATTATTAATACTTTTTTTTTCTTTAGAATGTTTTTCGACGGCTTCAAAATATTAGTTATTTTAAGCGCTTTTACTTAACTTGGTATGTTATTTATTTAGGTAGGGAATGATTATTTAGTTATTTATTTGTGTGGGTTAACAAAAAATGAATTTTCCCCTTTTTTTATCATCTGATTAAGCTGAAATTTTGCATACATGTATAAGTTCTATGACGATACATGCTGAAGTAGTAACGAACTTGCGGTGGGGGTCTGAAAGCCCTGGACTCCAAACTCTAGGTCAAAATTTTCCTTTTAAATTTTTACCCCCCCCCCTCCCATCATCCGATTGAACTAAAGTTTTGCTTACAATTATATTGTCCACATCCTTTCTATTCGAGTTTACGGTACATATTAGAATAAAAGCGTCTTATTATTTATAATTACATACTTGCCAACCATCTCATTATGAACCGTACAATTTTTAGTACCCGCCTTTTTTTTCACACCAGTAATTTTTTACAGTAATTTTAGTCTTGTTTAATCGTAACAACATATGGAGAGAATAACTCTAAAAATATACTGGTGTGAGAGTGTATGCGTTTTTTCAGGGGGCGTTAATAATTGTACGGTTATTAATCAGATGGTTGGCAAGTATGTAATTATGTATTATTTTACTCTTGCATTCTTCAAAAAATTCAATTTTGGTTAAGTAATAAATACAGTAACTAATCATTGACTCTAATCCTTTTATTTGATGATAATTTATTTTGTTATTTTAACACTTTTGCGACCGGCATACTTTTCCCCTTTTCGAAAACGAATTGCCGGGAAATATTGAAGTAAACTCAAGCTAGTTGCCGCAAACTTTTGATGTTTAAACATGGATAAATATTAGATACAATGCTTTGAAATGTTATTCTTGTAATGATCTGAAATTTGAAATAAACATTAGTCATATAATATTAGAACGAACCTATGATCATACTTGCCAACATCCTAATTAATATTCTGTAGTGTCGTTAGTCCCGCCCTTCTTTTCACACCAGTAAATTTTTAGAGTAATATTCTTCAAATGCAATTGGGGTTAAATAAGTGGAAGAAAAATACTTTAAAATGATAGTGGTGTGAAAAAGAAGGCGGGGCTAACAATACTATGGAATATTAATTAGTATGTTGGCAAGTATGACTATAATACTATCGAAGAATTAATACCCTAATAATTCTATCGAAATAATACTGAACTATTGTTTCCATAACATTAAAAATACATTAAATGACGTGAATTCACGTCAGCGGTATCCAGGAACAGAATCTGAAAAGACGTGAATTTACGTCAACGACAACTAGCTATAGAAATTCGAATGACGTGATTTAACGTCAGTGGTAGAGAATGTGTTTTAATACTCAATAGTTTCTTTTAAATTCAGAATTTATAGATTGAACTGCATAACTTTGGAACATTTTAAAGTTTACGGAAAATAATACTGGATTAAACAAAGGTATCAATAAAGTTTTCTTGGTTGAATAATATATTAACTAAACATATATGTCCTTGAATATCCAACAAATATACATGAGTTAATGGATATTTTTAAAGGATTGAAAGTTCAGATAAAACACGAAGTGTTATATTTATCTAAAATTATTTAAATGAAGTTCAACTCATTTAATTATAGTATTACTTATTTCTAAAGTGTCAATGGATCTTTCAAAAGACTTTAAAATCAAGTAAATAGACAATAAGAGACAATAGACAATAAGTCTTATTGTCTATTTATCGTTTGTACACCAGTTTTGCATTTAGTTTTAAAATCAAGGTAAAGTTTAAAAATAATTTTATATGTCTAATGAAGCTTTCTATGGTTTAAATAAAAGGATTAGGTACAACACAAGAGTTTGAATAAAGTTTTCGCAAAGCGTTGCATATTGTTTAAACAAATTTAATTCGGAAATGCGTTTAAAAGCTAAAGTGTTTATAAATATTTGAAGAAATTTATCTTATTCATTTAAAATTCAATCAATTTATTTTTAAAATGTCTATGATTTTTTTTTTTTTTTTTTTATTGAATTAAGTTTTTTGTTTAGTCCTCATTCCCAGACCATGTGTTTCCCGAAATCATACAAAAAAAAATCTGATAATAAAGTTGAAAGAGATACTAATAAAGTTCAGTAGTTAGAAAGGTCCAAGCTGTTTCGAAATTGTGCATAGGCACATTTTTTTACGCTTTTACTCACTTTAAATTGGTTTGTGTAACCGTTTATAATGGAGTGCATATGGAATTGTAATATGAAGATTTTTAATACACAATATCAAGTTTCTAGCTTAAGTGTTTTCTAAATTGTACAGCATGCACTCTATTTTACGCTTCCCTTCCTCCACTTCAACATAATTTAACAGAGTTGATAACATTCCTCATTCATTCCAGTGAACTGTTTAGTATTTCCATTTTTTCACAGCACATTTTTTTTTTTCTTGAAATACTGGCAGCACGGTTTTAACCTCGTAGAGGGAAAACATATTACAATCCTATAATATGAAAAATCACCGAAATTTACGAAGAAAATTAAATAAAAAGAAATGTTTTTTTCTTGCTAAATAATATAAATAAAATTTTGTTCGAAAATTCAGGGACAAAATTTGCGGTTCGAAATTAAAATTAGCTCGTAAAAAATCTATATAAACACCTTCTACTTATTAAGAAAGTCGGGCAAATTTTCATGCGTTAATGAAAATGAAACTTAAAGAACAATTTCTATACCAAATATCAAGCTTCTAGCACAAGCGGTTTTAAAATTGCAAACCACACCACCTCTTTTTTTAGTCTAATTCACCGTTCTTGAAGAAGTAGACTAAATTTTAATACTAAATTAAATATGAAATTGAATGAAAATTTTTTAAGTCAAATATCAAATTTTTAGCTCATGTGGGTTCAAAATTACACAGCATATTTTCCTTTTTATTCCATTTTATGTCGTTTAAGTGGTGGATCATCTTTTTAATAGCACACTTAATATGGACTTTAATGGAGAATTTCCATAACGAATATCATGTTTCTTGCTCAAGTGGATTACAAATTGCACAGCATAATTTCCCTTTTTATCCCATTTAATTTCCTTTAAGTTATAGATCAACTTATTAACAGGGCACTAAATATGATTTTAAATGGAGAATCTTCATAACAAATATACTGATAAATATATATATATATATACCACCTTCCGCTAGAATGAATAAGTGGCCATTTCCTAAATCCCTTAACTAGAAATATAGATTTCCGAGCTATGCGCATAAGGCACGTTAATAAACTGAATAGACGAAATAATCGAGAATTTCTAGTTTACACATTTCTAGATGGTAAAATAATATTCTGAATATTCCGAATATTCCGAATCTTTTGTTTTGCGACAAATTCTCGCATGATTTTCTAGACTTGTGTAATAAATCAAGATTATAGTTGCTGAAACCCGCCTTTTGTAGTTTCATTTCTTTGCAGAGATTTTGAAATAACTTTGCCTCGATAATATATGCAAATGCTGTAGAATTCTAATATGGGATTCTAGAATTCGCTTTCCAAGGGGAATTTATAAGGATGACATGGAACTTTCTTTTCTAGAGACAAAATTTAGATTCTAGATGTCAGTTACAGAATTTTTTCTCAGTGTATTGTGTTTCTTGTTGTTCCCAAATAGTAAGTCACACCAACTGCTTTTAGTTCCCTTTCGCTCATCTTGAAGGTGTGTAACAACATAATAATGAAGTAAATATAAAATTGAATAAAAAAAATTTATGCTAAATATCAAGTTTCTAGTTTAAGCGGTTTCCAAATGGCACAATATAATTCATTTTTTTTACACCATTTCATCCTTCTTTAATTGCTTGAGCAACTTTTTTATAACGTACTGATTAAGAAATTAAATGGAGAATCTCCCAAATAACTATCATGTTTCTTTCTCAAGTAGTTTCCAAATTCTACACTATGGCCCTTACTTTTACACCCATTTTACCCTTCTTGAATAGGTTGAGCAGATCTTTATTAGCGCAATGCATATAAACCCTAATGAAGACTTTTCATACCGAATATCAAGTTTCTAACATAAGCTGTTCTCAAATTCCATACGATATTTCTTTTTAGCTCCTTGGAGAGACGGAGCAACTTTTAAATAGTTTAGTAAATATGAATTTGAGTGAAACAATTTCACATCAATTATCAAGTTTAATTTTTAAGCGGCTACTGAATTGAAAACTTTTAATAGCGTATGCCAAGCTTCTAGTTCAATCGATTTCTAAACTTCACAGCATAACCCCTTTTTGCCTCCATTTCATTCTCCCAGTTTAAGTAGGTTGAGCAGCATTTATTAACGTAGTGAACATGAATTTGAATTCAGAATTTTCATTCTAAATAATAATTTTCCTGCCCAAGCGGTTTCCAAATTGTACAGATTACCTCCTCTTTACCCCTTCTCTCTGGAAAGGATAAAAAAATATTTATTAGTGTGATCACTCCTCGTAAGTATTAAGGAATATGTGCGCCATTTTTTCATTAGAATCAGTCAATGGATTGTTGATCTGTGTAGCAAGCCAACAAACAGGCAAACTTTCACATTAATACATAGACTAGCTGGAACCCGTCGAATTCGATGATCACTTTATTGACCGTAATGTTTCAAAAACCATCGCATCATTATTTAAATGTATTTCATTGACACCTTTGGACAGCCCCTGCCTGCCTGGACGAGCCAAGCTTAACGGGTTGGATGCCGCCAAATGTATTTCATGTTAAAACATCTAATATAATTTACGACATTTCCCTTAAAAAAAGAAAGTCGGAAAAATGCTTATAAATCGAAATACTATGTATGACATCACTTTCTACAAAGTACTCTCAATGTGACGTCAAACTGACTTGAAATAAACAGATGCTATCTTTTATTTCCTATTTCGTTTAATACTAAGACTATATGTTAGCTGACCCGTCCGGCATTGCCCGGGCCCATGATACCTTAAATGAACCTTAAATTTGTATTATTTTATACCTTTACCTCGATTTTGTTTGAATTTCTGTTTTTAAATGAAAGCATCACGAAAAAAATAATCCTCTGTAACAAAACAATTACCTCGATCCGAACAAAACTCTTCCTTGTGACCTCGGTGCTTGCAGCAGCGCATACACGGCGCTAACAACATAAAAAAATTTCCAAAAATTAACCTGGAACCGAACGAACCAGCCCGGCAATGCCTGGGCCCGTGATAATAACCTTAAATGAACCTTAAATTTGTTAGATTTTATATCTTTAACTCGAATTTGTTTTAAATTCTATTTTTAAATAAAAGCATTGCGAAAAAAAACAATTAGCTGTAACAAAAAATAATTACCTCGAACCGAACGAAACTCTGCCTTGTGACCCCGGTGCCTGCGGCAGTGCATACGCGGGCCGCTAACAACATAAAAAAAATTCCCAAAAATTAACCTGGAACCGAACGAACCCGCCCGGCAATGCCCGGGACCTTGATAATAACCTTAAATGAACCTTAAATTTGTATGGCTTTATATCTTTAACTCGATTTTCTTTGAATTTCTATTTTTAAATGAAAACATCACAAAATAAATAATCATCTGTAACCAAAAAAAAATTACCTCAAACAGAACGGAACTCGGGTTCATGACCCAGTGCCTGCGGCACGTATATGCAGGCCGCTAATAACATGGAAAAATTCTCAAAAATTAACCTTCAACCGAACAAACCTCTGACTCGTATTACCGCTGCCTGTGGCAGCGGCACCGTATAGCAGGCATGCTACGCACGCGCTGCAAAATCCACTTTCCTCCACCAGGGACACAGTATGTTGTACACGAACATCACCAATCGCGTTGAATTTCCAAGATCTTTCAAATAAGGTGTCACATGGTGGTGTCCACTGCAATATCCTTTGGTTACACATTCCACCGACAGGAGGCGCAGCGTATTCTATACATAAACACCAACGGTCAGGAAATATCAAGACCTTTAAAATAAGTTGTAACATGATAGGGTGTACTGCAAAATCACTTAGTTCCATTTTTCACCACCAGGGATTTTGCAGGCCCTGCAAAACTGTTACTATGCTGTATACAAACATCCGCAATCGACATGAAATTTCAAGACCTTTAAAATGAGGTGCTACATGTGTGGGTCTAGAACGGATTTCCCTCTCAAACTAATTTCCCTCCTTTCCCCTCCCCTCCAAATCTACTTTCCCCCTTTTCCCCCCCTTTAAAATTGAAAATTCCAAATTCGCAGATATTGATTTTTTAGTATTCGACTCTAGTCCCCATATGTACAATTTCTTCACCGTGAAGTAATTTGAAGCTTAGTTAAGCTCGTAGACGTGTTTTTAACCCAAACGGGTGGGAAACGGTTTCCCACCCGTTTCCCCCGGGGGATAAACAATTCCCCCCCCCGGGGGGGAAACCGTTCGACTTTTTTTTTTTCTCTTCTCATAGCACATCTACAGACCAAGACCTTTTTTTAGACACCTCAACCAAATTTTTACACCAAGTAGCTCTCTCAATATAGTGGAGACAGACAAAAACATGTTTCAAATTAATATATAGATGAGAATTTATTTTTTACAAATAAACACAAGATAATCCTGAAAAAATAATAGAAAAATAATTTAATTAGATATCAATTTATTTGCTTGGAATGGATGAACGAAGCAAGCAGGGCCATGTGTGCTGATATGAAAGGGAGGGAGAAGCGTTCTCGTATAGTGGTGGCTCAAGGCCAAAAGAATGATTCAGAGATCAAGACAGCATTGCGTTGTTTATTTAACAGCGGACTTCATTGATAAATGCGGCGATTTTTTCTAAGTGCCGTTTATCGGCAAATAACTGGAATTTTACTCTCTTGCTGAAAATGAAACATGATTAATTATCATGGTCATCAAAATATATGAAAAAATAAATAATTATAAAGCTTACCTTCAGTTCTGTAATATAAATAAGAAATGAACACTTAAACAAAGTTAAAATAAAATTAAAGAGCACTATTAAATCACTTAAATTGACTCTATTTATTTATTTAATTATAAGAATAAATATATTAGGGCCGGCACCCAATATCACATTGATAAGTGATAAGAATTACAACAAATTAACATTTTCACTATTTTACTTAGATTATTTCTTTGGCATCAATATTCTCATTATTTAAATGAAGTTTACTAAAAAAAAATTCTTATTTTATTTGTTATTTCACTTATTTTACTAACGTTCCTCAGTTCTGAATTATTATTAAAATGTTCACAGTTTATTATTTACGATAGCATGAAATCGTTTATTTTTATGCACTTGGCGCATTGCCTTTTCATAAATAAGAGAATTGATTGAAGCACATGTTGATGTAATTCAATTTACGATGAATAAGGGATGATGTTGGCAGACGATGCCGATAATCATTTGTAAATGCATTATAGCATGAATTATTACGATAAATTATTCGATGACATTTATTCTGTTGGGTTCGGAATGATCTTGAATAACTATGGAAGTTTGATTATATTATCGTCGATCTATCATGATGCACATATTGCAGCGTCATCGTAAAGAGCAGCTCCCACCAATATGAAACTTCTGGATAATCAACACTTGTTGCAATTGAAAATTTATTTCTCCTGAGAATCAGCTACTGGGAACGACACACATAGACGATTAAGAAGCAATTCGAGCGACATCGCTGATGGTTTCAAACTTCTGATGGATCCGGTAATTGATGTGTGGAAATGTACGTGGTAAAAATATTTTGCTTATTAATATTCTAAACAATAATGAGAGAATACATCACTTAAAAATTATAGGAAGGGACGCTACGATTCGGGCCAAACCCGGCGACCATATCTAACGGCAGAGCCGCTAGGCCGACCTCGAACCGCACGTCCTTACAGTATGCTGTTCTCCGTCAGAAATGTCACGGCGTTCCTTCCCAAATCTCCCGCCTAGGAGTGTTGATTTACTGGCGAATTAGTACGCGCTGAAATAGCTCACTCCAATTATTTTTAATTGGAGTTTATTTTATAAATAAAAGTTAATTAAGGTTAATGAAAGTGAATTATCTTTATTCACCATTTATTTATTTTTGATTTATTGAAAGAGTAATTCATTTTTTCTATTTTTTATTGAAAATTTTGTAATGACGCTATCTTTTGAAAATGCGTAGGAGTACATCCGGAGTGCATTGAACTTAAGCAAAAATTCTTGGAATGAGTGACGTCATGGCGTCGGCTCTGAGGGAGAAAACGATGTATTTTTGAAAACACAAAATATCAGAGCTATTTTTTAGAAATAAATGGATGGATTCCAGAACATATTCAAATAAATTTTCAGATGCTAATTTACCAAATATTATGGGAAATATTCTGGATTTTTTAGGAAATATCTATTAATTATTTTCTGGGTTTATTAAATAATTTTTCAGATCTTATTAACTGAAAAAATAGATTTTTCTGGATTTTAAATAAGTTATTTCCGGAGTTCAAATAATTATTTCCGATTTAAATTTTTAAAATAAATCATCTCCGTTTTTATTATTTTTTATTAAAAATTCATGATAGCTGAATTCTGGAAGTAAGTTTTCAAATAATAAATTTTTTAAATAAAATGTTAAAAGTTTTTACCTTTTAACAAATCATTCTATTTGATATTTTTAAGATCTTTTCATATCATAATTACAAGATTATTACGGCACTCAAATATATATTTAGTTGTCTTATACAGAAAAAAAAATCGATGTATAGATGAGGGCAATGAGATTACACAGATTGAGTACTTGTGAATAAGTTAGCCTTACGTTAATTGTATTAATCGGATATATTTTTATGTCATATAATCAATTTAAATGTATCATTACATTATTTTAACTTAATAAAACAATTACGGAAAAACTAATATTTTCTTTTATATTTTTGCTTGATTATATCTTCTGTATAACATTAAAGAGTTGTTTAAATTTCATTACTATTTAAATCAACACAGGATTTTATTTAGATTTCGACCAATTTGAACAATTTTTTAAAGAATGAATAATCATAGAGATTGGAAATTCGATTTCCTTTCAAATTTAATTTTTATATTTAAAAAGAAAAAATATATGTTTTTTGATATTATTGATTATTTCTTTTTAATGCTATAAAATCGATCTTTGACAATTTCTAGTTACGGGAAAAATAGATTATAATGGTAATTTTTTTCATGAAGGATATTACATTAAAATTAATATTTATCGTTACATATTTATATTTTTAATATGGATTTCATTTTAGAAACACTGACTATTTTTAAATAAGTTTTTTTTTTCTGCATATATTTAATTTCAAATTCAGCAATTCATATTTATAAATTATAGCCACGAAAATAAAATGGCAAACGTTTGAAGCACTAACTACTTCAGTTTTTGTTTAATTCGTGAGATATGACTATCCTGCACGTGTGTTTTAATCATGCTAGTAACATGTTTTTCCTACCATCAGTTAATCTTTTAATGATTACACGAAGATCGTACAAATAGTAATTACCTCACAAAGATCATTATAATTCCTAGTAATAATTATTCTTTGTGTACGGCAAAATACACGAATCACGCAAAGTAAAATTATGTCATTTTCCTTTTAATATACTGGAAAGTATGGATTTATTGCTCGCAAAATTGTGAAATGACAAAATAAATTTAAAGTTTAAATTAATGGTCGCTTTTTCCTTATTTTTGTAACTTTAATATTACGAATTAAGAAAAAAAAATATTTTTATTTATTTATTTATATTTATTTATGTATTTATTTATTAATTTAATATAATGTATCAAAATTAAATAAATTTTGATTGTCGTTTCTTTCTTGTCATTCATTCATTCATTCATTCATTTTTTTTTTTTTTTTTTTTTAGTTAATGTCGACTGCAAATTTACAGTGGGTTGCCAAATTAATGTGGACACTTATAAAAATCAAGTTATCGTGTTTTTTTTTTTTTTTCCTAAATGAAAATACGTTATATGCTACAATTGATATTTATTACTTTATTTAATGTTAATATACATATTTAATAGCTATACAATAAAAAAATATAATGGAAACGGGAAAAAAATGAAACATTATGTAAGGCATTAGTATTTGGTGACATTTTCTTTGGCTGATATTAATGCTTCAATTTGTCAGGGCGTGATTTTTATGCAGGATTTTGCACTTTGTTTAATTAAAGGATTGTGATACCAGACATTTATAAGTTTTTCGATCAGTTACCTCTTGGATATAATCATTTCCTTGGCAATTTCCCTTTTAATAATATCACATAAGTTTTCTATGCCATTCATATCGGACGAATTGCCAGGCCAAGGTAACACTTCGGTATTCTTGGCTCGTAAACATTTGGTAACACTTTTGGCTTGACGGCACGGGCCAGAATCTTGATTAAAAACATTGTGTTCCCCTTCCAGGAACCATTCTTCCAACTGTGGAAGAAGGCGAGTTCGTAGAACTTCCTTATATTGGTCCTGTTTCATGGTTCCTTGAACAATGTGTAAACGTTCTACACACTTGATATTTATAGTAGACCAAATCATGACTTACAGCGTATGTTTAACACTCTCTATTATGCCTTCAGTGTAGAACTGATCTCTCGGAAGCCGCCACACGAAACTGCTTTTATCGGCTAAAATTTCAAAAACTGACTCATCTGTGAAACATACCTGAAATTGAAATAAATTATGGTTTAATTGCAAAAAAAAAAAAAGAAAAGACTTAGATATCATTAAAACTATTCATAAACATCATGTATTACCTTACTCCAATCTTCCACAGTCATGTGGCGATGGTTTCGAGCCCAGACGAATCATTTCTTTTTCATAGCCTCTGTGAGCTTTGGCTTGCGAATTGGACGGTGGCCTGTCAGGTCTTCTTCTGCCAATTTTCAGGGCACAGTTCACTTCGAATTGGTAATACCTGACTCCTGAACAATCTTAGTCAGTGTAAAAGTACATTTTATCTTGTTTCGTAAGCAAATGTCGTTAAAATTTCTCTCTGTTCTGAGCGCATTATACGTTTTCTACCACACTTCCCTGTTCTTTTCGGCGAAAGGGACAGGTTTTTGTTAAAATTCGCTTTAATTTTATTTACAGCAGATTTGGAAAACACAACAATAGCTGCAACTTTTCTCTGGGAATATTGTGTATGCTAGGGAGAGTTTTGATTTCGGATTTTTTTTCTCAGAGAAATGTCACTTCCTGTGACCATATTAAAATTTTAAAAAATTAATTGAGTTATAAAAATGTAGTCAAAATGAATATAATTGTACCTCAATAATTAAACTTTACTTATGTTATTAAATATGCATCAGAATGCACACTAAATCTCAGTTCTTAGGACCCAAAGTACGTGTACAATATTACACGTTGAGAGCACTTTTACAGCATATATTGAAGTGACTGTCACAAAAATGTCCCTAAGCTCAATAGTTTTTGTTTAAATCACTTAAAATAATGTGTAGCATAATAAAAATTAATAAAAAGGCGTTCCAGTAACATAAGAACGGCTTTTGGGAATTATAAGTGGCATAAAAACACAAAAATGTAAAAAATGTCAAGTGTCCACATTAATTTGGCAACCCACTGTAATTCTTACCACATACGTAATTTACTTTAAAAAATGATTAAAATAAGAATAATTGCCAATTTTCGTCAACTGTTTTATTCATCAATTTTAACAAAGAAAAAGTTTCTGTTTTGAATTTCCAACAAAAAAGAAAAAGGAGTGTTATAAATTTGGAGCATTTGTCTGTCTACGGCACTGTAGCTTTCAAACGAATAGACCGACTTCAATATATATATAAATACATATATATATATATATATATAGATATATATATATAAATATATATATATATATACATGGTCATCAATTTAAAAGAGTACCCGTTGGTTTTCCTTATTATCCTTAAATATGACGGATGTGGCAACTATTCTAACACTGAACTAGAATTGTTTGAACCTTCTTTAAGTGTGTGAGACAGTTTCCAACACTGTTGTACTGTTGCAACTTTATTTGTGAGGTAAAACAGAAATAAAAAAAACCACGGGTACTCTTTTAAACTGATCACCCTGTATATGTAATGTTTGAACTCTGATTTAATTGGGACTGTTCTTAGATATAATTGATAAAAGTGTATTAGTCTTTTTTTCCCATAAATTGAAATGTGTGTGTGTGTGGTTTTTCTTTTTCCCAGGTAAAATTTGCTTTAACGTTCTATAATGTTATATGTCATGTCTATCTGTACATATGTGCATAATTATTTCCTTGTAACTCATAAATACTTCTACCAAATGATTGCATAACATTTCGGAATTATTTTGTGTAGCACTGCAAACATCATTTTTTTTATAGAAACTATGTTTCGAAGCATTCTAATAACACATGTTTATTTCACTATGTTAGATGGTGTGTAACCATAATAAAATGCACTTACGAAATAGAGTCTATAGACCATGATGGTACAAAATTCTGTTATGTGTGTCTATACACACACCACAAACACTATATACACTAATAAAAACTGCACAACTGATTACTTATAATTCATTAATATTTTATCCATATGTGAAATCATTCGGATAATTACAGAATTCCATCAGAATTCTTTTCCAGCTAATAAATTATTTAATCCATGCATATCTTCTTTCTAGAGAAAACATGCTTTTAAGCATTTTAAAAATGTAACGTTAATTCTATTATGTTAAATGCAGCATAAATGCGTTAAAAAGCGCTTAAATAAAAGTTTGTCCATACGCTCTAATGCTACAAAATTCTTTTTCGTGCACCTGTAAAAGACCCATAAACATCGTATGCACCATTAAAACTATACAACTTTTCCTATATAAGTCATTAATAATGCTACGATACTTGACATACTTATTTAAATAATTACATAGAATTGTAGGAAAACTTTTTCAAGGTCCGGAATATTAATTATAAAATCAAAGTGCACAGTGTTTTAGAAAAAACATGTTTTTAATGTATGTTACTTTCATCTTCTTGAATACAGTAAAACTATGTTAAAATACATTTAAACGAAATTCTGTGCATAGGCCGTAATGATAAGAAATAACTTGATGTATAACTATACAGTAGTCATGATCAATATACACACCAAAATATATAGAGCTACTTCTGTACCGCTCGTGAACATGAGTATCAATTTGCATGCCGATCGGTTGATTTTTGAGGACAGTTACTTGGTATAGACATTTTCTGTTCTTTGGCCGTAATGATAAGAAAAACTTTGGTTTATACACAAACCACAAAACGAATAGACACTCGCATAAATACAGCTGATTTTGTGTGTCTCATTAATACGTGAAACAATCTGCGTGTCAAGCGGGTGATTGTTGTTGCCTCTATCGCGGTACACATACAAACCTTCTGTGTCTAAGCAGGTATTCCTACATTGAAGTTTCGGCAATAACTTTTGTAAACATTTTATATTCTGCAAAGATAACAATGAGCATAGATTTATTTATTCAACAGATTTCTTTAAAGCACTACTTTGTTTATGTTTCATTTAATTTTTTTTTCTAATACTTATTTTGATATGCATTACCCATTAGCTTAAGTACGGCGTAATTTCAGCTGTAAAAGTTTCTTTTGTAAACAGAAGTCTTTGAAAAACCTGACTGTAAAATCTATTAGCATACATTTTATTTTAAAAAGTTTCTTTTCAATAAGATGTACACATGGTCCATAGTAAAATAATTGTTCAAAGAAAATTTTACCTTTTCTTTCACCACTTTTAGTTGAAAATCTCTAGATATTCCTTCAATTCCCATTTATCTCTCCAAATGGAAAACGAATTTTGTTTTTGAATCAAGTTAACCAGTTTGTTGTAAAATCGTATTTTTAGGAATAGGTTTTTGAAGAAGTTAGTTTGTTACATAATATAATTCTGAAATAATCCTGCAAATATATTTTTTAAGTAAAATGTATTTCGAAGAAAGACTAAGTATTGTATATAGATATTTTTAGTCTGTAAGTTATTTCCTTAAACAATCGTTACATAAGTAGTTAAATTTTTGTAAATATATATATAAACTCATTTTTCGCTGAAGAAAGATTGTAAAAAAAGTTTAGCATTTAGTATTTAAGTAAAAATTCTGAAAGTAAAAATTAGTATGTAATACTGGGTTGAAATTTAAAACAATGATGTTTAATGAAAAAGAACGAAACTTATCAAATAAATATTTATTTTATTTTATGTTTTTTTAATTTAAAATTAAAGATTATTGCAGAGTCATCAGTTTTTGTGGAAAAAAAAATTACATAAAACAATATACACACTAGTATGTTGTGGCCACCACAAGACTTTCTTCTATATTTTCCTATACAAATTCATACAGTAATAATATTAAAAAAAAAAAAAAAAATTTTAAGGGGGGGGGGGGGGACGATGCCCCCACATGCACAATTTTTTTTTCCAAATTAACTACAACTATTATCAATAATTCATATTAATTTTACAATCACAGGTTAAGAATAATTCTCATTATGTACATTTATACGAAATTTTGTCCAAAACTGCCATGTTAAAAATTTAGAAAAAATACGATCACGGCGCCACCTGTTGAGCGATTGATCCCCAAATCTAATCAGCACCAGTTTATGTAAGGGGCCAACTAACGGGCCCTACGTTTGGGTAAATATTGTTAAAAAAAAAATACGATTTTTTTTCTAAGTTTTTTTTCGTTGAAAGTAAAAAAAAATCGATAACATTGTTTTAAATTATCACAGATTTATAGTTCAACCATTCGTTTTAAAGGTATTGACGAGACCTTTCGAAAGATACCCATCTTGAAAATTTAGTCCCCACGAGGGAAGACTTCCCCCCCAGGGGGGGGGGGGTGGCGAGGCTCCTACACATACATAAAAATTTTCCCAGTTGACTATCTCTATTATAAATAATTCTTGTAAATTTCATAATGATTACTAAAAAATAATTCTCTTTATGCACATTTATACAAAATTTGTCCTATATCACCATGTTAAAAATTTAGAAAATGCGGGATGGCAATGCAACCTGTAAGACAATTTTTACCAAAAGTTGATAGGCACTAATTTATGTCAAGGTGCAACTACGTACTAATTTGTATGAAATTCTGTGCAGTAGTTCCTGAGATACAGTTGCCACAATATTTTGTCTCACACACACACAGACAGACAGACAGACATTTTCTAAAAATGGTCAAATCGTGTTCTACAGCTCTCAAAACGTGTAAATCTATCAAACACCCGAGGTCGAAAATTTTTACGAATCCAATACTTTCTTCTATTGAGTATAGAAGAAAGTAAAAATACATACAAAAAAATACATAAAAATTCCTTTTCAAAAATGTGGTTAATTTATAAAATAAATGAAAATAGGCCTCATATTTTTTGCAACTTCCTAAAATCATTGTATTAACTTGGTAGTCTGTTAACTTTAACATTTTTATTGCCAAGTTGAAAAATTGAAATAACGCTTAAAAAAAAGGAAAAAAAAAGAAAAAAGTAAATGGCGAGAGCTCGCATTACGCGATGTCGGCTGATTGGCAACTAACATGAAAAAAAAAGTACTAATATGTTAAATAATCTAGTAAAAAATACCCTGTAATTAGAATATTTTCTATTGAGAAAAACAATTTTTTTTTCTTTTTTTTTTTTTTTTTTTTTTTTTTTACATTCTGGTATATATATATATATTTTTCTTCTGGAATAAGTTAATGCAAAATTTCATTTAAATCGGACGTCACATCATAATAGTTAAATGACTGTATTACTAAAACTTTTACTTATATATTTGCAAATTGTGCTATAAAAGCTTTCAATTTATTACAGTTACATAAAAATATAATTTTTTATTATTTATTTTCTGTACAATACCATTCTTTCATTGTAAATGCACATTTAACTTTAATTATTTCAATTTTCTCCGAATTTAAATAAAATAAAAAATATTATTAAATTAAATGCAGAGGTAAAAAATAATAATAATAATAATAAACTGAAGGATTGCAATGAAATGGCAATTATTTAGCAGATTTTTTTAGCAGCTTTTTATGTGAAATTGACCTCGTTATCGTGTCTTCATGTCACGCTGATAAACAAGGCGTTTCCATATTAAAGTAAATATAAGCTGTTCCTGTTTGTCTCTCCATGGCTTAGTTGGTTAGAGCATCACATTACTAACGCGATGGTCGAGAGTTGGATTCCCGGATGTCCGGCGTGTTAATTTTGGCTGATAATTAGTAGAAAATGTGCCAATTGATTTAAAAAAAAAATTATTCGCTGACTACACAGTATCTGAAGAGTTTTTTTTTTTTTTTTTTTTTTTAATTAGAAGCATTTTTTTCTTTAGATATTAAAAAAACACAAAATAAAAACTTTTAAGTAAAAAATACATAAATAAATATTTTTTTTAGAAGCTTTTTATTGAAATTGTATTTTACCAACGTGTTTTCGTGTCACATTGAAAAACAAAACGCCTCCACTTTAACGTAAATGTTAGCACATTTTTTCGTCACTTGTTAGCTCAATTGGATAGAGTGTCATGTTGATAACGCGATGGTTGTAAGTTCGAAGACCGATGTGTTACTTTATTGCAGATAATTAATAGGAAAGATTTCAAATGATAAAACAAAGATCCTTCGTTGTCTACACACTTTCCTGAAATTTTTTGATTATACATATATATATTTTTTAAGAAGCTTCTTTTAGTTACTAAAACGCATAAAAATAAAAATTATAATTAAAAAAAAAAAAAAAAAAAAAAACGAAGTTTTTATTGTGTAGCCTTAAAAAGCATTTAAAAAATATTCTTGCAAAGACATGCTATAAAAAATTATATAGCAGTTTTAACAATAAGAAAAATCTTGAGACACAAAAATATAAATATTTCACTTTGCAAAAGATAAAATATTTTAAATATTCAAAATATCTTAAAAAGCATTCGAGAACAATATTCTTTTTGTACAAATATTTGTTGGGATCATTTAGCATGTTCCATGACTTTTCTTTACTGTTCTTTGATTTTTGATTAGAGCGTGTCGTAGCTTCGATTCTACAAGAGCCGATGCGTTAATTTTTCCAGATAATTAATAGAAAAGATGTCATTTGATTAAAGAAAATCTTTCAAAGTCTACACAGTATCTTAAGAATTTTTTATTCCTTTTTTTAGAAGCATTTTTTCATAATTAAAAAGCAAAAAATAAAAATTTAAGTAAAAAAACGTTTTTTAACAGTAGAAGCTTTTTATTGTGGAGCTCTGAAAAGCATAAAATAAATGTATTATTGCAAAGACATGCTATAAATAAATGAAAGTTTCAACACTAAGAAAATTTTAGAATAAGATACACATATTTCACTTTTACAACAAATGGAAATTTTTAAATATTCAAAATATTTTAAAAAACTTTCGATACCTTTCAAATTTATGGTTTAATAAATACATATGTAGAAAACAATGACTAAGAATATATTGGTCTTAATAGCTTTTTTAAATATTTTGAATATTTAAAAATTTTCATCTCTTGCAAAAGTGAAATATCTATATTTTTCTCTAAACTTTTCTTAGTGTCGAAACTTTCATTTGTTTATAGCATGTCTTTGCAAGAATACATTTTTATTTTATTCCTTTTAGGCTCCACAATAAAAAGCTTCCACAGTTTAAAAATGTTTTTTACTTAAATTTTTATTATTGGAATTCGATTTTGTCACCGTGTTATCGCGTCACGCTAAAAAATAAGGCGCCTTTTAAAGAAAATGTATGCAATTAAATTCTTCTCTTTGTTGGCTCAATTGATTAGAGCATCATGGTGATAACGGAATAGTCTTGAGTTCGATCTTCGAAGGGTCAAGACTTTAATTTTTGCAGAGAATTAGTAGAAAAGATGTCAACTAATAAAATAAAATTTTCATTGTCTACTCAGTATCTTAAGTAATTTTGAAAAGCTCTTTTTAACAACCTTTTATCTAGTTACTAAAAAGCACAAAATAAAAAATTAAGAATAAATAAATACATTTTTTTAGAAGATTTTTTTTTTCTAATTGGATTTTGTCATCGAGTCTTCGTGTTACGCTAAAAAACAAGGCACCTCCTCTTTAAAGTAAATGTAACCAATTCTATTTGTTGCTCGTTGGCATAGTCGGTTAGAGCGTCATGTTGATAGCGCAATGGTCGTGAGTTCGCCGATGCGTTAATTGTTACAGTCAATTAATATAAAATGTGTCAGTTGGTGAATTAAATTTTTCATTGTCTACAAAATATCATATGGATTTTTTAAAAGATTTTGTGTGTGTGTTATTAAAAAGCCCAAAATAAAAATTTAAATAATTAGAAGCTTTTATTGAAACTGGTTTTTGTCATTATGTCTTGGTGTCACGCTGAAAAGCAAGGCGCATCCACTTTAATGCAAATGTAAGCAACAGCTTCCGTCATTCGTTTGCTCAGTTGATTTGAGCGTCATGCTGATAACGCGGGCCCACCAACTGCCCAGTGTTTCTGCTCCCAAAGCTGGTAGACGTGAGGTGCTGGGTTCGATCCCATGTCGCGCTCGTCGGCCTAGTCATTCGGAGTTTTTCGTGGTTTTCTCCGAAACTTCCGTAAATACGGGCTAGGACTCCTTAAAAATACTACCATGGAGGGTGCTCCCCATAAGGCCTAGGATCCTGGTGCAATCAGTCAGCCTTAATCCCACAACAACCACAACCTCTTAACGCGATGGTCGTGGGTTCAGTACTCGAAGGCTTATGAGTTGCGATTTTGCAGAAAACTAATAAAAAAAAGTCAATTGATAAAACAGAATCTTTTATTGTCTACTCAATATCCTAAAAATTTTTGATTATTTTTTGAAAAGCTTTTTGTTAGTTGAAACGCGCAAAAATTAAATTTAAGTAAAAAAAAAAACAGTTGGGAACTTTTATAGTAGAGCCCTCAAAGGCATTAAAAAAAAAAAAAAATATGCTTATAAAGACATGCCACAAAAAAATAAAAGTTTCAACAATAAGAAAATTTTGAAGAAAAATATAGATATTATTTTTGCAGGACATGAAAATTTTTAAATATTCAAAATATTTTAAAAAGCGTTCGGTAATAATATTATTTCTGTATATGTATTTGTTAGATAATTCTAGCGTGTTCTATGACTTTTCTTAACTGCTCTACGACTTTGGGTTAGAGTATCATGCAGATAACAATGATCATGGATTTATCCTCCAAGGGTCGATGTGTTATTTTTTGCAGATAATTAATAGTAAAGATATCGATTGATTAATATATATATATATATATATATATATATATATATATATTTCAGTGTCTGCACAATATCCTAAGAAATTTTTATTTCTTTTCTTTTCTTTTCTTTTTTTTTTTTTTTTTATTAAAAAGCACTAAATACAAATTTATGTAAAAAAAAAAAAAAAAAAAAAAAAAAAAAATTATCAGAAGAAGCTTTTTATTGTGGAGCCCTAAAAAGCATTAAATAAACATTTATATTTGCAAAGACATGCTATAAAGAAATGAAAGTTTCCTTGAATTACTATATGATTCCTAATCGTCTTTGTGCCCCCATAGACATCCTGTAAGTCTGTGGAACCGGCAGTGAATCACCCTGTATTTGCATTTTTATTTAAAGAAACTTCTGAAAAGTTAATAGTTTTATATCTTCCATTAAAATAATTACTATTTGATTTTAAAAAATAAATAAACACATAAGTAAAAGTATATATTAATTTTTGATGTGAAAGTTTTTGGAGTGGACGAACGCTTCTTTTTGATGTCAACTTTATTTATTTATTTAGTACTTTTATTCTGTTTCTTGTTACCGAATGAGGATATTTCTGGTTTGTTATAGCGTGAGTACTGCGGATGATTTCACATGTCTTTTAAACATCCTTGGATATATCTATTCTCCCAAATCCATTGAACATTTATTGTCCTAGTTGCGTTATCCAGTGTACTGCGTCACCGTTAAAATTAATTTTACATTTAAAACACCACCTGATGGAGAAAATTAAACTAATTTGGCAAGGAATCATTTGTTACTTCAAATAAAAAGCTCATGTCTTTCTGCACATTTCAATGAAAACTGCATAGTGCTAGGTCATATATATTATCTATTAATAAACAGTTATAAAAATTCAGAATTGTCTACAGCAGTCTGAAGAATTACAACTAAGATTGAATTTTATTTTATATTGTAATCCTTTCAAGACATTTATTGAAATATATTAAGACATATATTGAAATATATACAAATGCTAACTTTTTTAATAAATGAATTTTTATGAAGAGGTAAAATATTAAATATACGAACACACACTGCAAACGCACGCGCACAAAAATAACACATTTAAGAATACATTTTGTCCTCAAATTAACAACACTTTTTGGTGTTCTAAGCTAGAACACTTCATAAGAAACATAATTGCAACAGACATAATTGCATAAGAAACATGATTTAGTGTTATGCTTATTTGAAATAAAAATCGCTTGCACTCATCATAGAAAAATAATTTTAATAAGTGATAATTAAAAAATATAATTATTCGAATAAAAAATTTGCTCTGCATGAATTTTAATAGTAAAATATAGAAGAAAATTTTGTGATACTAGTTTCTGTTACAACAACATACTAGTTTCGTTTTCTCACCTTTAGCAGCCTTCTGAATTTAATCCCCATAATACACACTGCTGAGCAAATTATTAAGAAAACGTCTGCATATTATTTCACGGGATAGGCTATTCTGTTTAATAAGCGTTTCTAAAGTGTTTCAACGTTAAAGATGAATGTGTTTTAGAAATGTTCTAAAAAGCGTTTAGAATATGTGTGGTATCTTAAATTTTGATCGAAACACTATCTGAACACATTTCTTGTCCTTGTCATTGTCAACAACACTTCCGCAACACATTTTTTTCCCTCTCGCAACACAATCGCAACACATTCCTAATACAATCACAACACTTTTAGTTAGAAGTGTTTACTATTACGTTCTAATAGCGTTGCAAAAGTGTTTCACGCATTTGCAGTGCATTTATAGTTTACTAACACGTTTTTGAATTAAACGAATGTTTTAAATTGCAAATGAAAATAACTTCTGATATCTCTAATGCAATTAGTTTTTAACTTAAAAAAATCTTTTAAAAATTTCCATATTTTTAAAATTTGCTTTAAAATATTTAGGAAGTTATCATCCTATAGACTTTTTTTTTCTTTTAATGTTCAGAAAACAATAAACAGAAATAGATTTCAGTTAAAGAAAAAAATATTAAGTGTATCGCATTTTTGGCTAAAATTGATACTTTTTCATGCATTAAAAAAAAAAAAAAATGTTTAGTATAAATATCGTTTTAAAGTTGCTATTGGTGCATTAAAAAACATCACAACCCTTTTTCATAACTTCTTATTAAACTAAGTTCTAAAAATATTGAATAGCTTACACTCCTAAATTAGACACACTTATTTTCAGTTAAATAAAACTTAAATTTATACCTAAATACACACATATATATATATATATATATATTACCAAAAAATTATGAACACTCTAATATGTAACGTATGTTTTAAAATACACTAATTAAAATAACTTCTATTTTTTATATAATACATTAATACATAATGTAGAAAATATTTGTAGTTTTTAATATCTGAAGTGTATTGATAAACTGAACTAATCCTTTTGATAGTGTATTTCTAAGTATGAGTAATCAAAATTATTTTATCTTGATGTAATTATTACAGAAATTAAAAAAATAAGAAAATGTATTTTTTAAAAATTCACTTACTATTATTCAAATTATTCCCTTAAACAATAATATTTTTATATTTCATTTAAATTTATAAAAGTTTTCAGATGAAAACGAACCCTAATTTCTATTCAAGTTGGAAAAATTCGTTTAAAGCAACAGCTTTCAAATGAAAATGCAACATATGGCAAATTTTTTTCCAGAAAATAAATGCTCTTTAGAAAAAGAAAGTTTTATTCAATTCAAATTTCACTTCCTGTGCATTTATAAGTTATGTTGAAAATTTAATATCGTAGAAAATCAAAAGAAAGAACTTCAAAGGCACTTAGTAATGCACTTAATGTAAAAGTGAAAGTAGAAGTTAATGAGAAAACGATACATTGTTTCGCGAGAGAAATTTATTGAACAATGACTGAAAGAATTGTTTGAAAATAATGAAAAAAGATATTTTGCTTTGTTTGTTTAGCTTTTCATTTTATTTATCGAAGTTAAGGTAAGAAAACTAAAAAAGAAAATAAAAAGAAGATATATATATATATATATATATATATATATTGTTGTTGTTGTTGTTGTTCATTCAAATGAAGAAATTATAGTAAAGAATATTTTAATAATTATGAATAAATTATTACTTTTATTACATTTGCTTTTTATAATATTTTAATTATTTAATACTGTCACAGATTAGGGAGGAAAAATAACTTACTTTTCATTAATGGTCATACCAAACTGTCCAGCTTGTTTTCGTGTCGTATATTATTGTCATAATGCAATAGAAGCGTTATCACCATTTTGTACACCATTGAAAGAAAACAAAAAATAACATTATAGACTGTTTTACCCCTTGACAATATTGGAAAAAGATATGGATTTAAATTTTTGTGTGTAGAAATAGTACAGACTATTATCATCTTTGACGCTTTAAGATAAAATTACGGACTACAGGTTTTTGTGAATAGAAATCAATTCAGTTGTTTGATATCATTTTTTAAACCACCGAAAGGAACAGAAAATTATAGACTGTTATCACCTTTGAAGATTTTGAAAAAGTGTATAGATTAGGTAGAGTGGCTACAGACCCTCTTTTTTCTTGTGATTTCTCCATCAGTACTTTTATAAGATACTTTTTTGCTTGTTAAATTATGCAAACTTCCTATTAAAAATTCCATTAGAAAAATACTGGAAGCAGAATCAGGAAGAATGTGGCCTGTCACCATTCTATTAAAGATTTTTGAGTACAGAAATCCCTTTAATTGGTTGTTATCATTGGGAAAAAATATTTATGGCACTTACCATAGTGTTCACTTGAAATGTTACAGACTCATTTTATTACAGTCTATTGTTTTAATAGAAATCAAGGAAAATAATTTTGGTCGATTAGAAACATTTGTAACAACTGTAATCTTTGAAAAATATATTTTCTACTCATTACTCATTACTCACTCTTTTTTTGAGACAGGGAAAATGCAGGAAATAAACAGCTTAAATCTTTTTTTTTTTTTTTTTTTTTTTTTCAAAACGTAGGAGTCTGTTTGATCAGAGAAATTGATTTTACAATTTACTTTTTTGAGTAAAGTAAGTTTGCACTGGTCAGTATACCATTTTTGTAATATGAATGAAATATAACAAGTAACAAGTAAACTTTCTTTACAATTTTTAAAAAATCATTTTGAAAAACTTTCTTTTAGCTATAAAAATGGAAGATTAATTCATTATGGAATACTTCGGGCTTTTTTCACAAAATTTAAATTGGTAAAAAATATATTATTTTACTTAATTTTAATTATTTTTTAGTGAGCTAATTTTTATCTTATATGATAGTTTTTATTATTAATTTAACAAATGAATTCTTATCATACAACCTTTTGGTGAGATAGTATTGCATTATAATTTAAGCACAAAAAGTAACATTTAAAATCAGCAAAGGCTATCACGTGACATTTTTAATAAAACAAATTACTACACACCCTTTCTAATAAATAAAAAAAAAATACTTTGTTTTAAATAAATAAACAGTTTTTTAAAAAGTATTTGAAATTCAAAATTTCGAGGGTTAAATTTCCTATACGATATTTCCTAATAAACAAAAATGTATGTACAGTAGATTTATCAATTCACGAAAATTACAAACATTTTTAAATGAAAACTCTTTTAAACTTTCACTGTATATTTTTTCTTTTTAAAACCTTTCTACATAAAAGATAAAAGACATTCAAAAGTAACGGCTTTTCCTTGAAAATGTAACACATGGTACTGCTTCGAAAATATCTAATTGTTAGTTTCAAAAGGGCAGGGAGATTTAAAATTAAATTTTCTCTTTTATTAGAGAGCTTTTGCTCAAAATTCAATATCATGTACAATGCAAGCAAGTAAGATAAATTTAATATACTGAAGAACACAGAATACTTTGAAAACGCAAATAAAAATCCAAAATTCAATTGACAGAAAAGACAGTATAGCCTTAAAGTACTAGAGAATTTTTTATAAAGCATTTTAGATAGCATTTTTGTTCCAAGAATTCATCTGTTAACTAATTAATTCTATATTTTAACTAATGTTAGAATAATGTTTTTAAGATTATATAATAAACACAATATACTTATTATACTATGTTGACAACATATATATGTTTAGAAAGTTCAGAAATTCGAAATCCCTAGAAATTTCAAAATTATCAAATAAAATAAAAGGTATTGGAGATATAGAAAGACAATGTTTAAAAATAAATATTTAATATTTTTTCTCAAAACATTGATGTTTTTATGAAGTTTTATACTTTTTATCCGAGTTTAAAATGAACACGTTATATGATTCAATGTATTTATTAATATTACAAACTTTACAGGATATTATCATTATAAATTGGTAAATGAGTTTTCATTTTTTTATTCCCAGCAATTTATTAAAATTTGGTTAAGATAATTAATTAAAAGTTAGGTAACATCTTTAATAAATGTAATATCTCTAATATATATATATATATATATATATATATATATATTTACTAGAATTACTTTTGAATGGTATTCTCATATCTGTATTCTTTTATATTAACAACGAATTTTTTTATAAATTTTTAAAACCATGAACACTAATTTTTAAGATGAAAACTTGTTCATGTTTAAAACATATTTTTTGGTTAAATAATTTCATGATAGACTTTTAATTTTGTAAATAAAAAAAAATAAATGGTTAATTTAAAAAAAATAAATAAATAAAGGTAATAATAATAATGATTATTTTATCTTTGAGTACAATTGATAGTTATTATGCTTCTTAAAATTTTGGTGTTGACTTTCAGAACAATGATGAGTACATTTAACAATAAATGTGTTTTATCTTCTTTTGACATTTTATGTATCAGCATATAGGAATTATAAAAAATAACTAACTTTTTAAGTTATATTATTATTTTTTAAATGACACACACACAAAAAAAAAATTATAAATAAGCCAGGGTTACAAAAAGTAATTAAATAAATACGTAAAATAAATGAATAACGAAAGAAGCAAAATAAACTAAGATGAAATTTGGTAAATATGTAAATCTATAAATTTCCTTACAGAAGCGTTCATTAAGATAAATAATTTACACCTATTTGTTCTGGCTTAGATAAGTATTTTTGCAGTACATCATGCATGTTTTAATATGTACTTTATTTTTATTTTATTTTTTCGGTCAGACCTTCATGTTTTTTAACTGTTTTCTGTGATGCAGTTAAATAACAAATTTTTCCAATAGACTTCTTTTTCTTCAACACTTTTGCAACACTTTTTCCCGCAGTAGATCATGTTATGATAATAAATTCACGCCCTATTAATCATGCATAGTACTTAACTGAGTTTACACATTTTTCTTATCTCACTTGAAATTTAACAAAACAGGTATCACATCATGAATGAGCAGGATACTTATCACATGCTTTAAAGCCTTCCAAATAATAATAATAGGAGATTAATTAGTTAATAACAAAAGTAATTTTCAATTATATTTGTTTTGTCTATAGTTCACATGGCTTACTTTCCTCTAATAAAGGGTTTTCCAATAGGGATGATACAATTTTAAATGGTTAGAATGGCAACTCTGCGTATTATTTTTTGACATTTCTTGCGTCATTTGTGTTTAGTATGCAAAGATACACGCTTTCGAAATTATTAAATTGTTATATCAAATTTAGTGTTCATATGTGAATACTGAGAGAAATTTTAGAAGAATCCTTGGACGACATTATTCAGTAAATCGACTCGATCGATTGCGATTTTTTCTTTGGGGATATGTTAAGTCACAAATTTATGTTGATAATCCAATAACAATTGAGCAATTAAAAACCAACATTGAACGTGTTATTCATGAAATAACACCAAATTTATGAGAAAGAGTGATGGAAAATTGGGTTGACAGAATGCGGTATGTACAGAAAAGTCGTGGTGCTCACATGAACGATATTATTTTCATACTTGATGGCATAAAGTAAGCTTTCAAATAAAAATAAAAATAAATGTGTCTCGCTGAAAAATTTATGTTTTTTTTTTTTTCTTTTTTTGTATCACTTTTAATGGAAAACCCTTTATATAAAAAATAATAATAATAAAAACAGGTAAACTAAATTAAATTTAATTAATTAATTATCAAATAAAAATGCTTTTAAAACCTTTGGTGATTATGAATGTTATATTTTGTTATTAAGTTATATTGAAGTTTTATTTTGTACAATCTGAACGTTTTGATTTCATTTAAATATTGTGTTAATATTTTTGCTGATTTTTTTTTTTTTAACTTCATTTACTTGTACCTATAACAGTTAAGAATTTTTCAAATAAATTTTAAATTTATGTTTTTCAGTATACAGCAATATTATAACATGCGTTAGGGAGTTAACAAGCAGAAAATATCAAATAACGTAAAACCGTTACGGCTGTTTGTGGCAACTGTATCTCGAGAACTACTGCTCCGAATTGTATATAAATTTATATTCAGATGCATCTTGATATAAAGTAGTGCCTGTCAACTTCTGGTGTCAACTGCTCAACAGGTGACGCTGATATACATCGGTTTCCGCAATTTAAGGGGACGCTATAGCTCAGGTTCTATTGCCTATAATCAAACAAAACTTGATATGCAATAAGGTAATTATGAAGCATTATGCTGATTCAATTTGAATGCTTATCGACCAACAGATGGCACTGCTATATAAGCGATTTTTGCAGTTTAAGGGAAGGCTATATATCAGGGACTACTGTACAGAGTTGCATAAAAATATATTATGTAGATGTACCTTCACATAAGTTAATTTCTATCAACATTTGGTGTCAACTGCTCAACAAGTGGGGCTGCCACACAGCGATTTCTGCAATTTAAGAAAAGGTTATATCTCAGGTACAATGGCATATAATCAAGCAAAACTTGATATGTGAGAAAGCCATTATGAGACATTATGCTGATTCAAGCTAGATGCTTTTAAGCCAATAGATAGAGCTGCTATACTGGAAATTTCCTTTTCTTGCAATGGGAACTAGAATTTATAAGAATGACATGGAAATATTTCTAATAGAATTAATACCATAATTTAGTTACTAGCTGTCAGTTACAGCTTTCTTTTTTTTTTCAGTGTATGTCTCTGGACCATTCAAATGGTTAAATCCTAGACGGTCTCTAATTGTGTATTGTATAAATTTAGTGAGATATTAAGTGCAAATTTAAATCTTCTCAGCAATTTTCAGAAAGAAATTTTAAAAATTATTTTATTATTTAAAATTTAAGAATGCATCTATTGCATGAGAGTAAATTAAATCGATATATTTTAAGTAAATATTTATGAATATGTTAAACATTTCATTTTAAATTTAAGACTTTCATGAAAATGTTGCAATAAAAATTTCGTGAAATATTATTGTGTATTATTTATTATTATGTCGGAGAAATATTAATTAAAGGCAGGAAAATTTGACGTTCTCGACTTCAAATAAAGAATATTTACATACAAAAGTTGCGTTTCTTTACTTTTTATTATCGAAATAAATAAAAAAAGATATATATATATATAAAACGTTTGTAGTATTTCGAAAGACTACTTAAAGTTATGAATTGGATAAGAGATATTGAAAAGCATCTGCGACATATGGGAAAAAGTTTTGGAATATTCCTTTTAAAACTTTTAAAGAAAAGCACTCGAAGATATGAAAATGGATTTCTAGGTTAATCTAGAGTCCAATACGTTTCTTTGAAAGAGGCATGATGAAAACGCTAAAGCTTTCAAGAGACTCGAAGTGCTTTCAAACTTTCTTCCAGTTTTCTCACAGAGAATTATTATTAAAAGATAAGTAGATGCAGAAGTTTTACATAACTCTTAGTGTCAAAAAAAAATGTTTCCAGAAGTGAAAACTTTGTTTTGAAATTCAGGGAAGTGTGTAAGTAACAGAAAATCTATTCTTCACTGAATGGAAATTTTGTTAATGAAGTATAGGAAGTTATTATATGAATTTTCCGAATAAAGTCATAGTGGTGTGAGTCATTTTATCCAAGTTCTTTGAAGTAGATAGTCTTTTAGTAAAAAAACGCAGGAAAATTTAGATAAACATGCATTTATATTGCAAATAGAAAACCAACTAAAAGAATAAAGAGAGAGAGAGGGAAAAAAAAAAAGATATTTCATTCCAATGAGTTTTAAGTTCTATAAGTACTCATTTTAAATAGTATAATCTTATTTTATCAAAAATAGAATGTTTTAACTTAAACTGAAAACAAGGCTTCAATGAAATATTAAATATTAATATTTCATAAAATGAAATATTAATAAATTGAACACTCAATGAATATTTAATGTAATTTAAAAAATATTCAAATACAAATGGAAAATTTATTAATTATGTTATATATATAATGCATACACTTAATATAAGAACTGAAATCGACATGAGAAAAGGGCAATTTCCAAACAAATGAAATTGAAATAAAAATAAGGAGCAGCAGAAGCGACCACGGCTTAACACGGTTGGAACGGATTTACGAGTGAGATTTACTTCCCAAAACCTCAGCGAGACCATATAATAAATAAGAGAAATGAATAGATGAAATTTGTTATATTATTAGGTGAAAAACAATTATAATTGTTATTACTTATAAACCAACTGTATATGAAAAAATTAATCATGTATATTATTATTAAAAATAATTATTGATATTTATAATTCAATTTTATTTAAACTATATCATACATTAATAATATATTTTCAAATATTACCTATTCTGTACAGCTATACTTAATGATGACAGATTATACTCATAAAAAGCTACAAAGATATTTGAAATAAGTATAGGATCCATCACAAACAGGCAGCATGATAACAGGTTTTAAAAAAAAACTAGTTGCCATAGGTGGATTCTGCTCAGTTCCCCATCATATTTATGTTCTCATGAATTTTTTGTGCAAGACATATTATAATCATGTTAAAAGAAATGAATTTGACCAAAGCTTGATACAGTGACAGAATGAAATCCCCGCCTAATAGGCTATCCACCGTTCACATCGATATGTTTATCTTATTCTAATCTATTAATTTATTTTGTCAGGGTCAATTCCGTTGTTTAGTTTTCATGCTATTATTTCCAATGCAATAATCCTCAAAATTCATATTTATATGAAAATTTTACAATTTTGCTATGTTGATAAAATCGTAAATTACGAATAATTTACGATATTTTCCTATTTTCCTATTTGTATTGAATCACGTTCAAAGAAATATCATAAATGTAATTTTGAAGTTGTCTAAAGTATTTATGATCCTCAAAATGGAGGTTTATGCTCAATTTTGCCTAATTCTGATTGTTAAGTAAATCGTAAATTCCAAATTACTTACGAAATTTTTAAATTGGAAAAATCATAGTCTATGATATTTATGCCAGTATCCTAAATAATATTTCGAAAGTGGTTTGACATCTTTACGACGAAAATATCCCTCAAGATTCACGTTTATGTGAAATTTTGCTCTATTCTGCCATGTTAAGAAATTCGTAAATTTCCAATAACTTACGAAATTTTTATATTGGAAAATGCATAGTCATTAATATACATTCCAGTGTCCTAAATAATATTTCAAGAGTAGTCTGACATCTTTACGATGAAAATATCTCTCAAAATTGACGTTTATGTGAAAATTTGCCCTATACTGCCATGTTAAGAAATTTGTAAATTTCCAATAACATGCGAAATTTTCAAAGTAGCATATTCATTATTACTGATGTTCATTCCGATTTTCATACTGATGTTCATTAAAAAATCATTTTGAATAACTTTCTTTTAGCTATAAAAATGGAAGATTAATTCATTATGGAATACTTCGGGCTTTTTTTCACAAAATTTAAATTGGTAAAAAATATATTATTTTACTTAATTTAAATTATTTTTTAGTGAGCTAATTTTTATCTTATATGATAGTTTTTATTATTAATTTAACAAATGAATTCTTATCATACAAACTTTTGGTGAGATAGTATTGCATTATAATTTAAGCACAAAAAGTAACATTTAAAATCAGCAAAGGCTATCACGTGACATTTTTAATAAAACAAATTACTACACACCCTTTCTAATAAAAAATAAATAAATAAATAAATAAAACACTTTGTTTTTAAGTAAATAAACAGTTTTTTAAAAAGTATTTGAATTTCAAAATTTCGAGGGTTAAATTTCCTATACGATATTTCCTAATAAACAAAAATGTATGTACAGTAGGTTTATCAATTCACGAAAATTACAAACATTTTAAAATGAAAATTCTTTTAAACTTTCACTGTATATTTTTCCTTTTTAAAACCTTTCTACATAAAAGATAAAAGACATTCGAAAGTAACAGCTTTTCCTTGAAAATGTAACACATGGTACTGCTTCGAAAATATCTAATTGTTAGTTTCAAAAGGGCAGGGAGATTTAAAATTAAATTTTCTCTTTTATTAGAGAGCTTTTGCTCAAAATTCAATATCATGTACAATGCAAGCAAGTAAGATAAATTTAATGTACTGAAAAAAACAGAATACTTTGAAAACGCAAATAAAAATCCAAAATTCAATTGACAGAAAAGACAGAGGTACCATAAAGTACTAGAGAATTTTTTATAAAGCATTTTAGATTGCATTTTTTTGCAACAATTAATCTGTTAACTAATCAATTCTATATTTTAATTAATGTTAGAGTAAAATAATGTTTTTAGATTATATAATAAACAGAATATATTTATTATACTATGTTGACAACATGTATATGTTTAGAAAGTTCAGAAATTCGAAATCCCTAGCAATTTCAAAATTATCAAGTTAAAATAAAAGGTATTGGAGATATAAAAAGACAATGTTTAAAAATAAATATTTAATATTTTTTTTTGAAAACATTGATGTTTGTATGAAGTCCTATACTTTTTATCCGAGTTTAAAATGAACACGTTATATGATTCAATGTAATATTATAAACTTATATTAATAACAATAATATAAACAATATTATAAACAATATTAATATTATAAACTTTATAGGATATTATGCATTATAAATTGATAAGTGAGTTTTCATATTTTTATTCCCAGCAATTTATTCAAATTTGGTTAAGATAATTAATTTAAAGTTAGGTAACATCTTTAATAAATGTGATGTGTATTGTTTTGGTATATAGTTGAAAGAATGTTATATTTTATATTTATATAGACTCCTAATATTGTTTCACATTTACATTTTTTGGGGGGGTGCATAATGTATACGCATTATTCATTTGCAAAATGTTTTTTTTTTCTTTTTTAATCTTAATGAGCATACTATATATATATATATATATATATATATATATATATATATATATATATATATCCTTTTCATAGTAGAAGCAATAGATGAGAACGAAGAATAGTTAGTCAAACAATTCACCAAAGCAACGCCAAACAAAGCAACAATTCAACAATTTAAACAAAGCAAAAATTCAACAATTCAAACAAAGCAACAATTCACGCCAAACAAAGCAACAAAATTTCCCAAATTGATTCAATTATCAAGTTCAACAACAGCACTGACGCCAATCCACTGTACAACAATACCTGCTGAAAATTTAAATAGGACCGTGAAATTAGACTCTGATGAAAAGAAGGTTGACACTAGGACAATATTTCAAGGTGAAAAAAGAGAACCCTGTAATGGAAAATAATGACCCACTAAGCGCAGTAAAAGCCAAGCAACAGACACAAGATCACAAAAACCACAAAGACCAATAAGAATGAAAAAATTATCTATGTAGGAGAAGCTCAGAAAGGTGAAAAAAAATCATCAGGGGATGAAATACCCATATTTAAAGAAACCAAATTTAAATTTTAACAGCCCGCAAAACAAAAGATACAACAAACCAGCTAACCCAAATCCCAACAGAAAAACTCAAACTAAATCGAAATCCAGGAAAAAAAAAAAAAAAAAAAAAAAAAAACAAGAAAGGAAAGAGTATATATATATATATATATATATACACTGATCGACATTTAAAATGCAACACCAATAAGGAATGATAATAACGGAATGATATTTTTTGGACACATAGATTATAGTAGGAAGAACAATTGATTAAAATTTCAGGAAATTTGGAGTAATATGTACTGAGAAACAGTACATAAAGCAGCGACCTCTGTGAGCAATAACAGCACATATCTGCCTAGGCATTGAATCGAACAGCGATTAGATGACATGTATGGAGAGAGCACTTCATGAAGTTTTAACACGAGACCACAATTCATCGATCGAAGTTACTGGTGAGTGGTGGGGGCCAGTCGTGTTTCAACGATTAAGCAGTCATTTTCATTGGTGCGAGATCAGGAGAACGCGCCGGCCACAGCAACAGTCGAACACATTCGGCATCAATGAAGGTCCAGACAATATGTACAACTTGCTGTCGTGCATTGTCCTGCTTAAATGTTGCGCTTCGGAGGCCTTGAACATAGGGCAGAGCTATGAGCCTTAACTCGTCAGAAATGTAACGGCTGGTACTCAGAGTGGCGGGAATGAAAACAAGAGGTGACCGGGACGTGTATACAAAGGTACAATATACCATCAATCCAGGTGGTGACTCAGTATGCGGCTACCAAAACTCTGATTACCCTCAAAACTGCATCACTGATATGGGCGCCATTAATGTGTGATCAACGATGAACCTGGACGCAGGAGTGGCGTGAAGTCACTTTTCAGACAAATCACAATCCTGTTTACAGCATCAAGATTGCCTTATCCGTATTTAACGGATTTATGAATAATGCATATTGCCAGCTGGGATTCGACATCATCATACTGGCCATCATTTGTAATGATGTTATGGGTTCCCATTGGATACACGTCTCGATTACTTCATGTTCGTATTCCTGGCACTCTGAACAGCGCCATTAAATTTCCGAGGAGTTAAGGCCCGCCCCTCTGCTCTGTATTCGAGGCCACCGTAGCGCAAAATTTAAGCAAGGTAATGCACGACCGCAAGTTGTTTGTATTGTCCGGACCTTCTTTGATACAGAATGTGTTCGACTGTTGCTCTGGCCAGCGCGTTTTGCTGATCTCGCACCAATAAGAATGACTGTTTAATCATAGAAAAGCGACTGCCCCCCCCCCCCACTCACCAGTAACTTCGATCGATGAATAGTGTCATCGTGTTGAAGTTTCATGAAGTGCTTTACCCGTACATGTCTTCCAATCGCTGTTCGATTCAATGCCTAGGTTCTGTTATTGCTCACAGAGGTCGCTGCTTTATGTACTGTTTTCTCAGTACATATTGCTCCAAATTTCCTGAAATTTTAATCAATTGTTCTTCCTTTTATATTGTATGTGTCCAACAAATTTCATTTCGTTATTATCATTCCTTCTTTGTGTTGCATTTTCAATGTCGAGCAGTGTATATATAATTCAATTTTGGTGCTCAGAATTGATAATAATAATAATAATAATAAATAAAATAAAAATAAATGAACAATAATAATAATTCATGTTTTTAAAATTCAGTTTTCGTTTATAATGATAATTCTAATTTGAAGATTAAAAATTCAGGTATTTCATACAGTTATTAAAGCTAGTAAATATTTAAAAATAATAATATAATTAATTAATGCAATTGGTACGGTGCTTTTTAGTAATGCCAATTGATGTGACCTTGAGAATTAATATTGGAATATTATGTTGAATCCTCATTGTGGGTTTAATATTTGCTGGTCCAAATATTGCCACGTGCGATGTTGGATTTAGCATAACCTTCCTTATTTCTTACATTAATTGACATTTTGCATTATTGATTATAATAATTGTATTTTAAAGGTTTTTTCTTTTTTTAAGATTACATTTAGTTTATGCTCTACGCTATTTTTTTTTCTGTAGAAATTACTTTTGAATCATATTCTCATATCTATATTTTTTTATATTAACATCAAAATTTTTTATAAATTTTTAAAACCATGAACACTAATTTTTAAGATGACACCTAGTTCATATTTAAAACATATTTTTGGTTAAAGAATTTCATGATAGACTTTTAATTTTGTAAATAAAAAAAAATTAATAAATGGTTAATTTTAAAAAATAAATAAATAAACTTAATAATAATTATTATTTTATATTTAAGTACAATTGACAGTTGTTATGCTTCTTGAAACTTTGGGGTTGACTTTCAAAACAATGATGAGTACATTTAACAATAAATGTGTTTTATCTTTTTTTGAAATTTTATATATCAGCACATAGATATTATTAAAAAAAATAACTAATTTTAAGTTATATTATTATTTTTCAAATGACACACACACACAAATATATATATATATATATATATATATAAGTCTGGGTTACAAAAAGTAATTAAATAAATATGTAAAATAAATTAATAACGAAAGAAACAAAATAAACCAAGATGAAATTTGGTAAATGATATAAATCTATAAATTTTCTTATAAAAAGGTTTTATTAAGATAAATACACCTATTTATTCTTGCTTAGACAAGTATTTTTGCTGTACATCATGCATGTTTTTATATGTACGTTTTTTTTTCAGTCAGACCTTCATGTTTTTAACACTTTCCAACAAGGTTGAAAAGTGCTTATGACTTCGGTTTGTCTGTCTGTCTCTCCGCGCTCTAACTCCCGTAAATATTTATGGAATTTCTTGAAACTGATATATGTTACTCAAGTTCACTATCGGACGGTCCCTATTGAAAATGGAGATTATACCTCTACTGGTTTGTGTACAGGGACACCCGAAAGCATTTCAAAGCATTGTGTTCTATGAGAGGTATTTCTATAAACCATATTTTCATACCTTTACTCTAGACATATCTTAATGAAATTGAAATATGTTATTCAAGTTCACTATCGGACGTGCCCTATTGAAAACGGAGCCTATACCTCTACTGGTTTGTGTACAGGGACACCCGAAAGTATTCCAAAGCATTGTGTTCTATGAGAGGTATTTCTATAAACCATATTTTCATACCTTTACTGTAGACATATCTTAATGAAATTGAAATATGTTAATCAAGTTCACTATCGGACGTTCCCTACAGAAAATGGAGTTTATACCTCAACTGGTTTGTGTACAGGGACACCCGAAAGTATTTGAAAGCATTGTGTTCTATGAGAGGTATTTCTATAAACCATATTTTCATACCTTTACTGTAGACATATCTTAATGAAATTAAAATATGTTATTCAAGTTCACTATTGGATGTTTACTCCATCAAATGGAGGAAATACCACCATCGGTTCATGTACAGGGACACACAAAAGTATTCCAAAGCATTGCGTTCTGTGAGAGAAATTTCTATAAATCAAATTTTAATAACTTTATTTTCCACGAACTTTTAGGAAATTGAAATATGTTATTTACATGCACAAAAGAATGCTTTGCATAGAATGTAGCATGATTAGCATTAAATTTACAGGGTGGCACAAAAATATCCAGTTATATTAAGAGGTATTAATAAAAAATTGCTAGAATTGTACTTTCGTTTACGTTAAGCGTTTTTAACAATTTCTAGCATTTTTTAAGTGTGAATATGATTTCAGTTTTGTGTATCTGCCTGTCCGTCCTGTCTGTCTGCCTGTCCGTCTGTCCGATCTCTAACTCCCGTAAATATTTATGTAATTTCTTAAAACTGATATATGTTATTCAAGTTCACTATCGGATGTTCCCTATTGAAAATAGAGTTTATACCTCTAGTGGTTTGTGTACAAGGACACCGGAAAATATTTCAAAGCATTGTGTTCTATGAGAGATATTTCTATAAACCATATTTTCATACCTTTACTGTAGACAAATCTTAATGAAATTGAAATATGTTATTCAAATTCCCTACTGGATGTTTCCTGTATAAAATGGAGGAAATACCACCACGGATTTATATACACGGACACTCAAAAGTATTCCAAAGCGTTGCGTTCTATGAGAGATATTTCTATAAATCAAATTTTAATAACTTTACTTTCCACGATGCTTTAGGAAATTGAAATATGTTATTTACATGCACAAAAGAATGCTTTGCATAGAATGTGGAATGATTAGCATTAAATTTACAGGGTGGCATAAAAATATCCAGTTATATTAAGAGGTATTAGTAAAAAATTGCTAGAATTGTACTTTCGTTTACGTTAAGCGTTTTTAACACTTTCTAGCATTTTTTAAGTGTGAATATGATTTCAGCTTTGTGTATCTGCCTGTCCGTCCGTCTGTTTGTCTGCCTGTCTGTCTGTCCGATCTCTAACTCCCGTAAATATTTATGGAATTTCTTAAAACTGATATATGTTATTCAAGTTCATTTTGGATGTTCCCTATTGAAATTGGAGTTTATACCTCTACTGGTTTGTGTACAGGGACACCCGAAAGTATTTCAAAGCATTGTGTTCTATAAGAGCTATTTCTATAAACCATATTTTCATACCTTTACTGTAGACATATCTTAATGAAATTAAAATATATTATTCCAATTCCCTACTGGATGTTTCCTGTATAAAATGGAGCAAATATCCCGACTGATTTATATACAAGGACACTCAAAAGTATTCCAAAGCATTCCGTTCTATGAGAGAGATTTCTAAAAATCAAATTTTAATTACTTTACTTTCCACGAATTTTTAGGATATTGAAATATGTTATTTATATGCACAAAAAAATGCTTTGCATAGAATATAGCATAATTAGCATTAGATTTACAGGGTGACAGAAAAATATCCATTTATATTAAGAGATATTAATAAAAAATTGCTGAAATATTACTTTCGTTTACATTGAGTGTTTTTAACATTTTCTAACATTTTTAAGTGTGAATATGATTTCAGTTTGTGTATCTGTCCATCTGTCTGTCTGTCTGTAAGCCCGCGCTCCAACTCCTGTAGTTATTTATGGAATTTCTCGAAACTGATATATTTTATTGAAGTTCACTATCGGATGTTCCATATTGAAAATGGAGTGAATATCTCTTCTGGTTTGTGTACAAGGTCACCCAAAAGCATTCGAAAGCATTATGTTCTATGAGTGTTGTTTTTATAAACATTATCCCTATAGAATTTTCCCCATTTAAAATGAAATTAATAGGTCCTGTACAACAAGTTTGTTTACAGGGACAAAAAAAAAAAAAAAAAAAAGAAATGCCAATGCATTACGTTTTAGGACAGAATTTTTTGAAAATTATATTTAAAAGTCTTTCTACTGTAAAAATCATAAAAATATTGAAATTTATTATTAATACTCTAAAATAATCTTTTGTATAGAATATAATATGATTAACTTTCTGATTTACAGGGCTACACTAAATTATTCAGAGAGATCAAAACCTGTAATTATAATCTAATGGCTGCATTTTCTTTTGCGTTAAGCCTTTTTAACACTTTCCAAAATGCCTAAGAGTAATTTTAAAATCAATTAGTCTATCTGTATATTTTTCAGTCCTTCTGTCTGTTGTGTGATAACGTAGGCAAAGAATATTAAAAGTTATTCCATACAACAATTACGTACAGTTGGAAAGTGTTACTAATCAATGCGTACTGCATGATTTTTCTTTCTTGTTTAACTATCTCTCGCGATGCAGTTAAATAAAAAATGTTTCCAATGGACTTCTTTTTCTCCAAAACTTTTACAACACTTATTTCCCTCAGTAGACCATGATATGATAATAAATTCACTCCCTATTAATCAGGCATAGTACTTAACTGAGTGTACACATTTTTCTTATCCGACATGAAATTTAACAGAACTTTTATTACATCATGAATGAAGCAGGATACTTACCACATGCTTTAAAGCCTTCCAAAGAACAATAATAATAATAATACTAATAGATTAGTTATTTAATAATAAAATAAAAATAAATAAAAGTAATTTTCAATTATACCTGTTTTGTCTATAGTTCACATGGCTTACTTTCCTCTCATAAAGGGTTTTCCAATAGGGATGATACAATTTTAAATGGTTAGAATGGCAACACTGCGTATTATTTTTTGACATTTCTTGCGTCATTTGTGTTTAGTATGCTATGCCATTTTATCATGCAAAGGTACATGCTTTCGAAATTATTAAATTGTTTTATCAAATTTAGTGTTCATATGTGAATACTGAGAGTTTGAGAAGAATTCATGGACGACATTATTCAGTTAATCGACTCGATCGATTGTGATTTTTTTCTTTGGGGATATGTTAAGTCACAAATTTATGTTGATAATCCATTAACAATTGATCAATTAAAAACCAACATTAAACGTGTTATTCGTGAAATAACACCTAATTTATGAGAAAGAGTGATGGAAAAATAGGTTGACAGAATGCGGTATGTACAGAGAAGTCGTGGTGCTCACATGAACGATATTATTTTCATACTTAATGGCATAATGTAAGCTTTGAAAAAAAAAAAAAAAATTAAAAAAAAAAAATGTGTCTCGCTGAATATTTTTTTATTATTATTATTGTATCACTCTTAATGGAAAACCCTTTATATAAAAATTAATAATAATAATAGAAACAGATAAACTAAATTAAGTTAATTTTTGTCAAATAAAATGCTTTTAAAACTTTTGGTGATTATGAATGTTATATGTTGTTATTAAGTTATTTTGAAGTTTTATTTTGTACAATCTGAACGTTTTAATTTCATTTAAATATTGTGCTAATATTTTTGCTGATTTTTTTTTTTTTTTTTTTTTAACTTCATATACTTTTAACTATAACAATTAAGAATTTTTCAAATAAAATTTAAAATTATGTTACTGGGTATACAGGAATGTTATATCATTTTTCAGTTTACTCTGAAAAATATTTATAGACATTTTATTTATAGTTACAGAATTATTTTACATGTGTATTATTTGATCACATACCATTTTATGGCAACCTTTATGTGCAATAACGACGTATATTCCTTCATATACAGTGTTTACTTTTCTCTATTTCTTGAAAAAGAGAGAATTTTTCCTTTTTACACAATTTTTACACACATATATTTGAATTTTTGGTTTGGAACAGAGATGACTTTTTCATCTGATCATCTCGTTCCGTTAAATTTTACTTGATTTAATTCCCCACACGTACACATGCACATATTTATTGACTTCACTCATTTGAGAATTGCTCACCAAACTGCTAATCGTCTTCGAGCGTAGGAGAGCGGGTTCGATTCCCGCGCTGTCCCTGGGTGCTTTTCCATTTCTTCGTATTGTAATTCTGTCATGTGCTATCTGTAATTATCTGACGAAGATTTACAAGCGGACTATGAGTCAAGCATACAAATCTGATGTTTATGTTATCAATAAACAAACAAACAAACAACAAATATTTGGTTATTTACACATTACTCATTTTATATTTCAATCATTACTTTGTTTTGCATTTTTTTAAATTTATGACACACATAGCAATATATTTAACACATCAATTTTGTCGCTGAAATGTAGTAATATATATTTGTACATTTCAAATATATTTAATTATTCTTTCTTACAATGACATTAATCTACAGGCATGATTTTACAGACATTATTCTTACAAACACAATTACTTGAATAATAATAATAATAATAATAATAATTTAAATAAATAAATAAATACACAAGGGATTTTTTTTTTCGGCACATCTACGCGTCAAAATATTTACAGAGTTTACCTGTGTAATATATTTGATGTTGTTTTATCATGATTTCTGGTATTTATCAATCTATTTTTGTTACTTCATGGTATTTTAACGATTTACTGAAAGTTTTTACTCTTGAATTTCTTCTGTAGCAAACATGATATTTTTACACATACTTCTCTACAATTCACGATAATGTTTTATACCTTTCACATATATATTTGTTTTTTAATAAAAAAAAAAATGGAAAGAACTCAAAGGATTTCTCGAAACAATTGTTTGTATTGTAATATTTATAGGTTACTTAGGGCAGGGCTTTTCCACTATTCACATATTTATATACTCACTAATTTACAAATATTTTACTCACACATTATGCATTTTACAAATATTTACCTAAAAATTCTTTTGGGGTAAGTCTTTGATCAGTTATAAATTTACATGATTGGTTTACCTTGTCCAGTAACTGTAAAAAATATTTTCTTCCGGCTTTCGCATATGAGATAATCTTTGTTTTTCTTAAACTTACATACAGACACACTTTCACATACATATATCATACACAGAATAAGTCTAATTTTGAAATTGTATATTAACTAAATGAAGATATTTTATGATATTTTTATACACATTACGACGCTTGTTTACAAGAATGTTTTACAAACACACTTATATCTACATATTTCTTAAATACACATTATCTAATACCTTATTCTGAATTATATATCTAAAAGATATTGCAGCGATGTTAGATGCATTCACATTCATTTTTGCCAAATAAGTGAAAGATAATTTTACATCTTAAGAAAATTTAATATTCACAGTTTTTAAAAAATATTTTAATTTATCATGATTTTTCATTTTAATGCAAATTTATGCCCTACATTTGTATTGTAGAACACTCCAATGTATATGTGGTAATTTTGTCATGCATGTTGTTGTCCTTGCATTTGAATGTCTGGCCAATTAGTCTTCTGTGGAGTTGGTAACGTGTATGGCATTAGGTGCATAAATTTACTTTTCACACTAATTTCCAGACTATACAATGTGATGTGATATACATATAATAATAACAATTAATTTTTAAAAAGTACATATATATACTAAAATAAGCAAATAAATAAAGAATAATATGTCTTATCTCTTCAAAATAGAATTACACCAGATTTCTTATTTATATAACATGTTTCTTTCTTTCTTTCTTTTCTTTTTTTTCCCACAATTTTTGTTTGAAAATTTTAATAATATACTAATTAATTACCTTTTCTATTTTCTTAAAATTGCATTACACTTTTATGCACACAGAAATTTACTTGTATAATTATTTCAATTTAATGGTATTATATATAAACATACACATAATTTTTTTCCTCTTCAAATAAATAAATAAATATAGGTAAAGAAAAAAAAATATATTTTTTTTAAGTATACACATTAAATGTAATTTTAATAACAAACAATGAAATGCAATTATATTCACTGTATGTTTATATAATTTAGTATTCAGCCTGCACATTAGATTGCTGTAATTAGTAATATATATCCTTATTTTGTCAAGAAAGTAGATGTAGATATTTCATCTATTTTTTTTCATGATTGTGTCTAATAGTAGTGCTTTCAAATATTCTAAATTATTCTTTTGAAATTATTGATTAAGCAATTTATGAAAGATAAATTGGTTGTTACTTATATATAGAAATAAGATAATGCTTTGCATTAAAATGAAATTTGATACTGCAGTTAAAAAATAAATAAATAAATAAATAAGTAGTGATGAGCAAAAATATATCTAGCTAAAATAAAGCTATGGTTTTTATTCATTTTTAGCAACCTGATGGCTCTCTGGAATAAAATTTTGTGTCATGACTTATATTGAAGATTGCAGGCTTTGCCCTCTTCACTGGACACAATAGTGAAATGAGTTGTCGAAATACCATATCATTATTAATTAACCCGAGTTAAAGTTCCGGCAGTGCTCGGTAGAGATTTTTCTCGCTCACAACATGAGGAGTCCGTGTTCCCACTGCCTTCGGCAGCAACTTACCCGATTCTTACTTCCCCTTCCCCAGTGGCTAAGTTCAAAGTTTTGTGAAATCTCTACAAAGTACATAATGCGTACACCTAATCAACACCCACACACCAAAATTCGCCAATCTATGATAATTTAAGGCGAACTCAAACGGGAAAACGTGTTTCTACACGTGTTTATAGCCCTCTCGACACCAAGGGGGTAAGGGGGGGATTTCGTAAAATCTCGTTACAATAAGGGTAGGATACATATAAACAATTTACGCACCAAATTTCGTGACCGCAGATCCCACAGATTTCTCAGGACAAATTTAGCACTAAAAGGTGTGTCTCGAGTTTGCTCCCTCATACCCCCCCCCCAAAAAAAAAAAAAATGCAACCCCCCCCAACGATTTATCAAGATATAATGTTCACTAGCATGTAATACTGCCATAGACTAGTTTAAACTTTATAAAGTAAAAAGTTGAAAATTTGACATTTTTTTCTTTTAGCAGGCTTGTGTGCAGAAAAAGTTGCTATGGGTGAACTAATGGAGATACTTCAGTGATTTTATTTTTCAAAGATTCAGAAAACCATGTAGATTGTCCCACTTGCCCCATCAAATCTCTACCAGTTATGTGTAAAAATATATTCAGGGGGATCCCACTTACCCCACCTTGCGGGGCAAGTGGGCCACCCCGATAACTACCCAAAATAATTTTTTTTTTTAAATTCATCATTTGCCAGTTTGGTTAGAGGTTGCCATGGGTACAGTAACAACATATGAGAGAATGAACCACAAAAAAAATTAAGTTGTTAGGCCTATTACATCCGGTGCTATGTTGATCTAAAGTCGAATTATGCCGAAAAGGGGTCCCACTTACACTACTATAAACAAATTCGTGGCACGCCTATGGGCTCACCTGCTAGTGTTTGCATAGCAGAAATTGTTATGCAGGTTTTGGAAAATAAAATAAATGATAGATTAAGTGAAAAAATTCCTTTTTGGCGGAGATACGTAGATGACATTTTTTTATTAATTGAAGAAAAACATATAAATGAAGTCGCTGCTTTTTCTAATTCGTTATGCCCAGAAATTCAATTCACTTTGGAAATAGAACAAATAACAGTTTGCCTTTTCTTGATGTTCTTGTTGAACGCATTTCGAATTCACCTAGCATTTTTCAAACTTCTGTTTATCGTAAGGTCACTTTTACAGGTCAATATCTAAATTTTCATTCTGCTAATCCTAATTCTCATAAAATTGCAGTCTTCCGAACTTTGGTCAATAGAGCTCTTCGGTTATGCAGTAACGAGACACTTTTTAAGTTGGAAATTAAAAGAATTTTTCAGGATTTAATAAATAACGATTACCCTCTTAATTGGTTAAAACGAATTTATCGTGAAAAAATTATCAGCTTCCCCTCTCTATCGTTCCCTCCTGTAATTTCCCCCTCTACTCCAATGCAAATGAAAAATTCACAAATTAATAAGAACAATTATATTTCTATGCCATATTTTGGTTTTCCTTCAGAATTTATTTCTAAATTACTTACACCACATAATATTTATACTGCTTTCCGGCCAATTAAACAATTAAAAAATGTCTTTTTTAACTTTAAACCCGTAACCCCTTCTTTGGATTTAACTGGTGTAATATATTTAATTCCTTGTAAAAATTGCAAATATGTTTATATAGGTGATACTGGCCGTACAGCAAAAATTAGACTACAAGAGCACAGACGATCTTTTAAAAATTGCAACCAAAATTCTAAAATTGTAATCCATTCAATAGAAACTGATCATATTCCTGACTTCGATAATATAAAAATTCTAAATTCTGGTTTTCATAATTATAAATCGCGCATTTTTCTTGAGAGCTGGCACACTGCCAAGCTTCTGCACACTATCAATGAAGCATGCGCACTGGCTTCTCAATATTCGGTACTCCTTTAAATTCCTTGAGTGTTCATGTAATGTTTGCATATTGTGTTGTAATAACTGATGAGGAAACCCGGACGGGTTTCGAAACGTCTAGCTTTTAATTGTTTTTATATGTATTTTTTGTTTCTAAAATGTATTTTAACTTAAATTTTTGTCTCTTAAATAAAACAGTTTTTGCTTTTAATACTCTTAATTTGCTTCAATTTTGTAATTCGAAGTATGTTTATATCTTTCTTATTTTACTAGATAATCGCTGTAACATCTATTTTGAATCACTCGGTATATATAAATAATCGTAACAAATACCGCAACCATTCTCTGTCTTAAACCTTGAACTTGGCGTAAATGAAATTAAACGCCAAAAGCAATGTCGTTTTTCGCTCTAGCTTTGGACGGCACTTACGATCATGATGTAGCTTTAGAAGGTTTAGGGCCCAGCACACAATGCTGTTTCCCCACTCCATACTTTTAACGTCAAAAACTGATATCTTTTAATAGAATATGGTCACGTCCTTTGCAAAAGATTTCTGTTTCTTAAAGGAAGTCTCAAGTGATCAAAATGTATCTCTGTGTTATTAAGAAGCTAGACTTTTTAATTTTCTTAAAAAGAAAAAAAAAAAAATAAGTTATAATAATGTTTTCATTTTTCAACCATCGTCATCCAACCAAAATATTCTCTTTACGACGGTCGATTGAACTTCGTAATACTCCAGAAAAATAATGAAGAGGAAAAACATTTTTTTATTTTTTAACTTTTGTTGAAGCTCTACTACCATTATAAACTTATGGCGTAAATCTTGAAGGATATTTGATTAATAATTTGAAAGGGACTGGAAAATTTACAATTAAGTTTGGATTATCGAGGCCGAAAATCATTTCAAAATCTCTGAGATGAAGATTCCGTTTGTTAAACTGGGTATACCATATGTATATAGTTGCAAAATTCATTATTTTGATATTTGAACTTTTATTGAAGTTCTACTACCATTATAAACTTATGGCGTAAATCTTGAAGGATATTTGATTAAGAATTTGAAAGGGACTGGAAAATTTACAATTAAGTTTGGATTATCGAGGCCGAAAATCGTTCCAAAATCTCTGAGATGAAGATTCCGTTTGTTAAACTGGGTATACCATATGAATATAGTTGCAAAATTCATTATTTTGATATTTGAACTTTTGTTGAAGTTCTACTACCATTATAAACTTATGGCGTAAATCTTGAAGGATATTTGATTAAGAATTTGAAAGGGACTGGAAAAATTACAATTAAGTTTGGATTATCGAGGCCGAAAATCGTTCCAAAATCTCTGAGATGAAAATTCCGTTTGTAAAACTGGGTATACCATATGTATATAGTTGCAAAATTCATTATTTTGATATTTGAACAGTCCTTTTTTCTTTGTAAACGATTATGTTTTAAAATTTTAACTTTAGGTGTTCCCATAGGCAAAAAATACAAGATATCCCAAGTAGTGTGAAAAATGGAAGCACTGCAAAGTATTTTTTCCTCTTTAGATCAATATATTCATACATATATATTTGGAACGAAGTTCCTTAACCGGGTTGCGGTAGGGCGTTAACAAGCAGAAAATATCACGTAACGAAAAACCGTTACGGTTGTTTGTGGCAACTGTATCTCGAGGACTACTGCTCCGAATTGTATATAAATTTATATTCAGATGCATCTTGACATAAAGTAGTGCCTGTCAACTTCTGGTGTCAACCGCTCAACAGGTGGCGCTGATATACAGCGGTTTCCGCATTTTAAGGGGACGCTATAGCTCAGGTTCTATTGCATATAATCAAACAAATCTTGATATGCAATAAGGTAATTATGAAGCATTATGCTGATTCAATTTGAATGCTTATCGACCAACAGATGGCGCTGCTATATAAGCGATTTTTGCAGTTTAAGGGAAGGCTATATCTCAGGAACTACTGTACAGAGTTGCATAAAAATATATTATGTAGATGTACCTTCACATAAGTTAATTTCTATCAACATTTGGTGTCAACTGCTCAACAAGTGGGGCTGCCACACAGCGATTTCTGCAATTTAAGAAAAGGTTATATCTCAGGTACAATGGCATATAATCAAACAAATCTTGATATGTGAGAAAGCCATTATATTATGCTGATTCAAGCGAGATGCTTTTAAGCCAATAGATAGAGCTGCTATACTGGAAATTTCCTTTTTTTGCAATGCGAACTAGAATTTATAAGAATGATATGGAAATATTTCTAATAGAATTAATACCATAATTTAGTTAGTAGCTGTCAGTTACAGCTTTCTTTTTTTTTCAGTGTATGTCTCTGGACCATTCAAATGGTTAAATCCTAGACGGTCTCTAATTGTGTATTGTATAAATCTAGTGAGATATTAAGCGCAAATTTAATTCTTCTCAGCAATTTTCAGAAACAATTTATAAAAATAATTTTATTATTTAAAATTTAAGAATGCATGCATTGCATGAGAGTAAATTAAATCGATATATTTTAAGTACATATTTATCAATATGTTAAAAATTTCATTTTAAATTTAAGACTTTTATGAAAATGTTGCAATAAAAATTTCGTGAAATATTATTGCGTATTATTTATTATTATGTCTGAGAAATATTAATTAAAGTTAGGAAAATTGACGTTCTCGACTTCAACTAAAGAATATTTACATACAAAAGTTGCGTTTCTTTACTTTTTATTATCGAAATAAATAAAAAATATTTATATATAAAACGTTTGTAGTATTTAGAAAGACTACTTAAAGTTATGAATTGGATGCGAGATATTGAAAAGCATCTGCGACATATGGGAAAAAACTTTTGGAATTTTCCTTATAAAACTTTTAAAGAAAAGCACTCGAAGATATGAAAATGGATTTCTAGGTTAATCTGGAGTCCAATACGTTTCTTTGAAAGAGGCATGATGAAAACGCTAAAGCTTTCAAGAGACTCGAAGTGCTTTCAAACTTTCTTCCAGTTTTCTCACAGAGAAATATTATTAAAAGATAAGTAGAAGCAGAAGTTTTGCATAACTCTAAGTGTCATAAAAAAAATGTTTCCAGATGTGAAAACTTTGTTTTGAAATTCGGAGAAGTGTGTAAATAATAGAAAATATCTTCTTCACTAAATGGAAATTTTGTTAATGAAGTATAGAAATTATTATATGAATTTTCCGAATAAAGTCATAGTGGTGTGAGTCATTTTATCGAAGTTCTTTAAAGTAGATAGTGTTTTAGTAAAGAACCGCAGGAAAATTTTGATAAACATGCATTTATATTGCAAATAGAAAATCATCTAAAAGAATAAAGAGATAGAGAGGGGGGGGGGAAGATATTTCATTCCAATGAGTTTTAAATTCTATAAGTACTCATTTTAAATAGTATAAACTTATTTTATCAAAAAGAGAATGTTTTAACTTAAACTAAAAACAAGGCTTCAATAAAATGTTAAATATTAATTTTTCATAATATGAAATATTAATATATTGAACACTCAATGAATATTTAATTTAATTTAAAGAATATTCTAATACAAATGCAAAATTTATTAATTATGTTATATATATATAATACATATACTTAATATAAGAACTGAAATCTACCTGAGAAAAGGGATATTTCCAAACAAATGAAATTGAAATAACAATAAAAAGCAAAAGAAGCGACCACGGCTTAAGACGGTTGGAACGGATTTACGAGTGAGATTTACTTCCCAAAACCTCAGCGAGACCATATAATAAATAAGAGAAAAGTTAAGATGAAATTTGTTATATTATTAGGTAAAAAACAATTATAATTATTATTATTTATAAACCAACTGTATATGAAAAAATTAATCATGTATATTATTATTAAAAATAATTATTGATATTTATAATTCAATTTTATTTAAACCATATCATACATTTATATTATACTTTCAAATATTACCTATTCTGTACAGCTATACTTAATGATGACAGATTGTACTCATAGAATGCTACAAAGATATTTGAAATAAGTATAGGATCCACCACAAACAGGCAGCATGAAACAGGTTAAAAAAAAATAAAAATAAAAAAAAAAAATAAAAAAAAAAAACTAATGATACCCACAGCAAAGGCAAAATTTCTTCTATTCTTTTTTTTTTTTTTTTTTTTAAATGTAGTTTCATCAACTCATCAAAAAAAAAAAAGCATTCAATTCCCCACTTATTCCTCATCTTTAATATTTTATTTTTATTTCATTTAATTTTTTTATTTAACTATATTTATATGTATGCCCTTACACACACACAAATATACCCTTTTATAAAAACACCATACCATAGAAAATTAAAGAAAAATTAGGAAATTAACAATTTTTTTTTGGAAAAACCACTATGAGTAGTATAATATACACGTTCATTAATGTTTTTGTTTCTGAATTTTATTAAACGTAAATTGTAAATTCTAAAACGAAAGTAGACGAAAATGCTTCAAAACACTGAAAAATGTAAGCATGATTTGAAATAAGTAAATACATTAACTTTAAGCAAAAAGCAGGACATTTGTCATAAAATCGAATCCTTGTTTGCAATCGGAAGCTACTAACTTTCACAAATTAAGGAAGCTTTAAAATAATTACATTTTTCTTAGATTATAGTGCAAAATTAAATCATTTATTGTTTTACAGTCGCATTTACATAAATTTAGTTTCTTACACATTCAGTACAGAAAAGGAAAATTTTTATTTTTACTAGCATTTATTTTTACAGCCGTGATACATATATACTCATTACTATAAAAATTTGCACCCTAAGAAGCAAGTGTTGGACCGTAATGAAACTTGGCATGAAGGTACATACCAGGCAGATATGCAAATGAATAGAAATTCAACGTAAATGCGCATTGCGTAAGGCCACCAGAGGGTGAAGAACTTCGTTCATCTTGGGGTATAAAACAGGTAAGCACAGCTTGTTTGGTGTACATAATATGTCTCAGAGAGACATAAAAAAAAAAAAAAAAAAATAGAGGTACCGTTACGCCGCCATCGAAGACAATACGAGCTACTGTCAGAGTTCGAGAGTTAAGAATCGTCGGTATGGTGGAATCCGGGTAATCAGCAAGGCGAGTAGCTGAGCCACCTAGGCCGTCTTGCCACCTAGGTCTTTCTGATGTTACTGGGGGAAGGTATTGGGACCTGTGGACAAAAGAGAGGTCACTTACGCCGCGATCAGCTTCAGGACACAGTCGAAAGACCAATAATCGAAAAAACCCTCACTTCATAGGAAACATACGCATAGCGCCAACTGTCCCGTTGTCCGCAATCCAGATCATACACGACCTTTCCCTGTGTCTGTCGCAAGGTGCCTGGATGAAGGATATTTCTATTTGTCTTAATTATTTATTTTCTCATCGCTTGTTTGTATCTTTTGTTTTGAGATTAAAAAAAAAAAAAAAAAAATGTTTCAACTATTCTAAGGTAATTTTAATTTGAGGAAAATTTATTCTTATTGGTCTACGTGGTTTCAGTGATCTTGTATCTGTTGCTCGGCTTTCACTATGTTTAAAAGTATTTTTAATATATATATATATATGTATCTATTAATTGCTAAATTTTAAGATTAAATTTTATTATGTTATCTATCATATATATATATATACGTATATGCATTTTTTTTAAAATTATATATAACATATTTTTAGCTACAAAAATGTTTTAAATGAACGAAAAATTGATATCATATTGAGGAAATATTTAAAAGAAGAAAAAAAAATGCAGAAATGTGAACCTAAACTTTGTTCAAATTGCAAATTCTCAGTTTTTTTTTTTTTTTTTTCTTCTTGTGTGTATTTTCCAGACTTCTATAGTCATTTTAGAAATGTTAATGTTTATATTGATACGGAAAAAAAAAAAAAAAAAAAAAAAAACTTATTTTTATTTATTTTTTTTTTATTTTTTTTTTTTTTTTTTTTAATTGGGGATAGATTTTAAGTTTAAAATGACTTTTCGGAATAAAAAAACAGGAATAATGAAATATTGAAATGGATCGTAAACATAAATGAATAAAAATTATTTTTTAACTGAGGCCTTACTACAAGCCAAAAACATTTCTATAAATCTAAAATTTTTAAAATTATATAACTACACTGTTAAACACACTTTTCAAAAACAAACAGAATCTTCTCATTTTTTTTTTTTTTTTCCATTTTTTATAAGAGCTTCGAAGTACGAACTTCTCATTTTTTAGTTATTTTCTTTTTTTTTTTTTTTTTTTTTTCATTTAACTATTCATTTCAAATTTTACATCACTTTATATACAATTGAGGAACTTTCTAGAACAAAATATTTTGAAATTCGAAAAACCAAGAAATTGCATGACGTTAACTGAATAATTAAAATAAACGGGTATTGAACCCGCAATCTCTGGTTTCGTAGTCTGAAGCTTTACAACAGTGCGATGGCGTTCACTAATGAAATAACTTTTGTTACAGTATTACAAGAGTGAATATGAAATGAATAGTTAAATAACCCCCCCCCCCCCAAAAAAAAAAAAAAAAAAAAAAAAAAAAAAAATCCGGAAAAACAAGAAGTTTTTTCGCAGAGTTGTTCTAAAAAATTAAACTTCGGAAAAATGAGAAGATCTCACAAATTTTTGAGAATATTCTGCCTATTTTTGAGAAGTGTGTTATAATATTTCTCAAAAAGTGAACATTATGCAACGGATTTATAAAACAAATTAAAAGCATGTTCCATAACGTCTTTCATGAAATTAAATTGTTAGTAATTTTACTTATTTTTTCTAATATTCACATTTTTGAGAAAGCAAGGACTCCAGCATTTTTTGAAAAAAAAAAAAAAAAAAAAATCTTCTCAAAAAGGTATGAGGAGGGTCATCTTCTCATTTTTAAGTAGTTCTTTTTTAATGGTGTAGACAAATTTTAATAATAGATGGATAGTTTTTTCCCCCTTGTTACTAGGTTAACTTTGTTTTACTAAATATTACTATAAGGAACATGGGGATCATATAAAAATGTAAATTTTGTAATTTCTACAAAAATTAATCTTTGGATATTTCTGTGACATGACATTGCCTATTGCACTATTTAAAACATTTGCACCGACGTAAGTATGTTCTTAAAAAAATGGTTGTAAAAATAAAGACCATGTAAAGATAAAAAAAAATTTCATCCTTTAGTAAACTATACTATTAACTATTGTGTGCCTTATTTCGAAACATATCTTATAGTTTAAAAACGCTTTTAGTTTAACAGAATATATTCTAACATTATTATTTTACGAAGCGAGAAAAACGATCCCGGGTTATTCACGAAAGAATTCGAATGGAACTACTACGAAAAAAGTTATCCTATCTTGATGGATGAAATAAGATTTTTGAAAATGAAATTCTTTCCTTTTTAAACATATTTATTATTATTTTTTTTTTCTAGCATGAAAAAAGATCAGAATTTAGATTAAAAATACAATTTATTTCTTCTTAAACATACTTTTAATATGTGGCATGAAAAAGATTTATATTTAAAATCTGCCAACTATAAATTAAAATATATGAATGAAATAGAAAATTAGTGTACTGAAACCCTCACAAAACTTTCTTCTACATTTCCTATACAAATTCATGTAGTGAAAATTATTTATTCAAATTATTATTTATAAAAAAAAATATTTTTTTAGTTATGACTGCAGAAAATTAGCTTGTGTAAACAAAAAGGTATAATTAAAAATCGGAAAATTATAATTAAAAAAAAAAGTATAATATAATCAAAAGAGTTTAATTAAAAATAAAAAACAAATTAACAAAAAAGTATAATTAAAAATTGAAATAGAGTCAATTTTTTGCCCTAAGTGTAACAGATACATGGCTTAACCGTTCATTTTAAAGTTATTGACGAACTGTTTTGCAAATCCCCATAGTGAAAATCTACACAAAGTGGGATAAACATGCCTCTAGTACGTACTAAATGGTCCTATTTATACAAAATTTTATTATTTTTGATTGTTATTAATACACATGCATTTTGTACATATAATGTATACATAATTATATATCGTATATGTATATTATTTTCCAGTTGATGGTTAAAAATTTTTCTTATTGCTTTTTTTCAGCGAAATTTCGACATACTGCTACATTAGAAAAATGTGATAAGAAGCGACGATGGAGCCCCCTGTTGAACCATATGCACTAAAAGTTGATAGGCATCAATTTATGCTAAGGTGCAACCAAAAAAAGCACCTTATAAAATTCTCTGTTTTTGTTCTTGAATTAGAGTTTGCAGATAAATTTTGTCACACACAGACAAACAGGCATTTTCTAAAAATGGCCAGATTGTACTTAGAACGTCTCAAAACATGTAAATCCAATGAAAACCGAAATTCGAAAATTTTTGCAAATCTAGTACTTTCTTCCATTAAATACAGAAGAAAGTAAAAGATAAGGGGTCTTCATAATTCTGAATTTGAAAAAATATATCTATCACAGCTACTATTTCTAAATATCCTATTGTCTAATCCTCCATATTCCGATCAATTATATTTACTTATAAGCAGACGTAGAATAATAATAAGATTCCCCTCTGTTATATATAGAAGCATTTTTCTCTGGTGGGTAATTGCACTGTCGACGTTATGCTTAATACTACCAAAAGAAGTTGTTAGCAATTTTATCATTCTCTTTCGATTTCTATAAGTTGAAGACTGCACCTGCATTTATTTATCTAGTGACAAGTTAACTTAAAATATTTAAAAGAATTAATTTAAAAAAATGAGAAAAATGTTTATGTGTAATTCTGTGTAAAAAATATATTTTTTTAAATGTACACTTTCATATGCATATCAAAAGTTAAATACTGCTACTTTTGAAATATATTTGTAATACTACATGAAATAAACCAAGATTGCGGAATACGTTGCAGTTTTAAGCGGCACTTAAAACTAAGTAAAAAATCACTTAATTTTAGACGCTTTCTGGACGTTTAGAAATTTTTATTATTTAAGTAAATTTTTTAAAAAAAAACCTTATTTCTTTACAGAAAAACATATATAAGGTAAAGCTGGGTGAGTTTCCGCACAGTTTAACAGAATGCTGTAAGAAATTAAAATTTTTTGCTAAACTATTGCTTAATAATTTTGAATTTATTCATTTCCTATGCATTTTCATTACTATTTTGTTTTTAGGTTATAATTTAAAGCAACATCTGTTGTTAAACCAAAAGGGCTGTTTTGTACAATCACTATTTACTGGATAGGAGAGATTGCGCACATGGGTAGGATAAATTGCGTTTAATTATAACTACAATTAAAAGGTTAACTGCACATAAATGACGCTGTTGTAAGATTTTTGCAAACAAATATTTTTGTATTAGAAGTGGATATTTCAATTTAATAATTAAAAAAAAATAAGAAAAAGTAAAAAAATAAAAATAAAAATGATAATTCAAAAAAAGAAAAAAAAAAAAAGTTTTTTAAAGAACCAGAAAGAACAAGAACAGATAAAAGATTACAAAATAACGTTATATTACTAGATAAGCATTTAAATTAAAATTAGCGCCTTTCCTTTTCGATTTGAATTGTTTCTTGCTTGCTGACCTAATCTGTCGTTGTCCTCAATCGTCGCACTTATTTTTCTAAATGGTGTAGCTTTCGTGCAATTACTTGCCACAAGGGAAGATATTCAATCTGTGTTGCACACTGCTTGTGCGATTCTCAGAATCTGCCCACCGTTTTAATTTATTAAAATCATTTTCTCAAAATCATCCTCACAAAAAATTTCATATCACAAAACCTAAATTTCACTTGGTTTGAAATATTTTCGTTTCAACTTTAAAAATCTTTACGTTAATTTCATTTATTTTACTTTATTGAAATATAGATAGATGACTACAGTCTTTAAGAAGAAATTTGAGAAGGCTGAATATTTTTTTAGTAGCGTTACGTTTTTAGTTTAAGTTTAAGCAGCTGATAGCTCTACAGAACTTGAGCATCATTCTTGAAAACATTGCAAAACTAAACAGATATGTAATAACATTAAAGAATTTCCGATAAATTTCCCATGGGCTAACGTTGGCACTCAAGAGATAAATACTACCAGAGGTGTGGCTTTTGTCAATCGTTATCACTCCCGCATATTGTCCACTTTAAGATTTTGAGGACGATTTCCAAAAAGAATGGTTTAAACTAGTCCAGTCACTTGTTAAAATTGTATTCTGGTACAGTTTCAAATTTTCAACAAATTCATCCTCATTGTCTTGCATTACCAATAAGCTGCGTAATCTCTCCTAGAATAGACATTAATGGCATCAATGCGCAATCTCTCCTAAGTAGCAAATGTGCAAACTCTCCTATTTCGGTAGGAGAGATTGCGCAGCCTTTCGTTCAGTAATTACTCACTTTTATAGAGAAATTTTTTGCTCGTACCTTTAGTCTAGGTTAGTAGCTTATAAGCAATCTGTTAATTCAAAAATATTTTGTACTGTTGCCATTCTATAGAAATTCCTAGAAAGTGATATAGAATTTCAAGCATTTATTTTTGAAAACAAGACGAAATAACCTTGTTCTATCTTACACGATCGAATCAACCAACTTGCATTTTCAAATCAACATTCCACAATTTCTCATGTACAACTACCAGGAGTAGCAGCGCTCGCACTCTAATCCTTCCTTCCAATCCTCTATGTGCGCAATGTCTCTTACTGCGCGATCTTCTTTAGTTTTAACTTTATGTATATATATGTATATAAACACTTTTTTTTTTCATTTCAAGTATCTTATCTAAAAACAAACATTATTATTATTATTAAGCAAAATTTGTTTTACATTTCTGTTTCTTTATCGGTTTACAAAATCTCAGAGTGTTTACGTTTCGATTTTAAAAATGATGTATTATATACACTCTCATTATATAACAAAGAAACAGCCCTCGTTTAACTCTACATATATTTTTCTTCGTGTTCTGAATCTTGATGATTTATTTCTTAACCTCTGTTAGTATACAAAAAGTATGAATATTTTTATACTAGATAATGGGGGGGGGGGGGGGGGGGGGATTAAACTGTCCTTTTGGTTATCTCAACATATTTCAAAATTCTAATATAAGATTCATTTTTAAGAAGTAAGAACATTGTTAGAAGTTAAAAACAATTATTCACAAAAACCGGTAACCATAATATTTCACTCCACTTTCTTTCTTTCTTTCTTTTTTTTTTTTTTTTTTAACGTTCAATTTACTGAATATATATATATATATATATATATATATATTTAAATATTTAATTCCAAATGCTATTTACCGCGATAATGTTTTATTTTTTTATAATATTACAAATTTAATATAGTTTTTCTGCTATATATTTTATTAAATGAATAAAGAAACTACTATTTTTTTTTTTTTTTTTTTTTTTTTTTTAGTTTAATAAAAAACTGTTAATGAATAATCCTCCCAGACTTTTGCTATTTATTTTATCGAGTGAATTTTAAAAAATTATATTTGGCGCCTACATTTAATGTATGTAGGAAAGAAACTAAAAAGCAAAAACCTTTAACGTCAAAAGTACTTTTTTTTTTTAATTAATGTACAGTATATTTCTGAAAATATTAATCCATAAGAACCTAAATGTATGACTACAACGTACAAGACGTTAGAAGCAATGGCATGTGTGCATAAATTCTTTGATCTTAACAAGAAAAATAACGTAAACTTTTCAAAAGAAAATGTCTTTAAAAATGTTCATGAGTCTCTCTAAGAAACACAGATGAGCTTTTAGGCATTCAATAGAAAAAAGTATTGGATTAGTACAAATTTTCGAAATTCGGTTTTCGTTGTGTTTACATGTTTTGAGAGGCTCTAAATACGATTTGTCCATTTTTAGAAAATGTCATTTTGTGCCCTAATAAACGTATCTATTAACTCTAGTTCAAAAACCAAAGCACAGAATTTCATAAAATGATGCACATTTTGGTTGCACCTCTACATAAATTGATAACTATCACCTTTTAGTGCCTGTCGCTCACCAGGTAACTCTATCATCCCTTCTTATCACATTTTTATTAATATAGCAACATAGGACAAAATTTCGCATAAATATATACGAAAAGAGTGATTTTTTAAACAACCATTGAGAACTTATACGCATGTATAATACACGAATATGTATACAATGTGAAATTATATATATATATGTATATATACTAATAACAATCATTTAGAATAAAATTTCTGTACATGTAGGATTATCCTTTTCCTTCTGCAGGTATATGTTATTCTCAAATTGTGCAAACTTTCACTTGATGATTTGCAAGAGGATTTGTCAAAAACTTCGAAACGAATGGTTAAACAAGTATCTGTAATAATTAGAAACGAAATTTTCAAGTTTTTCATTAAATATTTTCTGATTTTCTTAATAAAATTCCTGATTTTTAGGGCACACAATCGATTGTTATTCGATTTTTAGTTATACATTTTTGAGAAGTTCATCACCTGCATTTATAAAGAAAAATATTTCTTTTTATGAATAATAATTTGAGTAAATAATTTTCACTTCGTGAATTTGCATAGAAAAGCACAAAAAAAATGTTTTCTGATGGTTTTAGCATACTTGTTTTCTATTTTATTCACATATTTTGGTTTATAGTAAGCAGATTTTAAATATAAACGCTTTTCATACCACATATTAAATGTATTTTTAAGGAAAAATAAAATGTATTTTTAATCTAGATTCTGACCTTTTTCATGCCAGAAAGAAAAATAAATATGTTTAAAAAGGAAAAATTTCATTTTTGAAAATCTTATTTCATCTATCAAGATAGAATATCATTTTTCGCAGTAGCTCCATTTGAATTCTCTCATGAATAACCCAAAACGTATCTTTTCTAATATATTCTGATAAACTAAAAGCATTTTTAAACTATAAGTATATTTAAACTATAAGTATCTAAATTAGGTTAGTCAATGGTACAATTTACTAAAGTGTGCAAAATTTTTTATATGATCCCTATATTCCCTTTAGTAGTATTTAGTAAAACAACAATACTTAACAAGATGTTAATATATTGTTGCATACTTGAGGGTTCGTGAGTTGTCCGGGAATGAAAGGCTAAACTTACAAAATATCAGTAATTTATTCACAGAAAGTTTCAGAAAAATACAGGTCTATAAACCAAGTATCAGCTTCAATTCAAGCAGTAACCACAGCTTAAACAACAGCTGTCAATAGCAAATCCACAGTACAAACTGTATAGCAATAACACTTGAAGCAAGTCTCTCTCAAAGAGGCTCAAGAGCAATGCAAGCACTAGCGAAGCTGGCTGAGATCTGAACTGAACTCACTGCCTTGGCGAGGAAGCGCTCCTTATATGCTATTCTATGGAACCCAGATTTTTCGAGAAAACTCTAGAAAGTGGTCAACCAATCAACTTACAGCTTCCATATTTGGTATTTCCCATATAAGGATTTTCTCGCCAAGGTCGCCAAAAAAATCGCCAAGGTGGGAAAAAGTAGCCAAATTTGGCGCCAAATCCATTACCTGCATTACTGGGCCTTTTTAATGCGTTTTTATGGGAAAATAAGGCTATTTCAACGCTAAAACGACTTGAAATGCACAAAATTAGCACTTTATCAACTTACTAAGCCTCTTTGAAAGAATTTATACAAAAATAAACACAATTACTTACAATTTCGTAACACTGCCCCCCTCCCAAGGACTGCACGTCCCGGGCAGTGCAACCCTTGGTTAAGAGGCGAAACTAACCAAATTTACACAATCTAAAACACAAAAACTAAGTTGCATATAACGATAAAATAGAAATACAAATCAAGTGAGAAATATTTACAAAATTCACAAATATGTTCAAATACTTATATACAAATATTTACAAAATTCACAAATATGTACAAATATTTATATACAAATATTTACATTACGCATGCGCAAATTTTTACCAGTATTTACATTTTTAATTTTTAATATTACCGTTACTTGTGGTACTTGGCTAGCCTATTATAGTGCACCACCTTCGGTTTTGATGAAGGTGTTTTAGTGATCCGCACCACTACATCATTCAGCCTTTTTCAGACTGTGTATGGTCCGTCCCAGTTGCACTGTAATTTGGGAGAGAGTCCTTTGCGTCGAACAGGATTCCACAACCAGACCTTCTCTCCTTCCTGAAACTCATGTTGCGTAGCCTTTAGATCGTACCTTGTCTTCATTTTCTCCGTTGCCATGTTAATCCGCTCCCGAGCAAAGTTGTGTACGTCCTCAAATCGTGCCTGGAGATCTTGGATGTACTCCTCGGGCGATGAAGGCGCATCGGGTGGACAACCAAACAGGGGATCACATGGGAGACGAAGTTCACGTCCAAAGAGCATCTGGGCTGGAGTATAGCCGGTGGTTTCATGGACAGCACTTCGATAAGCCAGCAGGAACAATGGCAACTTCAAGTCCCAATCTTGCTGGTTCCTTGATACTAGAAGGGAGAGGTTATTCAGGATGGTACGATTGAACCTCTCGACCATGCCGTCCGACTGGGGATGTAAGGGTGTTGTCCGGGTTTTGTCTATGCCAAGTAGTTGACACAGTCCTTTGAAAACATCAGAGGAAAAGTTCCTACCTTGGTCGGTATGAAGTTGTAGGGGAGTGCCGTACCTTGACACCCATTGCTGCACTAGGACCCCTGCGACTGTGCATGCCTCTTGATTGGGAATGGGATATGCCTCAGGCCACTTGGTGAAATAGTCCATCACGACGAGGATGTATTTATTTCCACTGGAGGTCCGTGGCAAAGGACCCAAGATGTCGATTGCAATCCGTTCAAATGGTGCTCCCACGTTATACCGTTGCAGTCTTCCTCGACTTTGTTTCTGCGGGCCTTTACGTGCCGCACAAGCATCACAGGATTTACACCATTTCTCCACCTCCTCCTTTGCCTTGCACCACTAGAAGCGTTCCCGAACTTTCTGCAGAGTCTTCATTACCCCAAAATGGCCTCCGGTAGAGCTACTATGCAGTTGTTCTAAAACAGCTGGAATTTTTGATCTTGGTAATAAAATCTGCCATCTGAAGCTTTTCCCATCATCAGATTCCCACTTTCTGTATAATACGCCGTTTCCGATATGAAGAGAGTCCCAAAGTGCCCAATAACTTTTCGTAATGGGACTAAATCTGGAAATGTCCTGCCAGGTAGGTCTGTTGCTGGTCGTCTCCTTCAGCTGTAGTATTGGCTTTATGTCAGGATCTTCCAACTGGGCTTGTGTAAGTTCTTCGTCACTCCAGGGATCGGGATCTTGTTCTGATGATGTTGAGACAGGGACTTGGCAGGCAGCCGGAATTATCGGCAGGTATTTCTGTTCGGCTCTAGAGCAGTACTTGCAGCTTTCCGAGCAGGGCTTCCGTGACAAGGCATCTGCATTACCATGTAGAGTCCCTTTACGATGACGTATCTCGAAGTCATATTCCTGGAGGCGTTGTATCCATCTGGCAATCTGTCCTTCCGGGTTCTTGAACTGGAGCAACCACGTCAAAGATGCATGGTCAGTCCGCAGCAGGAATCTTCTGCCATAGAGGTAATGATGGAAATGTTCTATGGCTTTTACGATGGCGAGTAGCTCTTTCCTGGTGGTACAGTAATTCCGCTCTGGTTTAGACAGGCATTTACTCCAATAGGCAATGACATGTTCTTGACCATCAATTTCCTGCGACAGAACAGCACCGACACTCTCATGGCTGGCATCTGTATCAAGTATGAACTGTCTGTCGGGCTGTGGATATGTCAAGGTAGGCGATGATGTTAAGGCCTCTTTAAGTCGCTTGAACGCTTTTTCACATTCATCTGTCCACAGGAACTTCTGTTTGGCTTACGTCAGCTTGTGCAGTGGTCTGGCAATATTTGAGAAACCCTTGACAAACTTCCTGTAGTAAGTGCATAACCCCAGGAAACTTCGTAGTTGGTGTACATTTTCAGGGCGACTCCAGTTCTCGACTGCAGAGATCTTCTCAGGATCAGTTCTCACACCTTCGGCAGAGATGATATGGCCGAGGTAGCTCACTTCACGACGGAACAAGTTACACTTGCCTGGATTCAATTTGAGGTTAGCCATTCTGAGTTTCTCCAGCACCTTTCGGATGTTTCGTAGATGGTCTTCAAAGGTGCGTCCCACAATGATAATATCATCCAAATACACCAGACAGGCTTCATAGGAAAGTCCTTTTAGCACTGTCTCCATAAGGCGTTCGAAGGTGGCAGGTGCATTACATAATCCGAATGGCATAACTTTAAATTGCCACAGTCCTTGTCGCGTGGTGAATGCAGTCTTCTCACGATCATCAGGATGTAATTCTACTTGCCGGTAACCGCTCTTCAGATCCAACGTCGAGAACCATTTACTGCCAGCAAGTGTGTCTAATGTGTCGTCAATTCTGGGAAGAGGGTAACTGTCTTTCTTCGTGATGTCATTCAAACGACGATAATAAACGCAAAATCTTGTTGAACCATCCTTTTTCCGCACCAGTACTATGGGAGAGGCCCAAGGACTCGTTGATGGCTCGATGACATCATTGTGCTGCATTTCATTAGCAGTTCAGTGACCTCTTCCTGTTTAGCAAATGGAAGTCTTCTTGGATGTTGTTTGATTGGAGGATGATTTCCTGTATCAATTCTGTGCTGTGTAATGTTCGTTTTCCCGACGTCTTCAGGTGTTCGAGAAAAAAGGTCTTTAAATTCTTGGAGTAGCTTCTCCGCAGTACATCTCTGTTCCTTTCCTAACTCTACATTCTTGAGTAATTTCGTTATTAATTGTTCATAAGACTTGGATTCGGTTGATTGCGCGGGGCGGTTGATGCATGTGACAGGAGTGCAGGTTGCTAACACCTCATCCTTCTTCACTGTCCGGACCTTATCGCTGATGTTCGCGACTCTCTCGGGAATAGTATTCTTTGAGAGATCAACTAGAGATGAAGCTACCAGAATTCCTCTTGGGCTATTGTCTGTATTCGGGTATTCAATCAGTCCATAGCGGAAGTATTGCTTGGTAGGGGGTGTTCCTAAAACTATTGTCTCTGTATGTGGAGGGATGGAAATTTCAGACTTGGCTGTTATCTGGCAAATTGTCTGAATGTCTTGATTTTCAGTGTTGAACACAGCGATGTCTTCCGAACTCGAATGCAGTTCATTATTCTTGAAGTCCAATTGAAAGTTAAATTTTCTCAGGAAATCAATTCCAATGATTAAAGGATCTCTTATATCAGCCACATATGCCATATGATGGTAACTGGCATTCCCAAAAGTGATGGTAAAGTTCATTTTTCCATATATTTTGATTTCGTCTCCGGTCACAGTCTGGAGTTTAACACAGGGCGGCGTCCAGATGATCTTCTCTTTTAGTTCTTGAGCCAGATCCGCTCTAATGATGGTCACGTTGGCTCCCGTGTCCAGAATCATCCGGCAGGTGGCGTTGTTGACTTGGCCATAGACGTGAAGTCCATTATCGCCGCCACTCATCGATGAAACATGAAATACTGTAAATTGGGGCTCTTTAATTTTAGGCAATCTCCGCCCCGCGAGATGGCCTCCTCTTAGTTTCCCTTCAGTGATGGTGAAGCCGGGTGATTTCCTATAGTTGGTCGTACGGGGCAGTTCCTCTTCACATGACCATCCCCTCCACAGCCCCAGCACTTTATCTTCCGTTCCTTTATTTCTATATTATTTTCCAGGTTGCGCAATCTCTTCAAGATCTCTGCAAAACTTCTCTTCATTTCATTTTCACCAGCAGGCGTATCGTTTAATGAGACTGCTGTTATGGTATGGCGGTCTTTACGGGAGGCTTGTTGGGCTGCCTCTATCCTAAGTGCATAGTCTAAAGCTGATTCTACGTCTCTGATGTTGGATAGTCTCAGCGCTTTTTGAATTTCTGGATCTCGAACAGCATCGATAAAGTACTGAAGAGCTAAGTCGTTTCGAGTGTCAGCTTGGCAGTCTGAGAATGCTAGGTGTGACAATCTCTGAATGTCCGCTGCCAGCTCTTGCAAACTTTCGCCCGTTTTCTGGTAACGGGACTTTAGCTGGAGGCGACTATAGTCCTTAGAACACTTCTCTCCGAACCGTAGCTCCAGTGCTCTAGTCAAGGCCTCGAAGTCGTTCCTTTCTTCTTTAGAAGCATTTCTCAGTATCTCGGCTGCATCTCCCCGTAATGCTGCTGCTAAGTGGACTGACTTGGCGGTAGAGTCCCAGCCGTTAGCTTCAGCTACGATGGAAAACTGCGTCTTATATACATGCCAGGAGGAGCTGCCATCGTAAGTAGATACCTTAATAAATTCCTGATTCTGGATTCTTCTCTCTTTCTTTTCAGTTTCCTGGGGCATGGATTCTAACTTTTCTTCCACTTTTCTCTCCAGATCTTCTTCTATTCTCCTCAGTTTACCTTCTATCTCTGAAAACCTTCCTTTCAGTTCCTGATCAAAATTTTCTTTAACTTTCTCCTCGAAACTCCGTTCTATTTTCGTAACACTCTCTTCAACCTTCATAACATTTTCTTCTATCTTCATACCTTTCTCTTCAAAACTTTCTTCTATTTTCAAAACTTTCTCTTCTATTCCATCTACTCTGCTTTCCATATCCGATAATTTACTTTCAATCACTCCCTTTACTGCCGAAAGTTCTCTCTTCATCTCCTCTTGATTGCATTCAACTTTTTCTTGGATTGACTTAATTTCTTCCTGAACTTCACCCATAGTGTCTTTCATCTCTCTTTGTCCTTCTTTCATTCTTTCGATCAGTCCGGTTTCCATCTTTTCCTGTCCTGCTTTCATTTCATTCATCTCTTCAGTCAAGCCGTCTTTTAATTCTTTTTGTCCGGTTTTCATTTCCTCTATCAATCCAGATCTTAACTCATTCATCTGAGCAGTGAGTCCTTCTAGAAATTTCTTCATTTCTTGTTCCATAGCTCTCGTTATCACCATTCACAGACAATCCCGCTTCTGACACCAGAAATGTTGCGTACTTGAGGGTTCGTGAGTTGTCCGGGAATGAAAGGCTAAACTTACAAAAATTCAGTAATTTATTCACAGAAAGTTCCAGAAAAATACAGGTCTATAAACCAAGTATCAGCTTCAATTCAAGCAGTAACCACAGCTTAAACAACAGCTGTCAATAGCAAATCCACAGTACAAACTGTATAGCAATAACACTTGAAGCAAGTCTCTCTCAAAGAGGCTCAAGAGCAATGCAAGCACTAGCGAAGCTGGCTGAGATCTGAACTGAACTCACTGCCTTGGCGAGGAAGCGCTCCTTATATGCTGTTCTATGGAACCCAGATTTTTCGAGAAAACTCTAGAAAGTGGTCAACCAATCAACTTACAGCTTCCATATTTGGTATATCCCATATAAGGATTTTCTCGCCAAGGTCGCCAAAAAATCGCCAAGGTGGGAAAAAGTCGCCAAATTTGGCGCCAAATCCATTACCTGCATTACTGGGTCTTTTTAATGCGTTTTTAAGGGAAAATAAGGCTATTTCAACGCTAAAACGACTAGAAATGCACAAAATTAGCACTTTATCAACTTCCTAAGCCTCTTTGAAAGAATTTATACAAAAATAAACACAATTACTTACAATTTCGTAACACTATATATGTATATATATATATATCTGTACTGATAAGTATAAAGGATTTAAGTCCAAAAATGTCGATTTTGAGTTAAGTACATAGTCAGACTGAGAAAAAAATTCTCAATCGATTGGTATAAAGGATTTAAGTCTATGTCATTTAGTCTTTGAGAAAATCGATTGGTAAAAAATGGTTCAAGTCAGAAATTTACCATTTATGTATGGTATAAAATATTTAATTCGGTTTTTTCCTGTTTTTAAATGAAGGTTGACAATCACTGAATGGTATAAAGGGTATAAATCAACATAATCCCTTTTTCCTAATCGATTCTTCTGATTTGTTTTAGTTAGTTTAACTTTATTTTTCGTCTCCTGAAAAATGAAGAATATGGACTTAAATCCTTTATACTTATCAGTACAGATATATATATTATTAATATTGGATGAGTTCTTTTATTTACAAAAATTAAGCTTTTAGAAATGCTTTTGGTTTGTAGTTAAGCTTCAGTTAAAAAATATTTTTTATTTAGATTTTTTTTCTAGTGAATTTCGATATTTCATTATTAATATTGTACACAATTAAAAAAGCCACTTTAAATTTAACCTGTTAACGTCCGATATAATTTTACAGAATATATCTTGATGAATATTTGAATTATAAATTAATATAGACAACTGTCAGTAAATTATATTAAATTAAACAATTTTTCTGATAGTTTTAAATTTAAAGCCTATCCTCATTTGTGGATGTTTATTGATTTAGCGAAAAATCTTCTAGATAACTGATTAATTTCCTATTATAAGTTGACAAAGACCTCGAATGTAAAGTATTATAATATATATTATTATTCAACTTGACTTCATTTGGTATATTTGTGCAAAAAATAAGTTTATATGCGATGAATGAAAAATTATAAAATAACTATGCAAATTATGTTATTATAATTAATAGCAGGCACATAAAACTTTCAGGGATCATTTAGAGTGATGCTATAAACTGTCATTAAAAAGCAGAAATCATTCTAAGAAACCACAAAAGATATACATGCTATTTTATTAGCAGTTCTCAAATGAGGACTCTGGACGTTAATATATTAAGATGAAAATATCTGTTATTATTAAAAGCAAAATATTTTTATTTTCATGTTAATATGCAAAGAATATTTTTTTAATGACTATAGTGGTCTGAAAAATATAAAATATTCCCAAGATTTTGCAATTTTAACGAAATTTAAGTTATTGATATTTTCGCAACAGGACATTATCTACTTCATTTAAAACATTTCTTTAACAAAAAATATGCTCTTATCATGAACGGTTATATAACTGAATACAGTAATAAAAAGAATTTTCATTTTTTGTATTAAATATTTACGAAATTGATTTTAGTTATATGCGACAGTAGAACAGGTGATGCTTTGAATATCATCAATGCATCATTATTTAAATGTGCCATTATTTAAGAGTTCCGTAGGAGAAAGAAGGAAGTTTCTTACTGTAGTGTAAGGAAAACAAATCAAGAAAAAATCAGCGATATATTTTCCAATCATGATACACATAATTTGAATTTCTGTAGATTTAAATAAGAATTTTACATACATGTGATATTATTTTTTCTTGTAGATAAATTAATATCATAATACGAAAATTAATTCAAATAACAATTATTTTATATTTGGAATTAATTTATTCATACGTGATTATGATCAGTTGAAAAGAATATTCCACTACTCCACGAGAAAAAATTATGCCTACAAAAATTGTTGAAATTTTGGATTCGTCAAAGCAATTTTTAATAAAGTTAAAAAAAAAAAAAGAAAAATACGTATTGCAAAATAAATATACATATTATTAAATATTTTCCTGTTATTCGAAATAATGTAGCTTACTCGGAAAAAAACAAGGAATTATTCAATGATACTTTTTTTTTCCATTCACAATACACACATGAATAATTAAAAATTTTTGATCACCATAATATTAAAATTTGATGTATATAATTTCAATGAAATATTCAATTTGTTACACGATGATTTGCTGAAAAGTAAAATTAAGCGAGATTCAAAAGTCTCTTTAACCATGAATAAACAAAAGTCGGTGATATTTTGGCAAAAATAACTCAAGGAACAAATTTACTGACTTCCAACTACATTTATTGACTAAATTAAACAAAATATAGGTTTCAAAAAGGTTCTAATTCCAAATATGTAGTAATTAAAAAAGCATATTAAAATTCTCCAAATGAACTACATCTTAATTCTATTAATAGATATTTAGACACGAGGAGTAAGAGAGTTCTTATTAGAGCAAAGAGGATTTGTCCTTGCATAGAAATAATCAGTGAGAGAGGGATGAGAGTTTAAGCTAAATTAATTTTACCAGATACAAAGTATATTTCGCCAAACTTCTACTGAAAAGTAATCAAGAGCAACTTCGCATTTTCTTCAGATACTCTGTAATTAGATCTAATTTTTAAAATATATTGGCAGCGTTGATTTAAGTGAACATTTCTGTTGAAAAATCATGAAAACCGAGAGAGAACGTTATGATTTCTAACCACAAGATTTTTTTTTCTTTTTCAGGCGGTTTGAGTTTTTATTAGAGTAATCTGCTTTTTATAAAACCGGCATCGCAAATGCAACCTCATTTATATTATACAATGCGTTGCACGAATATAAACGCACCTTTTCCAATAACCAGAAGTAGAATTTTTAAATTTTTAAAAGAAGGAATATGAATACAGTTATTACATATGACTAACAACCGAATAAGGTGCTTTGAGCACGTATGTTTAGGCTCACGCAAGCTTATGTAAATGAGTGTTTAAGAATTTTCTTATTTTTCACTGTTTTTCGTTTGTTGCGCGAAATTAAACGCACTCTGTATATTGCGTTTAAAATTTAACAGAGCAACAGGAATTAAATTAAAATACAGATAGTCGTGTTGCTAAAGTTCTCTAAAAACAGTTTTAATTCTTGAGTGCAAAATTTACGGAGTTCGTTCAGGATGGCAAGAGGGAAAATTTTGACAGTAGATGAGAGGATAAAAATCGACTTTATGCGTTGTAAAGGCTTTAGCAATCGTGAAACTGGGCGCCGAATTGGAAGAAGTGAGAGTGTTGTGCGAAATTATTTTAAAAAAGGAGCGAATTATGGGAAAAAGCGTATAAGAAGCGAATAGAAAAGTTCACCAGTTACGACAAACGTCGAATATACAACTCTGCAAAGTGTAAGATTATTTCCTGCGCGAAGATAAAGGCTCAATACAAGCTGGGTGTTCATCGGACAACCATATGGAGAACTATCAAAGCTGCAACATTCATTAAATTTAAGAAAATGAAGGCGAAACCACCCCTCACTCAAAAGCACAAAGATATGCTGTTGGAATGGGCAAGAAAATGCATTCTAGATCGACTAAATTGAGAAAATGTCATCTTCTTAGATGAAAAAAGCTTAATCTCGATGGCCCGGACGGATTTCATAGTTACTGGCACGATTTGAGACCCGAAGAAATGTATTGTTCAAAACGTCAATCTGGAGGAGGGTCTGCCATGGTGTTGCAGCCATAGATTTTAAAGAGACTTTCAAATTAGAGTTCGTGGAGAACATTATGAACTCTGTAGATTATGTCCAGATGCTCACAAGAAACCTCCGCCGTGAACCAGTCAAGAAAGCTGGAAGAAATTATATTTTTCAGCAAGATTGTGCATCTGTACATACAACACATATCGTGAAAAAAGGGTTCTGTGACAATAAAATTAAAGTTATGGATTGGCCCTCAAAAAGCCATGATTTAAACATAATGGAGAACGTATGGGGTATTCTGGTTCGCCGTGTTTACGTAAACGGAAGGCAGTTTAATACGAAAGATGAACTAAAATCGGCCATTCTATTAGCTTGGAAGACAATCAGCTTGGATGACCTCATTTCACTATATTAGTCAATGCCAAGGCGTTTACTGGCTGTTATAGAAGCCCATAGTGGCTTTGAAAAGTATTAGATACAGTATTTGTTACTCAGTTATTTATTTTTTAAATGTGCGTTTAAATTCATGCAACATGTATTTTTGTCATAAATTCAATAAAATTATTTTCTAAAAACTCATATTGGTCTTTCATTGTTTCTACTCGTATTTCCATTTCTTGAACCATACACAAACAGTTTGCATCAAAAGTCACACATTCATATTTTTTTTATTACAGTTCTGTACCATTCTAATTCTTAAAGCTAAGGTGCGTTTATATTCATGCAACGCACTGTATTACTGACATGATAAATTGAACATTGGACTTATAACATTTCAGCTCATTAAAAAGAATTGCCTCTTATCTTTTGTTATATAGATATTTCAGTTTTGCAAGAGATGAAAAATTTTAAATATTCAAAATATTTTAAAAAGTATTCGAGAACAATATTCTTTTTATGTAAGTATTTGTTAGATTTTTCTAGCATGTTCTATGACTTTTCTTGACTGTTCTTCGAATGTTGGATAGAGCATCATGCTGATAAAGCTATGGTCATGGCTCGATACTCGAATGCCGTTGAGTTACTTTTTTGCAACTAATTAATAGAAAAGATAGGAATTTATAAAAGAAAAATCTTTCGTTATTTACACAATATCTTAATTTTTGTTAAGCTTTTTCTTTTCTTTTCTTTTTCTTTCTTTTTTTTTAGTATCTAAAAAGCACAAAATAAAAATTTAAGTTAAACAAAAATAATAATAATAACATTAGTATTATTAGTGAATATTTTTTTAACATATCTTTTTATTGTGGAGAACTAAAAAGCATAAAATAAATATTCTGCAAAGACATACTTTAAAGAAATGGAAGTTTCAACACAAAGAAAATTATAAACAAAATATAGATATTTCACTTTTGCAAGAGATGAAAATTTTTAAATATACAAAAGCAATCGTCTTTAAAAAGCAATCGAGAATAGTATTTATAGTTATTAGTTTTTGTATAATTATTCGTTAGCCTTAAATTTCAAAGTTATTTTCTATTTTTCTATTTTTATTTTTATTTTTTCTTAAACAATAGAAGTATACCTTTACAGAAATCTCCTGAATTTTGTATTAAAAAGATATATCTACTTTAGAGAACATGGATAAGATGACTCACGCCATTACGACGACATTTGGCAAATTCATACCATAATTTTTTATACTTCATTAACGGGATTTTCATAAAGTGATGCAAATATTTTCTATTATTTACACACTTCTACGAATTTCAAAACTAAGTTTTCACATCTGGAAACATTTTTTATGACACTAAAACTTATGCAAAACTTCTGAATCTACTTACCTTTTAATAATATTTTTGTATGAGAAAACTGGAAGAAAGTTTGAAAGCCCTTCTAGTCTCTTCAAAGCTTTGGCGTTTTCATCAGGCCTCTTTCAAAGGAACGTATTGGACTCTAGATTAACCTGGAAATCCATTTTCATATCTTCGAGTGCTTTTCTTTAAAAGTTTTATAAGGAATATTCCAAAACTTTTTTCCCATGTGTCGCAGAGGCTTTTCAATAATTTTCATCCAATTCACAATTTCAAGTAGTCTTTCGAAATACTACAAACGTTATATATATATTTCTATAGTAAAAATTAAAAAAAAAAAAAAAAAAAAAAAAAGCAACTTTTGTATGTAAATGTGTTTTAGTTGAAGTCGAGAACGTCAATTTCTCTTGACTTTAATTAATATTTCTGTACCATAAAAATAAATAACATACAATAATATTTTACGAAATATTTATTGGAACATTTTGATGTGGGTTTCAATTTTATTTAATTATATTCTCGCAATACATTTAAATTTTATAAAAAAAAATTATTTTTTCCTGAATTCTCTAAAAATAATTTCGAGAATTACAAACTTTATGCCTAATATTCCACTAACATTACAGAGTAAACTATTGGTGACCCGTGGGAAGAGTACTTAGACATATCATCACAACTTTTATCCTCTGCTACAATAAACTCTAGATGTCTTATTTTTACGAAACATGGAAGACATTGCAATGACGATGGATTTTACGCTGTACATTACGGTCTTTGACTGGCTTGAGAATGATCAAACACGCAATCTGATTACTAGATTAACGATCTGCCAACTGTCCTGCCACCGACTACTCTAAGAATAAAAACAGTTTGCGATAGTTTGATGTGTTTTCCTGATGTATTGTTGGATCCTGTTTAAGGAAAAGAAAAATATTTAAAAAAATTCTCCAAGTAGTTATGACAGAAAATGGGCTTTTTTGAAAGAATTCAGTTTAAAACTCCACTTTCGCAACTCTCATCTCAATTATATTCGGAAAAATCCAGGTTATATGTGAAAGATAAGGCGATCTATTTCATGAAAACATTAAAAAAAAGAAAAAAAAATATCTGGTGTGAAAGCATTACACGACTCCGTTACCCACTATTACACGTATTATATACACTTTTTTGGAATTTTTCAGTAAGAGAAACTTTATACACGTATAAAGACATGTAAAACAGGGTTTACATAGCAAGTAAAAAAAAAAAAAAAAAAAAATGTAGAGAGAGTTATTTTTTTAAACACCAATTTCTGGAGATTTAAAACGAAACTACCTAATCGGGATGACCGTTAACATTCCTGTAATAACCACGTAATACATGAGAAAGGGTATCTAAAATGGATTAATGTAACAATTTAAAAAAAAAAAAAATCGTTAGAGCAGTTTTTGAGATCCCAACTTTTACTAAAACTTGGTATACTCAATTATTGACCGGAAAACAACCATTACATACAAAAGTATATTTAAAAGGGAGTTAATATGGCGAGTTTGAAAAAAAATCGTACAGCCGTTTTTAAAGGAACGCACTTGAGAGACCTGAAATTGAGCTATTTATATAGTACGCCAATTAATTTTCCTGAACTAACCAACTATATCATTCGGAAGGGCATCTAATAGAATGTTTATGTAGCAACTTTGAAAAATCGTTTGAGCCGTTTTTGAGATACGGTCCCATTTCTGGTTTCCGATGACCCACTTCCGGTTTTCCAATTTTTACAAAAATTTGGAAAATTCATCTGTTTACCAGACCTCTATCAGTTGTGAAGTTTCGTAGTTCTCTTTTATTAGTTTCGGAGATATGATAGCCAGAAGATTCCATGCACACACACACACATACACACACACACTGACCAATTGCCAAAAACTACTTTTTTGGACTCAGGAGGCCTTAAAACTTGTAAATCAGGTGAAAATTCGACATCGAAATTTTGGACCGAATACAATACTTCCATTACCTACAGTAGTAGGGTAATGGAAGTATAAATAGAAAAGAGGTAAAAGAAGCGATGAAATAATAATATGTTAGCGGATAATAGTTGGATGCTGGATAGAGAGTGCCCTAAAAAAAAAAAAAAAAAAAAAAGAAAAAAAAACTATTTTACTGTATTTTATGCACAAAGTGTTTGGATTCTGTTATAGCCTGTATATCAATTCTTCAAATCTTCATCCTTACTTTGTGAGAAACCTTATAGGATAGTATGAAAAGACAGACATTTCCGAATTTAGCGTATCAAAAAAACATTAGAAATACCCAAAGCAGTAAAAAAAAAAAAAAAGAAAGAAAGAAAGAAGGAAAGAAAGAAAAATACGACTGTGTTTTTTAACTGTTATTTGTATGTTGTGCGCTACAAAAATATTTAAAGTACAATAGCGTCAAATTAAACAACACATTATATAGGCAAAAGTACTCAAACAGCACATTATAACTTTCCTGTTTATTTATTTATTGACTTCTCCTACAGTAATTTATTCATACAACCAGTTAATGTTCGAAAAGTTGAGTGAAGTCACTCCAGATTTTTTTTTTTTTTTTTTTTAATCAAGTTTAATCGTACGTTGAACTGTAATAAAAAATTATTTGCCCTTGTAGAATTATTTTTGTAATCTGCGTATTTTACCGTCGCTAAAAAAAAAAAAAAAAAAAGTGAATGACCGTGTATGGACCGTAATTCGGATACCATGCCCACGCGATATTTTACTATATTTGTAAATTCACATATTCCAAAATTCAATGAAGTAAACTGCTTATAATAAATATAAGGTTACATTTCTACATTTTAAATATGGTAGATGATTTAAAAAAAAAAAAAAAAAAAAAAAAAAACATTTTGTATTTTTAATATCGAGAATTGAACTTTGAGAAATGATATAAGGGACAAAATCAAAATTGCATTTCGAGAATTTTTACAAACTTTAATATCAAATTTCCTTATTTCCCTTAAAAAGTCACACTGCATTAGGTAGTTATAAATAAAGATTTGAAAATAAAATATTTTTGGAAGTTACTTCCAAGAAACTTTTAAGGAACAAAGGTTTTACCAGAGAAATTCTTTCATTAATGGACATACAAAGTTTGAAAAGTGTTCTTTTGTAACATGAATAAATTCCATTTCGTAATATTGGATCACATCCCCTGTTTAAAACGCGTTATCTATTCAAACCACGCATAAATCCAAACATTTTTCGAAAAATTGTAAAGAAATCTTCTCGGAATGTATTTTGAACTCTCATGTTAGGATTAAAATTGAACATAAATGCAATAAATTGATCTAATTTAATAAAATTAAACATAATTTATACGTCTCATTAATATATTAAAACCAATGTAACACTTAAAAATGAGATAAAAGATACAAAAATTTAAAACTGTAAAAAATACATTTTAATTAAAAAACATTTAAAACACAAGACAGACGTTTCGGCTAGAACACTAGCCCTCCTCAGTGTCAAACATACAAACACAACATTTACAAAAATTCTAAATACATCATATCAAGATTAAATATTCAGAAGGAATAGCTTTAGCCTCGTTCAAGGCAGAATGTTGCATTTTAGTGAAAGCGCCCTCTAGAAAAATACGGGATTCATAAATATTTATATTGGAAGCTAAAATTTTAAAGTTTTCAAAATCTGGTATATGATCACTATTGAGAGAATGGATTACAAGTTTAGATCTTAAATCTCCTATTTTATAAGAGCGTTTATGTTCCTTTAATCTAATTTCACCTGTTCTGCCAGTTTCACCGATATATGTAGAATCACAATTTTTACAAGGAATACTATAGATTACACCAAGACGTTTAAGAGGGGGGACAGCGGGTTTAAAGTTTGAGAAAAAGTTACTAATACGGAGTTGAGGTTTAAAACTAGTAGAAATATTAACTGTTCTAAGTAATTTTGAGATATTTTCAGAGATACCTTTATAATAAGGGATAGTAGTACGATAAGTGGAATTTTTAACTTTAGGATAAACTGATTTAAATGAAAAATAAAACTCTTCTTTATAAATTCTTTTAATAAAACGAGGGGGGTAACCATTATTTTTTAAATTGAACTATCCAGAATCTTTTCTGATTTAAAAAATAATGGTTACCCCCCTCGTTTTATTAAAAGAATTTATAAAGAAGAGTTTTATTTTTCATTTAAATCAGTTTATCCTAAAGTTAAAAATTCCACTTATCGTACTACTATCCCTTATTATAAAGGTATCTCTGAAAATATCTCAAAATTACTTAGAACAGTTAATATTTCTACTAGTTTTAAACCTCAACTCCGTATTAGTAACTTTTTCTCAAACTTTAAACCCGCTGTCCCCCCTCTTAAACGTCTTGGTGTAATCTATAGTATTCCTTGTAAAAATTGTGATTCTACATATATCGGTGAAACTGGCAGAACAGGTGAAATTAGATTAAAGGAACATAAACGCTCTTATAAAATAGGAGATTTAAGATCTAAACTTGTAATCCATTCTCTCAATAGTGATCATATACCAGATTTTGAAAACTTTAAAATTTTAGCTTCCAATATAAATATTTATGAATCCCGTATTTTTCTAGAGGGCGCTTTCACTAAAATGCAACATTCTGCCTTGAACGAGGCTAAAGCTATTCCTTCTGAATATTTAATCTTGATATGATGTATTTAGAATTTTTGTAAATGTTGTGTTTGTATGTTTGACACTGAGGAGGGCTAGTGTTCTAGCCGAAACGTCTGTCTTGTGTTTTAAATGTTTTTTAATTAAAATGTATTTTTTACAGTTTTAAATTTTTGTATCTTTTATCTCATTTTTAAGTGTTACATTGGTTTTAAATTGATCTAAGTTATTAATATGAGTGAGTAAATTAGATTTTTAAGTATATATGTATATATCTGCATAATTGGAACTAAGTTAAAAGTATTTAATAATACTTATTATTATTATAATTCTTTTAATTTAAAGGCATGGTTGACGCTATAAAAATATTTTGTAAATTGATGTTTGAGCACAATGAAATCTTGCATACATATGCAATAAAATATAATAACATCATGCTTAAAAAAGTGTTAAAAATCTATTTAAATTTAAATTAATACAATTAATTTTTATTTATTTATTTATTTTAGAATTAAAAATTTTCCTGCTATTTCTTTTCTCGATTGTAATTTGTTTAACTACACTATCTATCATTAAATATTTGGGCACTTACAAATTTAGACATTTTGTCAAATACCCCCAAAAATTTCTCCAGGAATCATATTGAACCTTTAAGAGTATAAAAAATATGTTATACTTCATATATTTCACTTAAAGCTTTCCCCTGAAGAGTAAAAGCGGACCAGTAAAATTTAAACAAGAATCAAATCGTTTTGCACCACCCTGTAAAAAGTAATACTTAAAATTCATTTTGGCTACAGCATGTGATTCTGTCGATATTTTTAGTTATCTGTATAAGTTTTTATGAGACTACTACGTATATTCATGGAGATATATCCGTTTCCTTAAAAATTTGCAAAAAAAATTACCACTTTTTAAACAATAACGCTTAGGGTATTAGACACAATGTAAAGCCATTTTTAGAAAATTTGGCGTACTACATTAGACACAGCATACTGCAATCAGAATGCAAAAAATATCAAATATTTTACGAAATGTGAGTACTTTTACTAAATAATTTTTAACTGCGCTTGCGCAAGCTTTATAAATATCTCATTTGAATAATTTAATAGCCTAAAGTATTGAGCTACTTATATGGAAACTCCAAACAAATATCTTGTAAATTCAAAAATTCATGAGTTATATAATAAACAGAATTTCAGTTCCTCTCAAAAAAAAAAAAAAAAAAAAAAAAAAAATGAAGATTATAAGGGATTTTATCATTATTTATTTACAATCAACGAACACTGTATTACCATTGGGCATTGATTGAATCAAAATGAAAATGGGAGTTTAGCTTAGTTTTTATTTTGAGAAGAACTGAATACTGTACACTCTATCTCTCATAAGTGTTTCAATTTACACGTTTCTTTTGGGGGGGGAGGGGGTTTCATATACGAGATCTATCCAATAAATGTGCGAACTGGTGCCATCTTTCGGCCATGACTAGGACTGGGCGATACATCGATACATCGCGAAACATCGATTTAAAACCATGCAATTTGAAACCGATAACGAAATCTTTCTGTTGGCGATATATCGCAAGCACCACGATTATCAGGAACTCAGCTGCGAACGTACTGCGAGCGACCATATTAGTTTCCGTGAGCCCAACGTTTCACTCCGTGAAAGCCGGTAATCGCTGATACGAAGGAGAGTGGCTGATACACGTATAACGCATGCGTGATGCTAGACATTGATTTAATCTGAAATCGCTACTCACAGCTACGATCTGAATATTCGTTATCGCCTTTTCTGATCATGATCTTGCTTTATCGGGAATCGATTAACAGCTAAGCAATAACGCATGCGTGATATGAGACTCTGATATGACTGAGACACTGCGTGATCGTCATCCCATATCTTTATTCGCTGCTACGATATGAATATTCATTGTCGCCATTACAATATTGATACAAAACTATTATTGCCTATAAATACAATTAATATTAGTTGATGTCATTAATTTTATTAAGAAACAACTGAATAATTTCGTCATTTATTTGCGTCCATATTTGTTTTTAAAAAAAGTTTTAATATATATACATATATATTTTTTAAAGATTTTAACTGTTTTGATTTAAATAAATTTTTAAGAGCTATGTCATCAATTTATACTGAATTTGGTTTTAATATTTTAACAATTATTTTATTTCTTTCAAATATTTTATTATATCTGATCAATATAGCGAAAATTTGGTGTTATTTATATTTATATTTTTATTTTAATAAACAAACCAAAGCAAATTCTTTACTCAGGATACTGATTGTTTTCCACTGTGAATCTAATTTCAGAGACAGCAGGAAGGAAGCGCCTTTATTTTAGAAATCTTAATATTCTATAGTATAATCTATAGATATAAAAGAGTAAATTCACAGATTCACTGATCACTGACTCAACATAGCCGTGGCTATTCTATGGGAGATAAAGATAAAAAATTTTGTGAGCAAGTTGGTTTTAGGACCCTGACGGGACACAAGACGGGATTTTGTGAAATACCTCCCCTCCCCCGTTTCCCCCGCGGCGGGGCAGAAGGCAAATCAGCTTTATAAGCATAACTCGGCTCCAAATAGCTTCACGGTGAATAAATTGCAGAGAGAGGTTACCTAAAGAGAATGATATAATAATATACACACGCACACACAAAGAAAAGCCCATACGCATACACAAACGGGCCTTGATTAACTTCATGGTAAGCCCCGAGTAACACATATTTTCGTGGGCCCGTCTCCCTCTTGCTCTGTGCACCAATCAGCATATATATAGATATACCTGTTTATGGGACTAATATGGCAGAAATTGCATTATGACACCATTTTTTTTTTTTTCATTTTTAGTCGTAAAAGGCAAAATGGTATTTTCAGGGCCAGTTTTATGGCCTTCGGCTACTCAGGTCACATCCCCCGAATGCCTCTTGTTAATCGGCTCTTGCACGCAAATTTTTCTTCTATATTTTTCTATACAAATTCACTCAAAATAAATAACTTTATTAAAATTAAAAAAAAAAAAAAAAAAAACTTTTATTTAAAGTATCACAGATCAATAGTTCAATTATTCGTTTTAAAGATATTAACGAAATTTTTTAAAAGGTACCCATATCGAAAATTTGCCCTCTCGGAGGGGACTTATCCCCAGGAGAAAAGCGTCGCTCCTGTATGTCCAATTTCTTTTTTTTTTTCTACTTGATTATTACTATTATAAACAAATCTTTTTAATTTCATAATGATTCGTTAAAAATAATTTTCATTGTGTACGTTTATAAGAAATTTCGGTCTATACCACCAAGTTAAGAACTTAGAAAAATCCGGATTGGAACGCCACCTGATGGACGATTATCACCAAAAAGCAATAAGAACTATTTTATGTCATGGTGCAATTGCATATAAGTTTACATGCAATTCTGTGCAGTGTAATAGTTCCTGAGATACAAATGGAACAAAATTTTGCTCACACACAGATAGGCATTTTCTAAAATTTTCTAAAAATGGTCAATCATGTTCTAGATATCGCAAAACATGTAAATCCATCAAAAACTGGAAGTTGAATTTTTTTATGAATCCAATGCTTTCATCTGTTGAGTACGGAAGAAAGTAAAAAGATTGAATTCATGACGCAGGATAATATATTATAGCTATAGTACGAAGGTGGATGAAATTAAGCGAAAAAATACAGCAAGATTAAGGGAGAATGGGTTTTAAGACGCTCTAGAGTTTAAATAGAGAAAAAAAAGGACATAATGGGAAAATCTCTTAAACTGAATTTGTGAGTTTAAAAAAATTATTTGTATGTGGGTTAGTATTTTTTAAACATCTTTTTAGGCAGCAATGTTTGCTTTATACTTGAGACTACACGAAAACAACCATTCATCATTTATTTCTGTGGGAGGGGGAGTGGACCGTCCCTTTGCCTACGTCCTTGCACATAACATCACATTAATACAAATCATTCCCATTTTTTTTTATGAAAGTGAGTGACTACAAATAATTATTTTCTTAATTTGTTTATCGTTGGTTCTCTAAACTCTCTCGTGGTTAAAGTTTTAATGGATAAAATGGTACTTCTATCTTGTTTGTTTACACTGCCGACTTGAACGAAAATTAATCTAATAATTCTCAGAAAATTAGAAAATAAATTCTAAATTAAAAGTATTCCCTGATATTAAACTATAATACGATTTTGTTATTTCTTACAGGTACTACTTTTATAGACTTTGGTTGATATAACATATTTTAAAGTTTTGAACTTTTTTGACGTGAACAATTCAGCTTAAGAATGCTCAAAAAATAAATTTTGATGTAGTTTTATCTGAATAAATGATATTTTTTCCATGTAAAATTCTAATGCGTCAGTTTAATTTTACTTTAAAATTAATAATATCGAGTTTCAAGTAGGTTATAAATATACGAAAAATGGAAATTTCTGAAATTTGTAATTTAAATAGCGGATATTCATTATAGAAAAAACTGGGTATGTGTTATAACAATAATCATAACACACACGCATACGCGCAAAAGAAACCTTATAATAACAACTTTATCTAAATTAAATGCGCATGGCTGTTAGCGTTACCCGAGAAACACCACGTGGAGGTCGCCATGCATCGTTTCTCATGGGGAGTTTTGATAAGGCAGGTCCCATAGCCTACTGCCAGCAAGCATCCCGAGGTAATTTATTCTTTTACACTTCGAATGCAACAACAACAACATATTTTCATAAAATTCCTCAATTTCCGGAATTTCTTTTTTTTATGATGTTGTGGAGAAACAGAAACTGGTTGATTTTCAATAACCGTTTCCACTGTCTGAGAATGAACTGATTCCACTTCGATAAACGGAGGTTCGTCAGTAGAATTATCAGGCAGTGCAGTAGAAACTGTTTCTTTTCCATCGAGTGCGTTCACTACCTGAGACTGAACTGAGTCCACTTCGGTTTGGAACGGAGGTTCATCAGTAACAGTATCAGGCAGTGAAATAATATTACCAACTTTTGGCAGTTTTTTTATATCCAACTTTGGATGCTTGCAAACACGAGCTTTATATAAAGCTGGGTTATAAAATTTTTGACAATCATTATTCATTGACAAATAACGTCCAGCAAAGATGGAAGTCACTGGACACGCATACCTTTCCCGAGCATCCTCCATAGGATGATGCTCGAAAAGTTTAAAAATAAACCACATGAGGAACTTTTTTAAAAAGTAACTCACGAAGAGAACACCTAAGAACGAAAGATACATCATTCTCAGATAAGGGTCAGTAATTAGACTGAAGAAAATTGTTAAAAAAAGAAACTTTACATTGTTGTAAAAATATATACATAAACATTGTTGTTTATCAAACAATTATTTTTTATTAAATAGTTGTTGCAATTGTTCATTCAATTGTTGAACTAAAATATTGGATACATTGTTTAAAAAACAAATGATGGCAAAAATTCGTATAACATGAAAATTAATTTTGTATTCCATGTCATGTGAAAATTTCGATCAAATTAAAATATGTCATTAATATAACGATAACGTTAACAGGAAATGATAGCATATCAAATAGAGAAATTATTCTATAAACTGGGATGCAGCCATAGATATAGTAATAAGACATAGATTGATCATTGGGAGGGAAAAACTGATTCTTTTTTACTCGGAGAAAAGTCCACAATATGGCCGTCTTTCGCCGAGTGAATACACACAGATAATTTAGAAAATAAAATTTATGAATAATTTATGTACTAAAGATGAATGAAAAACTGCAGATACAATTAATTTTTCTTTTTCTTTCTTTCTTTCTTTTTTCTTTTATATATTTATTAATTTAGTTAATATTTAAACTCTTTTAAATGCTAAAACTAAACTACGCCGCTGCTAACTATATTTAAAAGAATTTTGAAAATTCTATATTACTTACTAATGTAAAATCTTAAAAAATATCAAACTTTTAAAAACGTATTCCATTAAAAATCAAACCAGTTTTTATTTCATAATTATATCAAGGCAACTGATTATAAAATTTATATTTTTCATAATTTAGTCAAATATATTTTACTTTTATAATAACTTATCTATTTCTTTTGATAAATTTATTTGAAGAATTAAAAGACGCAATATTTCAACATTTTGAAAATTCATCAACATTCTATTCTATTCTATTACAATTGCCGAATTTCAATGGTTTCTATGCCACTATATGGCTGATGCCATAAAAATTTTTCAGCATCAAACATTTTTGCATGATAACAATGGGATGATAGATCTATATAAATTACTATATCTATGGTTACAGCAAGTATTAAAACTCCTGTTATTTTTCATTATATGCTGCTGAAAAACTGTTGCCAGATAGTATGAAATTTCGAAACTTCATCAGTTGCAACTATATCAAGATGAAAAATTTCACCATAACTAAATTTCAGGACGCCCATAATGCACAAAAATGTGTCAAAACATTTAACAGTCTTATGGCAGTGTCTACTAAAGATTCTAAATTTATGTGCTGCGCTGTGTTGTGTTGTACATTTTAAAGCCGACTACAACGCGATTGGCTTAAGTCCTAGTGAAGTACCCTTCGTGGAGATCTTGCTGAACAATTTTTTCTATATACCTTGAGAGTGTGTGTGGGGGGGGGGGGGGGGAACAAACCCGTGTCCAAAAATAACTTCGCTTCAAATTATCTCAGCAAGATTTATTTTTATGTGTAGGTTGTTTATGCCTTCCCAACACGCACTGTAAAATGATTTTACGAAATTTCTCACTGCCCCCCTTTAAGGGCGGGGGGGAGGCAAAAACACGCTTATAAGTGCAACTCTGCTCCAAATTAACTCAGGATAGTGATTTTTTTATATGTCGATTGGTACTCAAGACGCATACTACAAAGGGATGTTGTAAGATTTCGTCCTATCCTCTCCTTGGGGGTGGGGGGGCAAAAAACTTGTTTCCAAGTACATATAATTTTGCTTCAAATTATCTCAGAAAGAATAATTTTTACGTGTGGGTTATTTATGAGTTCCGAACACGCGTTATAAAGGGATTTTGGGAAATTTTCCCTTTTCACCATTTTGAGGGCAAAAGGGGGGGGGACAAAAACACGTTTTAAAGAGTAACTCTGCTCCAAATTATCTCAGGAAAGCATTATTTTGACATGTTGATTGGTTATGCGTACTCAACACACACAAGCTACAAAGTGATTATTTTAAATTCTGTGATCCCCCCCCTTGGGGGGGGGGACGTTTCCATGCGTAACTCTGTTCGAAATTATCTTAGAATGGCAATTTTTGATAAGTGGACTTCTTATGCGTATTCAACACACACTACAAAGTGATTTTGTGAAATTCCACCCTACCGCCCCTTAGAAGGCGGAGGAGGGGGGTAAACATGTATTTATGCGTAACTCTGCAGTAAATTACCTTAGGAAAGAGATTTTCTATGTGTGTCAGTTACATGTATCTAAATTATAATATAAAGACATTTTGCGAAATTCCCTCCTCCTTCTTACCTTTAAGTGCGGGGTGGGGGGGGGGGACTAAAAAACACGTTTTAACCCATCACTCTGCTTCAAATAAACTGAGGATCCCGATTTCCTAATGTATCGAATACGTATGTGTATGCAACATGCGCAATAAAGGGATTTTGTGAAGTGTGGCGAGTAGGAAAACCGCTACCGAATGTAGCATAAAATTTAACTTAGATTTTGTCTAAGTTAGTTAAGTTAGTTAAGTAATTTAAGTTAAGATTTTGTCTAAGATATTTTGTTCTGATTTCAATAATTTTTTTTATTATTATTAATTATATGGTATTTTAAAAATTCATTTCAATATAATGACCAGCGAAGCGGGCAAAGCCTGCTAGTCTATAATAAAAGAACTTATATCGTTATTTTTATATATGATCATTCACTTATTTACTTATTTTGCGTGTGTTTGAATTTAGGTTTCATGTTTTTATTAATGTCTTCTGTTTACAAAAGACGAAAATGTTGGAGTTCATGAGAATTTTTAATTACCAGTTTTCAATGAATATTTATTTATTTTCAGGTGTCTTAACACAGGATGCGGCCAGTTTTAGAAAACATGTGTCGTGCGATAGCACCGGTATACAATTTCCACCATGGAAGATAAGTCTATATCGCAGTTTCTATAGCGTATCAATGCACGAAACTTGATAGGAATGAGAGTCGTGACGAAAACCTATGCTTATTAGTGTGCATATTTGCTGAGAAATAATGCTGTTATGATGCTATGTAACCCTGTTTACGGGAATGCAATATATTAACTTCTATTATATATAAATGCAGCAAACTTAGAATGTAAAATGGATATTTTGAAAAACTATGCTATGTCAATTTGGCATTTTATAATGGTGGCGTAGAAAGAAAATCGGTATATCATTAATTGATGGTCCTTACGTAGAATTACATCTATTCATTTAAATTGTCTTTTATTCTTGATTTATTTGTTTCATATCGCAGGTAAAATTTGTTTTTCTCAATACATTGTTGCAATTGTGACGTTAATTGTTTTCTGTTGAATCATCCTTCTTCAGTTATTTTATTCATCCTCCAAACCACGAAAAAAAAATCTTTATTTTTGTAGCTATGACATTAGTTTCAGCATTATCTCGGGCAAATTAGGGCTTTTTTTTATTAAGAAGATTTTGCAAAAGTTTATTGCCTTAATTATGTATTTTAGAAACATTTTTTAGTGAATTCTGAGACTGTTGAACGTGTTTAAATGTCATAATGCTACTACATGACAACACAGTAATGTATGAATTAAATTTGTGCATAAATGCATTTCCATTATTTGTTTTTCTATATTGATGTTGATTTGGTGTTGCATTAATAAGAAGTTGTACATATAAAAGAAGTTAGTGTATTCTATATATTTTATGATATAATGAGCTTGTCACATTCAATTCTAGCTTTTCATATATATATATATATCTAGAATTGACATTTAAATTAGCGTTACGAAAGGGATTAAAAAATATTGGAGTCCAATATCGTGATATATCGTGAAATCGCGATTTTGAATTGACAATATATCGTGATATTGAAATAGTGGCATCGCCCACTCCTACTTGTAATTGGTATATATTTTTATAAGAAAAATAATAATGTAAATATGTTTGGGATAGACACTATGGTACAAGTACTAGACTTCTTTTAAAAAATCCTCGAAATATACGTGCAGAAAATGCGAAATGCGAAAATTCACTTTTTGTAGATAACCAAAATTATTGAACTGTATTTTGAAATCCAGTGATCAGTTATCTGATCACAAAGATGATACACGAAGATTGCAGAAATCTGTGATGTATTTAATAACAGCACTTCAATAGATATTGCTTATATATCGAGTTAGTTAATTGTTTTGAAACCCTTTCAGTGACTTATAATTTATTTCGTATAAACAGTTAGTGTGAGCGATTTTAGTGCATGTTTGGTTTGGATGTTTTGTCAATTTACACTCATTTTTGGCACAACAGATTGTATCCTGCTTCTTAAAATGAATTCCAAACCACTGAAAACATTTGAACCTGAGCTGACACTTACACCCGTCATCTGTTAACTTAAGCTTATTGTACTAACTATTCAGCCATTAGATGCGTTCGGTGTCTGATAATCACGTGCCATTGACAAAATGAATAATATTTAAAAAGCGCATGTGTAAAAGCCCTTTGAGTAACAATTTTTAATAATCTAATATTCTTCTACAGAATTAGGAAAATATTACGAAAATTGTGGTATAAGATAAATATCACTAGTTAGATGAAATTTGGTTAAAATTCTGTGTTATAGATTACGCTGTCTGTGGTTTTAGTAATTATTGGTCAAAAGACTGTTTAATTTTTATGGAATAAATATTTAAAATCTGGTAGATAAAGAAAGAGTGATTTAGGTCAGAGCTTATTTATTAAAGAATTGTTAATTTTTTGTAATTTTTATTATTATTATTATTATTAAGTCACAAATACTAAATATAATATTCACAATAAGTAATTATGCATATTATTTTTAATTATTAGGTACAAGTACTCTAATTAAGCAATTTTGTCATATTATATAATATAAATTATTCAGGCTCAACTGGTATCTATCAAAACACTTGATGATTAACTGCTTGATGGAAATACCCTTTTTTGTGCAGTTTAATAGTTAAAAAGGTTAATATGTTAAAATTTCAGAGTAAGTTTCAATACATCTCGGTATTTTTATCAAGAATGATTCAACTAAAAATAGCACTTGAAGAATCATTATGTCAAAAGCGCAAGCTCGCAACTTAAGGAGAAATTTTCTTGTAAACAATTTGACCAAGTTTGCTGGCTTTCTGGGTATTTTTTATGAGTTATTTTGATTATTATTTTTTTTTCCCACTAGAAATTTCCCAATATGATCGCCATTTCAGTTTTTTTTTCCAAATTTGAAAAGCTTTACTTCAATAATATTAAAAAAAAAAAAAAAAAAAAAAATCTGTCTATATAATATCTTTTATTTCATTTCTATCATTATCTTTTTACCAAAAAAAAAAACAGTTAAAATGGTTTTATAGTTTTAGCTAAAATGTATCTCAAATTCCAAAAAACTAGTTTATAACAACACCCCCCCCCAAAAAAAAATAAATAAATAAATAAATAAATAAATAAATAAATAAATAAATAATAAAAAAGAATAAATAATAATAATAAAACCACGCACAAAATTTGAAAAATATTTTAATCATTCCTAGTCTTTAGAAATTAGTTCAATTTTTATTAAATTAACTACAAAAAGTTAAGCATTTTTTAACTAATAACTTTTTTTTTAAATTTCTTGACAAATTTAATGTTATACTCCTCAAATAATATTTCTAATCATCTTATCGTTCTTTGGGCTCAAACAGTCCTCTCTATCAAAATGTTAAATATATACTGTAAAGTTAATTAAAATATAACAGATCATTACCATTTATCTACCGATTGTACTCTGAAATATCATCAATTTGACAAACTTATAAAATTGAATTTATGTAAGAAATTTTAAGGATATCTATAAACACAAAACGCATATACCTCCTTTTAATCTCACTACATGGCACTAGACGATACATGTAGCCGTTTTTGTTCCAGAAAAGGATTTTATAGAGTGCTCGCACTGTTTCTGCTTCGCATTTTTTAAGATTTTCTTGTTACCATTAAATCATATCTTACTTCAAGAATCTCCCTCCAATCTTAGAAAAAATATAAGAGACTTAAAAGTAAATATTATTTTGCCCACTTTTAAGGCTAAAATATCTTTTTTTTTTTGACCTTCTATATTCCAGTGGTACACTAAAGTATCACCTCAAAAAATCTTCATTAATTACTAGAATGATATTATATGATAATTCTTATTGCATATATCTTTAAATAATATCATTAAGTTACTAAAGAAATATTTTTAAAATATATTTTTCTCTTTGATTAAGATTAAGAAATATTTTTAAAATATATTTTTCTCTTAGATTGAGATTAAGAAATAGTTTTAAAATATATTGTTCTTTAGATTAAGATTAAGAAATATTTTTACAATATATTTTTCTCTTAGATTAAGGTTAAGAAATACTTTTAAAATATATTTTTCTCTTAGATTAAGATTAAGAAATATTTTTAAAATATATTTTTCTCTTAGATTAAGATTAAGAAATATTTTAAAAATATATTTTTCTCTTAGATTAAGATTAGGAAAGATTAAGATTAGAATTATTTTTATTTTTTTGCACCCCCCCCCCTCCCCTTCCCCTTCTTGCCCCTCCTAATAACTTTACACAATCCAAATTATCCCCATTCGACTTGCAGGCCTCTTAAACCTATCTGTACCAATTTTGAACGGCCTAACTGTATTTCTATTTGTTTTTGCCCCATAGCCCCCCCTTACCACCCCACCCCTACCCGCCCCTCCTAATAATTTTACAAATTCAAAAATATCCGCAATCGATTTGTAAGTATCGAAAACCTCTACGTACCAATTTTGAACGATCTGACACTATTTTTATTTTTTTGCCCCCCGCCTCCCCTCCCCCCTTCTTGCCCCTCCTAATATCTTTACACCATCGAAAATATCCCCATTCGACTTGCAGGCCTCTTAAACCTATCTGTACCAATTTTGAACGGCCTAACTGTATTTCTATTTGTTTTTGCCCCATAGCCCCCCTTACCGCCCCACCCCCTACCCGCCCCTCCTAATAATTTTACAAATTCAAAAATATCCGCAATCGATTTGTAAGTATCGAAAACCTCTACGTACCAATTTTGAACGATCTGACACTATTTTTATTTTTTTTGCCCCCCCTCCCCTCCCCGCTTCTTGCCCCTCCTAATAACTTTACACAATCGAAAATATCCCAATTCGACTTGCAAGCCTTTAAAACCTATTTGTACCAATTTTGAACGGCCTAACTGTACTTCTATTTGTTTTTGCTCCATAGCCCACCCCCTTGCTGCCCCACCTGGGGGCTGAATTTCTAAAATTCCAGAAATTGGTTTTTAGATAGTTGCATTAGCTATATTTTAGAGCAAAAATTTCACTTATATCTATTTTTTTTGTTTGAGATATATAGGAGTAGGCGAAATCACGTTTTACGCATGTGAAATCACGTTTTGCCCCCCCCCCTGCCCCCTTGGGGACCGAATTTGAAAAATTCCAGAAACCGATTTTTAGACATTTGTATTAGCTATATTTAAAAGCAAAAATTTTAGGGATATCTGTTTTTTTGCTTGAGATATGAAGGATTTTGTGAAATTACGTTTTGCCCCCCCTCCCCCCCATATCAGAGAAGTAGTATAACAGTAAATATCCAAAAAAAAAAGTCTATTTTATACTCAAAAAAAAATAATAATAATAATATTTACGATTTTTTTTTTCAAAGTTTTTTTTTATTAAAAGTAAAGAAAAAAAAATGTCAATAACTTTGTTTCACATTATCACAGATCTATAGTTCAACCATTCGTTTTAAAGGTATTGACGAGACCTTCCGAAAGATACCCATCTTGAAAATTTACTCCACCCGGGGGAGGGCGACGCCCCCACAAGCACAATTTTTTTTCCCTAGTTAACAACTACTTTTATCAATAATTCATATTAGTTTTACAATCAAAAGTTAAAAATAACTCTCATTATGTACATTTATACGAAATTTTGTCCTATACTGCCATGTTAAAAATTTAGAAAAAATGCTATCACAGCGCCACCTATTGGGCGATTGATTCCTAAATCTAATCAGCACCAGTTTATGTCAGGGTCCAACTAAATACCAAGTTTGGTTAAATTTCGTTCATTGGTTCGTGAGATACAGCCTCCAAAAATTCGTGACACACACACACACAGAGAGAGAGAGAGACAGACATTTTCTAAAAACTATCAAATCATGTTCAGCACATCCCAAAACGTGCAAATCCATCGAAAACCGGAGTTCGAAAATTTTCACGAATCCAATACTTTCTCTATATTACATATAGAAGAAAGTCCCCCCCCCCCCCGCCCGGGAGGGATAAATTTTCAAGATGGGTATCTTTCGAAAGATCTCGTCAATACCTTTAAAACGAATGGTTGAATTGTAGATCTATGATAATTTAAAACAAAGTTATTGGTTTTTTTTTTTGTTGTTCCCAAGCAGCACCGAAACGTTCTCTGAACGTTCAAAAATTGTTCTGCAAACACGTTCTAAGAACGTTCAATTTGAACGTGTTATAGACGTCTATCTGTCCATCTTGAAGACGTACAATAGTACGGTTCAGAGAACGTTCTAAACGTTTTTAGAACGTTTTCAAAACGTTATACACATTTTCAGAACGTTCCAGAAAACGTACTGTAAACGTTCTAAAATAGTGTAGTTAAAAAAAAAAAAAAAAAAAAAAAAAAATGTGACGTCATTATAAAAAAATCCCCTCAGTACGAGCGTTTAGTAGTAAAAATTACATAGCTGATGACGAATAATGATACAACACATGAACAGGGATATGAATTACTTTTTTTTTCAATTCAAATAATGTTTGAGAAATTTTAACATACTTACTATTCTTTTAATTTCAACGTATATGCATCAAAAATTCTATATTTTATGACAGCTTTCCCCAAAAAGTGTCATAACGTCTCTTTATACCTTAAAAAATTTCTTAAATTTTTGCATTTTTTAAAAATTTCTTTTTTTTCCCTAATCTGTAGATAATGAAGTTATAGTATTAATTACAAAACTTTGAATAAACACCATAAAATGCGAGAACTCGCACCAACTGTTTCGGGTCAAAAGAAGACACAACCCTTCATCAGTCGAACAGTGTAGGCACGAGAGCTGCAAACAAGCACGTTGAGTGTGTGGAATGCGTTGCCGCTTTGTTTGTAGCAGCCGTGCTTTGTTTGTAGCAGTTGCGAGTTCTTGCATTTTATGGCGTTTATTCAAAGTTTCTTAATTAATACTATAACGCCATTATCTTCAGATTAGGGGAAAAAAGAAATTTCTTAAAAATGCAAAAATTTAAGGAATTTTTTAAAGGGATATAGGCACGTTATGACACTTTTTGGGAAATACAGTCATAAAATATGGAATTTTTCATGCATATACGTTGAAATTAAAGGAATAGTAAGTATGTTAAAATTTCTCAAACAATATTTGAATTTAAAAAAAAGTAATTTATATCCCTGTTGCTGTGTTGTATCATTATTCTTCATCTGCTATATACAACTAAACTCTTGATTTATTTTGCTTGTTTTAATCCTTGTGATTCCGAATGCGTCATCCTATGATTAATGTTTGTTTTTCATGGTTGTTTTCTGTTTGATTCTCTGATTTCTTGAAGTAAATAATTTATTCCAATTTATTCTTCATTTCTAACTTCAATTAATTTCTTGTACGATAGGGTGCCCGCTAGCAATTTGCTATTATAGCTGCTAACGAACGAAATCGTACATTGGTGCTCAACGACGAAAAGGGTCACCCTTGACGAGCTTTTTTTTTTTTTTTCCTACCATTCTAAGCTTTTCCTACAAAAAATGTTTAAAATGCTGTCTTAATTTTTTATTTCCTCGTTGCTTGTTTGTATCTTTTGATTTGAGTTTCATGTGGTTTTTACGCACCGGCAAAATTATTAAAATTGCAACTAACAATATAGGAATAAATTTAAGATTAGACTGAAGTTAAATAAAATAAAAATCAATAAATAAAATATAAATGTTTCAATAAATCACAATCAGTCTCCCCAGGTTATTTAAATTTGTTGTAATTTTCTTCTCATTGACCTATGTGGTTTCAGGGATCTTATATCTGTTGCTTGGCTTTAACTAAGATTAAAAATTCATTTATACATACATATATATATATATATATATATATATACATATATATATATATATATATATATATATATATATATATATGTTTTTTTTTTTTTTTTTTAAATACAGGTTGCAAAGCATTGTGACGAGAATACCTTTATCTCCGCAACTATTGGTCGCAAATATATAGTTTCAGTTACAAAATGTTTTAAAGAATATGAGCATTTGTGGTATAACATGTTTAAATTTAAAATATCTATTTTTTCAAAATTGCAAAAACTAAATTTTTACATAGTCCCAGATCCCTATAATCATATTTAGAAAACTGACACTCATCCTAACAAACAGTTTCATTTCTATTCTCCCAAAATGGAACATGATATTTAAAGTTTGTTTTTTCTAACATATTTCGGCCTTCAATAAGGGATCGGTTTAAAAATCCTAATTGGACTTTGTTTGCATTTTCCCTGGGTTTATTAAAGAATTTTTTATTGACTTTTTAATAAAGCCCGAGAAAATGCGAAATAATCCTAAATTTTGAAACTAACTATCTCAGACAATTTTGGGTGCACAAAAGTGAAACTTTTTGTGTTATATTTTTTAGGTTAGAACTCAACTTACACTATTAGTGTCATGAAAATTGTATAAAAATTATCAGTTTTTGTGATTTTTAGTAAATTGATTTTTTAAATTTAAACATGTCATATAATGAATTCTTACATTTTTTTTTTAAATACATTTTCTTATTGGAGGACGTTTGAGACCAATTGTTGCGCAAATAAAGGCCTGCTCTCGACTTTGCACCCTGTATATTCTAAACATTTCTGGGTACTACTTTGTAAGTCCATGGATAGTTTATAAATATATTTGAATGCTGAAGTTTATAGAAAGTTTTAATATTTCAACATAAAAAATAATTTCAAAAATGAATGTACCAATACACCGCTAAAATAATATAAAATTGAGTTTAGAATATATTGTTAATTTATAATAATAAGAAATTGAAACAAAAAATTAAAAATTAGTTAGAAGGAGGAAATTTTTAAAATGTCCAAATACTTAAATACATATATATATATATTTAATCATAATATTTTTCTAAAATATTTAACATACTTCATATTTTTAAATTTCAGTGCATGTGTGCATACATATTTTCAGTTTACAGCAGCAGTTTACAAAAATGATGTTTGCAGGTATTTAAATTTATTCCACATGGCAATGTAATTGGTATTTTTTAAATGTTTAAATTTCTTTAAATTGAGTCAACGCAATTTTTACCTCATTTGATGTAATTATGCTATCATGGCATATTAAATAATTGATAAATGTAAATATTATTAGTATTAATAAATAATATAGTAAATCGTCCTTTTTTTTAAGCAGAATATCTTTTTTTATAAAGATGTGGAATAAAATTGAATTGAATCTTTGTTTTATTATGCAGTTAAACAATTTCATATATTTTATTTAATAAATAACAGTAAAGAGATATTTAAAATTGTAAGTCGGTGAAACTTAGGATATTATTTTAAAAATATGCAATTTGCATAACCTAGATTGTATATATATTATCATATAAACATTAAATAAATACTTCAGAATTTAAAAAGAAAAGAAAAAAAAAAGAATTACATACCTTCCTCATTTTCTTCATAAGAATTTCTCCAAGAAAACACCCTTCCAACTAGCATTTTAAAATACATAATGAGCAGTCTGGAAGGGCATTCACTTAAAATTAGCTCTCATCTTTTAAATTCTTTATGTTACTTCATTCAGAAGCATAATAACCAAAAATAGTCATTTTAACAATTTCCATCTCAGAAGACTGAATTAATAAAATGAATCCATAATTTCTAAGCGGTTTTCTGTAACAGGAGTAGTTTTTTTCTGCGATACAATGCTACTTACAAGTATCAAATGTTAGGCTTAAGAACTTACGCAGATATGAAAATGATTGTTTAATTGATATTAAAATAAGACTTTAATAAATAGAAAATAGAGAATATTACAGGTTAAAAATATTACATTTTTACCTTTTCTAAAGCTTATCCAAGTCATTATAACGCGAAAACTGAACAAAACAGATTACATTACACGTTTTAAAATTACCGCTTCACATAACAGCACGACATTCCCAAGACCTTTGAATTTGCACGGTCAGCGAGAATTAAATAAATGCAATCCACAGATGTCAGTTTCATCCGCTCTTCCCTTCTTACATCCGGAATAATCATGTTTCAAAGTTCAACGTTTGAAACATAAATTTATTAAGCATTTATAGCTGTAGAAAACATATGGTCAATATTTTAAGGAAAAATGGAGCTGAGTTAAACAATTATTTAAATTTTTATAAAGTATTTGAAAAACTTATGAGATCACTTTATTTTTCCATTTTAAAATCTCGAATTAAACGGAAAAGCATATTTTGTTTTAGTGTATATTTTAGTATTGAATAAAATATTCAGTGAAAATAAATAAAAAAAAATAAGAACAATCAAACAGAGTAACGATTTAACAACATTATCAATATTGATAATTTATCAGTAACATTTAAACTTAAATAGAATCATAAATAAAATATAATAAAAGTTTAAAATTATGCTTAAAGAAAAGAAGAAAAAAACTCATTCTGTAACTTCCCGATGAGTATTAGAGACCGCGAGGTTCTACTCTCGAACCTTACAGACGGGAAGTGTTGGCTTCGATTCCTGGTCACGCTCGTCGACTTAGGTTTTCGGAGTTTTCCCGTGATTTTCTTTGAAACTCGCGTAAAGCACTATATTACTTATTCAATAACATCCGTGATTAGCTTTTTGTATCTAAACTTTGGGTCTGGGGAATGCATAGATTTTCATGACAGAAGACAATCATTTTTATGCTGTATAGAAGATCTTAGAAAATGTATTTTTCTAAGGGTTTATTATTATTATTATTACAAATGAAAAAAAAAAAAAAAACGGTAAATTTGTTTTAAATCATCAGAAAACGATGTTTCAATTATTCGTTTTAAAGGTGATATCGAATTCTTTTGAAAGATAAGTATAGTGAAAACTTTTATCCACCCTTCCCCCATCCCCCAGGGATGATGCATACTTATTCCTAGGGGAAAAAACAATGTCCTATGAATGATAATAATAAAAAAAAACTGTTTGACTATTACTCGTTATACAGCCAAATTGAATCAATATTATATATCAAATGTATGTCACGCAGAAGGTTTGGTGAGTATATATATTACAGAAGCTGAGAGATAGCCTTTCTGTGAATGGAAAATATTGGAACGTGGCAGTGCCACCTGTCGTCCGATATGCACCCAAAGGCAATCTGTAGAGTTTTACGTAATATTAATTTCACTTACCAAATTTACAATATTTATAAATCACAGAAGTTGTGATTTTTCGTTTCTGTTATGAGATTAAATTGCAACATAGCCACGCCACCTGTTGGCCGATGTGCATCCAAAATGGACCAGTAAAGCTTTACATAAAATCGATTTCACTTATAACTTCAGTGTATCACAAAATTTATTGTTAAATCACAAGAGTTAAAATATTGCCTTTCCGTTAAAATGATTAAATTGCAGATTAGCAACGCCACCTGTTGGACAATGTATACATCCAAATTGTATTAGCAGAGGTTATGATGATATATGCCAATATATCATGTTTAATACATTTGTACACTATAGAAGCTGAGATATAGCCGTCCCATAAATGGAGGGTTTCATTGCATAGCACCGTAATCTATCGGGCGATATATCCCAAATGAAATTCAAATAAACTCCAATTTAGGGCAAGATCTAATATTGTAACAAGTTTGGTCGAATTCCATACATTGATTCCTGAAATACAAAATCCACAAAATTTTTCCATGAGTTTAAAATTTTGTAATTTTTTTTCACCTCACCGCTACTGATTATTGGGAAGCATTCTTTACTGACGTGCTAACAAAACGTTAAACTGAAAATGTAAAAAATGCTCTATTCTCTATCATGCTAAAAATTATAAATTTCGAATAACTTACGAAGTTTTTAAATTAGAATGTTGCAAATCTCTCAATAAGATTCTTATCAATATCATAAGTGATATTTTAAAACTGGTCCGATCTCTCTGCAATCATTTGTTCTTGAGATATCGTGTACATGAACTAACGGGCTATCACACTAATAGGTGCCGATACACATTAACAGATACCATACCAACCTTTTGACTTCCGGATTCCTCACGCCACAAAACGTGTAAAAAAATCAAAAGCTGAAGTCAAAAATTTTAAAGGTTAACCTAGTTTCCCAACCAATAGTACTAAAAAGTCATTTTGTCATATTCGTTATAATTACACTGTTACAGAACGTGTTATGACGGTGTCACACTTGAACGTTCTATATAGAACTAGAATTGTACGTTTTATAGATGGTACAAATCAAACATTTTCAGAACGTTCTAAATAATACTATTTCTGAACGTGTTTTAGAACGTTCTTTTGACACGAAACACGGTGTTTGAACTATTGAAACCGTTATTAGACGTTCACAGAACGTTCCTGTGCTACTTGGGTTGTTACTTTTAACGAAAAAAAAAAAAAAAAAAAACTTTTGAAAAAAAAAAAAAAAAAAATCGTAATTTATTATTATTATTATTGTTATTATTATTATTATTATTATTTTTTTTTTTTAGAATAAATGGAACTACTTCTCTAATATGGAAATCGTCTGCATTATCATGGAAGAAAAAAATTTTTTTATAATAATTTTAATAAATTATTTTTACTAGGGGAATTTGTATAGGAAAATATAGAAGAAAGTCATGTGGTGGCCACAACATACTAGTTTAGTTAAATTAATTATATCAGACTTCAAGTATAATTGTAAAGTATATATATATATATTTTTTTAAATTTCACTGTTACGTAATTCGCCGGTATAACTAAAGAAAGCCTGAACCGGGCTGAAAATAGTATAAAGTACTTGGTCGGATCGAGCTACTCTATTAAAATACATATAAATAGATTAGAATAAATGAGGAAAGTTATTTGATGTCATGTGAAAATGGAAAAGAAAAAAAAAAGAAAAAAAAAAAAGAAACACAAAAATAAAAAAAGAAAGAAAGAATCAAAACAAAACAAAACTTCGGCGAAACCGCAATATGGATGTGGCTGATTTTTGATTTATTCTTCCAAAAAGTCAATGATTCGTCAGTGAATCTGTCAATCTTCTCCACCTCCTGTCAAAACCACGTGGGACACTTTTTATCTGCTTTCAGCCGGCATCGGAATTTTTTTTAGGTGAAGAGGGCCGTTAAGGCTTAAAATCTAGAGTTCATTCCAAACACAGAAAATATATGTTTCAAGTACAATTTTTGTCTGTTACATAAAGCGGTAGATTAAAGGTTAAACTTTGATTTTTTAAGATAGTTTTTCTTTGTTAATAAGATTTTTATTATTATTATTATTATTATTATTATTATTATTATTATTATTTTGTTACATTCAATTACAATTTATTTTTTAAGAATATTTACTTCTCTCTCTCTCTCTTTCTTTTCTTTTCTTTTTTTTTTTTTTTTTTTAAGTTAACAGCTGTTAATTTACTTAAATATTATTTCTGTTATCCAATTTTAAGCCTTAAATGAGTCATCATCTACTAACTAAAAACAAATTTTCTTACACCTACCTGTTTATTTTTTATGTTTAATTTATAATTTATAATTTACATTTATTTTTGTTTTTACGTTATTTTTTCATTCTAAATTATCTATTTATCTTTTTTTTTTTTTTTTTCCATTTCACGTATACATACTTTTATTTTTTATTTTCGCATTAGTCTTTAACTTTTTTCCTTTTTTCGACTCTTTTTCTCTTTCTTACACTGTATTCGTTAAATAATCTCCTACAATTCTTGGTTGTTTCATTGTATCTTATTCATTCTAGAAAAGGTCTGCCAAATTCAGGAGCTTTTTACTTAATTAAATTATAACTTTTACTAGAGAATAAACTACTTTAATTTTGTTATTTCTTAATTTAGAAATTAGTTACTAATATAAATAAATGTATTTAAATAATAAAAAAGATAAATGTATGATGTCTATAAGACATAATTTCTTTGAATTTATCTACATTGCTGAAAAAGTTAAGTTATAGAAACACTTTGTTTTATATATTTGCACACATTCGAAAATATTTAATTTTAAAATTAAAGTCACATATTCTACTGTAAATAGACGCCAAATTTTGTTGCATCTTGTCCAGTAATTTTTGTGCTATAGCTTTTAGCAAAAGACTATATTATTTTATGGAAACCCTACATTTGTTTATTCGCTTTGTAAATAGTATCATTTATAAGCTAAAAAAAGAGCTAAAGAAAAATGTCTTCTAAAGGAAATAAATAGTGGGAAGTATATCAATAAATTTATTTATTTATTTATTTATTTTATTTATTATTTTATTTATTTGTTTATTATTTTATTATTATTTTTTACTTTTTGTATTTTCTTTCAGAAAAAGAATCAGCGATTTGTAAATCATAAATTTTTCAATTGATGTTGTTTGAAAAAAGGGTAATTTTATCAAAAATATTCCTTAACTTAATTCTGATTCACAAAAAAATTAATTACTATTCATTTATGTTAATTAAGGATTTGGTTTAATGCTTCTTTTTTTATATATGTAAATGCGTACATGGCATCAAATTTATGTATCAATACCGCAAATAATTAAAAAAAAAATCTAATGTTCATAATATTATGTATATTACAAATGAAGTAATGAAAAATAAGTTGAATGTGTTTATTTTTCCTAAGTACCCTTAAATCTAAAACTTATTACCATTAAAATTACGTAATTTAAAAAATCTGAAATATATTCTTGGAAGTACTTCTCTTACAACATAATAAAATGGCACATTTTTTTTTTTTCCTGATTTAAGGCATAGCGTGAAACTCTCAATATCTAAACCAGATTTTTTTTTTTTTTTTTTTCCGAACATTATTTTTTATTAGAAGAGTTACATGTCAAACATTTTTCTCAAAAAAGAAAGTCAATTACTTGGTTGTCTGGAATCTTTTTTGCATATGTCTTTCTCCGAATATCTTTTCGAACCGACGGCAAAAACCATACTTTTAAAAAGCACATAAAGGAACAAATTGTAATGCACTCAAGCAAAGTATAAAAAAATACTTTAAAAAATCGTTTTTTATAAAGATGATTTGCTTTTGTTTTGAATTTTTTCTTATACTATAATTTATAAGCTTTACTAATAATCTATTATAGATTCAAATCTTCAGATGTTCTTCATAGTTGAAAATATGAATAAAACATAGTTTGTAAGTTTAAAATATATAAAATAACTAAAAATATATAAAATGTATTGAAATTGTAACAAGCTTAATTAAATAAAAATCATTCTGCTGCATAGATTATAAAAAATTCTATACAAAATACATTTTTACGTTATGTGTTTGAAAATCGGCTTCGAGTATTCATAATACAACTTGCAGAAAATTTCAAAATGATTTGAACGAATATAGTGTTAGTTTCTTATATGAATAAAATTTATTATGGATATAAGATTATGCATATACGCTAGTTTATAATATTTGAACACTTTTATTTTCATTTTTCATTTAGAATAATAATGTATGATAATAGTTATTATTACTTTCCGAACATACATATGTAACGGAAATATCGTAATCATGTCAAAAATTTAAACTTTGAGATTTTGGTGTTTCTATACATTTTGAAGTCCCTTGAGCTCATTTTTGATATATTTACGGTGACGTACGTATGTTTGTATGTGTGTGAACACTATAGCGTCCAAATGCTTTATTGAGCTGAAAGCTGATAAATATGTTATAGGTTACCCTATCACGAAATATATTGCTTTTGGTGAATCTATCACTGATAGATTTTTTCAGGGACAGAAAGAAAAATTCTTTATCGTTATGGCCTACGCGCCCAAAATCTTTAAAGTGCGATAGCGTCTAAGTGCCTTATTCGATTAGGCTGATAATGTATACACATGTTATAAGTCACCGTTGTACAACCTGTATAGATTTTAGTTGATCTTGCACCTATAGTTTTTTACAGGGATATAAAGAAAAATTATTTTTCTTGATTTCCCTAAGATCTCCAATTCTTTAAAATGCCATAGCGTATAAACACATTATCCGATTGACTTGAGAATTTATATACATGTTATAAATCACCGTCACACAAACTCTATGAATTTTGGAAAAGCCAACACTTGTAGGTTTTATACAGAGGCACGAAGAAAAATTCTTCATCATTCTGGCTTATAAGTTCGTATTATGTAAAGCGAAATAGTTTGTAAACGCCTCATTCGACTAAGCTGAAAATTGATATCCTTGTTATTCGCGAACTGTATAGATTTTCGTGAGTCTAGCACTTATAAATTTTTACACTTGTAAATTTTACACTTATAAATTTTTAAGTTTCTTTATCGTTAGGATCTATGGGTTCAAATAACACTGCTCTGCATGAAAATTGCCCCAAAAACCTTTTTTGTAAATTCTTATGTACGTAAAATGACCTCATGAATCAGAATATAACGCCCATTTTGCCCTATCACATACCGTTTTTTAGGGACGAATCCCCTGTTTTATCACTTTTCGGTAATTTTTGGCTATAAATTTGATTTTAGGGGGTGGTGTGGGGTATTTTAACTGTTAAATATCTTCTTGGGGGCTACAGAGTTGGAAAATTCTAAAATATGAATAATTGCAGCACGGGAAAAATTTAGGAGGGATTTACCACTGAAATTATGTATTAAATTTCTTATATTGTTTTAATCTATTATTAATGTTATTTATTAAACATTCTAAGATTCTAAGACGGAAGGTGGCCGCTCACCACTATGCAGCGGTTTTGAGCGATTTTAACCTTTAGAGCGCTTTCACACTTGCCGACACGACACCGATAAAACGTATTCGATTGGCATTATCCGACATCCGTGCAGGCAAAATACAGTGCTATATACCACGTGCTTTCACACCCACCGATTTGAGGACGTATTTGTCGTCCCGATAAGCCGACATCGTTTGGCTGTCGTCGAACAACCAAGCTCCCCATACAATCGTTCCGATAATTTTCTCCCATTCTCCGCCATGTTGGTTTTATAATCAACGTGAGAGTGTTTACATTTTCAGTATTTATTGAAGGAATGATATTTCAGTGCTGTGGATGTATATAAAATTAATATGTTGATGGAATTGATTAAAGAAAAGAAGGATAACTAAAAAATATCTCATTGGAGTTGAATTATGGAAGCAGATTGTCAAGTTTTCAGATGACGAACTCGGAAAATAAAATTTCCTCGGAAGTGAAAAATAACAGGTAATAATATTTTTGGGAATTTCTTTGTTAGAGTATAAATTAAAAGTGTATAATATAACATGGTATTTATTGAAACTGTAAATTTTATGTGCATTATATACAGTGCTTAATATATTGTGTGTTACTGACATTTAAAAAAAAAAAAAAAAAAAAAAACTGCTCATTTATGACTTTGATAAACAAATGGAATTTTATTTAAATGGTTTAATAAACGCTCGTGTACTCTAATTTTTTAGATAACTAATATATACTATTATTCTAGATACTCTATTTATAAATGTTGAACTAAATTAATAGTGTCAAGTTTAATACTAAATTAATGCTCTCACTTTTTGTGTATTTGTACCCATTATTAATAATCGAGGTGGTTAAATTTTGGGTTAAGTTAAATTTCTGAACAGATTTTCTTCAATTATTATTATTATTTTTTTTTTTTCACGTATATTTTGAAATCCTCGTCCCCTTTCATTTCTTTCAAATAAATACCCTAATTATTTTGTTTTGTGTGTTGTTATTTTTTGCAGAGATATAATTATACACCTAGTAATCTATATATATTATATATGTAATGTTTTCAAATATATTAGTATACTAAATAATTCAAAAATATAATTATATACCTAGTAATCTATATATATTATATATGTAATGTTTTCAAATATATTAGTATACTAAATAATTCAAAAATATAATTATATACCTAGTAATCTATATATATTATATATGTAATGTTTTCAAATATATAAGTATAAAATAATAAATAATTCAAAAATTTGACCATTCAAGTAATTTTTATCGACATCATGCATATTTAAATTATATCATTAATTCAAGAATATGCTTTGTTTTATTTTGTAACTGACTTGATTTAACGCTGTATATAATGCACACAAAATTTATAGTTTTATTTAATACTCTATTATATTATATACTTTTGATTTTTATTCTAATAAAGAAATTTTCAAAAATATTATTACCTATTCTTTTTCGCTACTATATAAATTTTATTTTTGAGTTTATCATCTCAAAACTTGAAAATCTCTTCTCTTGATTCATCTCCAATATATATATATATATATATATACATTCAGAAAGAGATAGCTTGCATAACATTTTTAGAAACTTTTTCCATTTAAAAAGACACAACTACACTTTTCAAAATAATATATATATATACATATTGATAATAAGAGCTTACAGTTATAATATAAAGATTAATATATATACATACATATATAAAATAAAATAGGATTATCACATGTAAATTATATTTTTATCCTTTGGTTTGTCATAAAAATAATAAAGTCACTTTTTGTAATATTTTTGACAATTTATTTGTTATCCATTGAAGCTCTTCTAAAAAATATATAAACAAACAGGAAAATATGAAGTAACTAAAAATGTTGATTTCTTATTACTGATCAATAACTATGAGCAATGATTTACAAGTAAACTCCTTCCAAATATTTTTAATGGGAGGGGGGGGGGGCTGATTTTTCACCAGTTGTAATTTTACAGCTTTCTCTTATTATTATTATTATTAAAAGTAATAAAATGATTGAATACTAATTAAATTGTTATCCATTGAAATGTTTTGAAAACACAGCTGATAAATTTTACTCATACCTCCTCTAAGGAATCTCTAATTATGGGATACTACTAATAAAAGGCAACTTTTTTAAAGATTAAAATTTTCATATCTGAGGAAAATTCTTTTATAATCTGAAGAAGATAGTTTTAGAAACTTTTCCAGTTTAAAAAAGCTAGTCATTTTTTAAAGAATTCAGATTTGAGATAAAGAATGAAGCAGATTTATATTAATCTCTTTGATGGGTGTCACTTAAACAATAGGGGGGGGGGGGGGGGAAAGGGGTGATAAAGGTTATTGAAAGTGCTAAAAGTATGAGATCATTTGTGAAAAGAATTGAGAATTGTATGTATGATAGACATTGGATATAAATCTTCTGAAATTCAAAGTTGCAGTGAAATACAAGAAAAAAAAAAAGGGGGGGGGGCTTACAAGCAAACGCTAGATTTATCTCAAAATGAGAATTTACAATTTTCAGAAGAGGTGAAATTTTAATTGATTAATCTCTTTTTTTTTTTTTTTTTTTTTTTTTTTTTTTTTTTTTAGTTTTGTTAGCTGGTTTTAGTATTTTACCCATTTTCTCAATGCTACATTAAAAGTTTATTTGAAAATCATTACTATGGGGGAAGAAAAGAAAAAGATTGAAAGAGAGAGAGAAAATTACTGTTTGTTTCAAATAAAATAACTTTTTTTCTAAAGATGTTATTCTATAGCATGTCTGTATTTTTTGGTAAGCATACTTAAAAGTATTTAAATTATTATATAAATTGCCAAAATAGCAGAGTTTGTTGTCAATTTTATATTAATAAATTATAATATAATATAAAATACACTTTTTAAGGCACTAAATATTATGTAAAAACGATTGATTAATAACAATTAAGTTTATTTAGAAATGCAACCTCTGAATGAGGGACACCTCTATATAAAGGAAAAGTACCTGGTCCCAAAGCTGTCCCTTATTTAGAGGTAAAGTGTGTATAGAAAGCTTTATCAGAATTATAAGAAACAACTAGAAAAAAAAAAATAATAAGTAACACAAATTGGAAAGATGCATTAAGAAGTTATAGATTCTGGTTAGTTGCTGACGTAGGGGAAGCCGGGTAACGATATTAAAAAGCCAGTCGTTAGGATTATTAAGTGGGTTAAGGATACGCCAATCAAGAGTTAGTGGGCATGAGAAAAAGTAATGATTTGCATTACCCTCAGCGCTGCACTCACATTGTGGAGTGCGCGAGCAATGAAACCTGTAAAGATGTGATTTGAACGGGTCATGGCTCGTTAAGAAGTCTGTTATGGCTGGGGAAAGGTCAAAGTTATAATTTGACACTTTTGGGAGTAGGTTAAACGTAAATCTACCTTTAGGAGATGTATCCCAGTATAGCTACCATTCTTTCTTTAGTCGTGCTTTAAGACATCTTTTGATGTAAGAGGGGGGGAGGGTCAGAACGAAATCCACTGCTTCCTTTTTAGTGGCAGTTTTTGCTAAGAGATCTGCCATTTCATTGCCCGCGACACCCCTGTGAGCGGAGACATGAGCTAAAGAGAAAGTCTGGGGCTTAGACAGGAGATCTAATTTGATTTTCTGAATAATAGGATGGTTACTTCTGTGGCGAGCCAAAGCCTGAAGACCTGAGAGACTGTCACTGTAGAAATAAATTTTCGAATTGGCAAAATAGGAAATTGACCAAGAAATTGCTTGGCTGATAGAGAAAATCTCAGCCTGGAAAACAGTGTTACAGTCCCCAAGCCTACAGGACCACTGATGAACCAAGACCCCGTCAACAAATTCGCAAAATGCGGCACCCACACCATGGTCTGTCTTAGATCCATCTGTATATATCGCCACATGGGCTGTAGAAGAGAAGGAGTTAATATTAGTATTAATTAATGCATGCGTAAAGTCCTCTGCTGGGTGTATGAACCAGCTGCCCATTTTGAGTTGAATTTCTTCATCTGGAAATAGGATTTTCTGTAGGTCTTTGTTTCTTAGTTGTAGTACGTTTATTCTGTTGTATTCGTAATTCAGAGTGAGGTGTAAGGGAGGAACACCGGTGATGACGTGGAGGGCATCAGTGGAGATGGTTTTATAACCCCGTGACAGTTGCAAGAGGAACATCCTTTGCAATGAATTTAATTTTCCTATAGCTGTTTTTTAAAGATTACCTCCCTAGATTCCCGCCCCATAAGTAACGATTTTTTCCACTATTGTTAGATACCATGTTTTTAACATTTTGGCGCTTATACCCCATTGTTTACCCATTAATTTGCACGAGTTATGATAATGTATAAGAAGTTTAATTTTAAGTGAGTTTAAATGTTCAATCCAGTTAAGGTTTTTGTCTATTATGAGTCCTAAAATTTTCAAGTGATCGACATGTTTAACACTTTTGCCCTCATACCTCATCGTCGGCTTTCTCTTCAGTATACGTGGTTTGGAGAAAGTTAAAGATTGAGTTTTATTGGGTGAAAGTTGAAGGTTTAGGTCTCTGAGCAGCTGGGAAAAAGCAGTGAAGGCATCCTGAGCTAAGGTCTCTAGATCTTTTCTGCGTTTGCCCGAGAAAATTAACGTGAAGTCATCCGCAAATGCAAATAATTCAAAGCCTTGTGAGCTCATAGAATTCAGTATGTTATTAGCAATGAGTGTCCACAGGACCGGGCCGAGACACGAGCCCTGTGGACAACCTTTCTGTTGACTGTGCACACTAGAGCCTGAGCCCCAGTCGATTAAGATGGAACGCTCAGATAAGTACGATCGGATGACTCCCGCCAAGTTTCTCGGACATTCAATTTTTTATAGGGAGTTAAGAATGTGGGGCCATTCGATATTTTCGAATGCCCCTTGGATATCCAGGGAAACTAAAGTTGTATATTGATCAGTATTGTAACTGAGGGCACTAGAAGACAAAATTTTTTCTAAGGCCTGTTCGCAAGATCTGCCCTCTCTGAACCCAAATTGCCGTTCATTTAAGAGCTGGTTAGATTCCAAAAAGTAATTAAGTCGGACAACAATTAATTTTTCTAATAATTTTCCTAGGGTTGGAAGAAGGCAGATCGGGCGAAATGATTTTGGCTCAGAAGGTGACTTCCCTTGTTTCAGGAAAAATACAACTTGGCCCTGGCGAAGAACTTTAGGAAAGTGATTATAGTCTAGACAGAGATTTATCCAGATGTGTAAGATATTAGGGATGCATTTGTTAACTTGTTTTAAAATTTTAAAATCTGTGCCGTCTGGACCTGGTGCTTTTTTGTCATTAAAATTTTTAAGCGCGGTGTGGATTTCCGCCTTCGTAAAGGCTTTGTCCTCCTGCGCGGAGAAAACAATGGGAACGCTCGCAGAATTTGGAAATGTTGACGGGCCAAAGATTTGCTGCGTAAGAAAAACAAGGTTGTTTTGTTTAGAGAAAAGACCAGGAGACCTTTGTAACATTATTTCATGAGGAGTAAAGTACCTTTGCGAATAAAATTTTTGTGCTGTGCCAAAGATATTCGTCTGCGAAGAGCAGAAGGTCTTCCACGCAGCATGTTTGGCTAAGTTAATTTGTTTTTTATATTGCGCTGCAAGTCTCTTAATTAATTCTTTGTGTGCTTGTGATTCTGATATTGGTATATGTTTAGTTTTCCGTCTTAAAGACGTGAGTCTGTTGCGTAGCGTTTTAAGTTGGGGGGACCAGAAAGAAGGGACGTGGTGACGTCGTACTGAACTCAACCGGAGTAAAGCGCTAGCTGCTTCTTTTATTGTTGAAATAAAATGCTCTATGAAAGTGTCCAGTTGTGTTATCGATTCAATGTCATTTAGTTGATGTAGTAATGAGTGTTCGTTAAATTTTATGAGTCTATTGAATTTGGTAAAGTTGGCTCTTTGTGTTGAGAAGCGAGTGCGGGTTTTTAATTGTGGAGTTGTGTTTATTGAATATGTTATGTAATTGTGATCAGAGTTATTGAAGACATGTAGCACTGACCAGTCGTTAATCTTACTGAAGGTTTCTGGGTTGGCTAGAGTAAAGTCTGGCCAGCCCAAAGCTCCGTGTTTTTGGAATGTCGGTGATGAATTTTCGATGTTTGCTAGACATAAGTTGTGTGTAATAATATGTTCTATTAAGCTGCTTCCCCTAGTGTCCTCACGAGGCGAGCACCAAAGAGGGGAGTTTGCATTTAACTCACAGCCGCAGAGGAAGAGTGCCTTGTGTGTAATAAGATGTTGCCATTCTTCCAGACAAAGATCAAAGTCAGACGACGGGGCTGCGTATGCGCTGCCTAAGAACGCCTCGCCTTCACTTGACGTCAGTGTAATGAATATGCAATTGTCTCCGGTGAAAAGGTGAGTGGTGATGTAAAATGTGATGACCTTAAGACAATGTGTGCATTTTTGTTGCGTGAAGAGAAAACTGCCCAGGATGCTGGAAAATCATACAGACGACCATCTGCAGTGCTATAAGCGTCCTGCAGCAGCCCAATATCAAAGGAGTTTTTCTCCAAAAAATCTTTTGCTGCTGAGTTAGCCGCTCTGCAGTTGTTCAGGTTGATCTGCATGATTTTGATGTTTGATGGAGGAACTAGGTTAGTATTATTAGAAAAAATTTATTTTCATGCATTATTTAAATAATTTATGAGAGTTAATGTTTTTGTTATGGGAGATATTTGAATTGGCAGTTACCTTAATGATATGAGGGCTGATGGGGAGACCAACCTTCCTGTACGTTAGGTTCTTGAGGAGAAAAGTTACTAAGATTTGGTGGCAGGAATTGTTCATTCTGGTACCACTGCGGAAATGGTGGAAACTGCCAAGGTGCACACGGTGGGAGAAAAGGGGGGGGGACAGGTGCGGTAGCTGCTCTCCCAAGGGGAAACAGTGCTTGTCGAACAGTGGAGGAAGACCTTGAAAGGGAGGTGGGAATCTTTCTTCAAGATATTTCCTTTCTTTTTCATAGTGCTTTTGATAAGTGGGGCAGGCCGAAGAGTACGCCGGATGATCTGTTTTGAGGCGTCTGTTGTTGCTCTCAAAATTTACCCACATGCAATTGACACAACAAGGAGAATTGGTGCACTGAGAACTCGAAGAGTGATTGCCTCCGCAGTGGGCACAATATGAACTGTTGTTACAGGTGCCTGAAGTATGCCAGAATTCCTGGCAATGGGTACATCTGGGAATTGATGTAAAGGGTCTAACCCTGGATTTTATAATGCCGAAGTTAATAAAGCCTTCCCGAAGTATAATTTCGGCGATTGGTTCCTGTATGAGTTGAATTTTGTTGAATTGTCATGAATTTCTTGTTTTTTTTTGTTTTGAGTACTTTGAAACTTGTTGCATGTTTTTTTGAGATGTTCAGTACCTTGGAAATATTGGATAATAACTGAACGTCTTGAATACCTTCAGGAACTCCTAGAACTATAATTTTTAAATTTCGTGGCCTTTTCGATACCACGTTTAAATTCATGATAAATTTTTGATTCGTCTGGAGTTCATCTTTCAATATTTTTGCAGCAGAGGGTGTATTACAAATGAATTCTATGTGCTTCCTCCCAATTTTTGTCTCTATCTCTGTGAGGGAGCGGCAATAGAGCATTCTTTGAGTTGTTTTAATATGTCCACTCCTCTGTGTGAGTCTTTGCGTAATGTTCAGACTAAAGTTCTTTCGTGCCATTGCAAGATAGCCTCCGCCTGTGAGTGTAGAGGGGTGGGTGAAGCTGTATGAATCTTGTTGACTTCGCTCTGTGCTGCTGAGATTGGGATGGCACTGTTTTTTCTTGATGTTGAGTCTGAACATCCTTCTGCTTCTGTATTAATAGGGGCTGCGTTTTTCTCCAACATTGTTAGAATGGTGCCCTGCGATGTCTGTATTTCTTTTAGTATAGAGTCTGTTTTTTCAAATTTGTCGTTGATGCTGGTGCTTAGATTTTGTAGTTCTTTGGAGATGTTACAAGAGTCCTCTGTTGGTGGTTGCATTGTTACTGGAAATGGTGAAGAGATTTTGCTGTCTGAGAGGGCACGTATTTGAAGAAAGGCGTTTTTAAGCAGCTTGATTATATATATATATATTGCTTTTAAGTGCTAAATTAATTTTTTTTTTCATTCGCCAAATCAAATTCATGGCCATAAAAGTACGGAACAGTGATAAAAATTCGGAGAGGGGTGGTGTCCCGAGAAAACGGTGGGTGACTGGAAAAAATGGGAGTCATATTCGGATTCAGGAGGTCGTTCTACATATGAATCAGCAAGAATGGTATAAGGGCTCAGAAAAATGCATCGCAGTGTCAATTGAAGGGCATTAGCGTTAAATTGAACAATATATAGAGAAACTCAAACACCCTATAGTAATCTTTATTTTGTTTATGTTAAATAAATGACTTCTCTTACTTTATTTATACAACCGTTTGATACTTAATGTTAGGAAAGTCAAGTGGAGTCACTCCAGTTTTTTTTTTTTTTTTTTTTTTTTTTTAATTAAATGTTAAATATAGTGTGGTTTTTTACAACAGGTTACGAAAATATCTACAAAAATCTATAAGAATTGAAATTTTCATTAGAAAAGACAGCCCTTAACTAGCATGATAGTTAAAAAAAATATCCATACACATCTATGTTTGCATGTATGCGCATTGTATGTGTGTGCTCTTTATAAATGAATGCATTACAAAGTTTTCTCTCTTTCTTTATTATTATTATTATTATTATTATTATTATTTGAATAAAAAGTGTACCACAGAATTGAAAGCTGAAAATTTATAAATTGTGAATATCAGAAACAATTGTAATTACTGCACTAAAATATTATCTATGGATTTTCATATTAAAAAATAAATACAATTTCGGATTAAAACCAGTTTTACTTCTAGATGAATGAAAATTTCAGAAATTTTTATTCTAAAATTCAAAAAGAAAATTTCTCAATGTAATGTGCCAAAGTTTGTTTTAAATCTACATTAGATAATTACATAGAAATTCTCAGAAATTCAAAGGAAGTATAATCGTTATACAAATCTAAATACGATTACCTAATACGATAATTTCTAAAGATATTAAAGCAAAATCTCTCTCTCTCTCTCTCTCTCTCTCTCTCTATAATATATATATATATATATATATGCATATATAACGACTTGCAGCTCTTCCAATATCACATTTCAAAGGATATTCAAGTGATGGTGAACTTTTTACTGTTTCTTTCTGTAAATTGTTCTCTCTTAGAATTATAAAAATTTACATGCAAGTACATAAAAGCATAACTGTATTAGGTAAATTAAATTTTCTTGAAAACTAATTAAATTAAATTTTTTATATATTATTACTTTTATTTTTAAAATGCTTCCTGAAAATTTATTTTAAAATTTTTCCTTGATTTTACATTATTGTAGCTTAACAATGTATTAAAAATATATTTAGGAAAAAGTTTATAGATTTAATTATATATATTATGTTGGAATAATAAAAATTTGCATTATATTTCAGCATTCAGACATAAACATTTTTCATTAAATTAACGTATCATTTAATCCACAAACTAAATTCAAATATGTTTAGACTATATTGTTATATAAATTCTACCAATAAGTATTTGGACACTTTTGAATTTAGACATTCTGTCAAATACCTAGAAAAATTCTGCAGGAATCATCTTGAAACTTTGCGAGTATAAAGAACGTGTTTCATCTCATATATTTCAGCAAACGTTTTGAAGAGGAAAAGGTGATGAATAAGAAATTAAAGAAAAATCAAAATGTTTTGCCTCACTCTGTAAAAATTAAGGGTTGAAATGCGTTTTAGCCGTAACGTGTAATTATGTGGATTCTTCTTATTATCTGTATTCCTATACTTAGGGAAATATAATGACTTTTTTTTTATAATAAATTGAAAGAAAAAGCCGCTTTTTTAAATTATAAAACATAGGGTGTTAAACCCAATGCAAAGCCATTTTTAGGAAACTTACAAGGAAACATTCAAAAGATGTCGTCTTCAAACAATATTGAAATAAATATATGTGATTCTACTCTTAGTGAAACACCGAGAAGTGAAAAAAAATTCATCTGAAATGAATCACAGCGACCATAAAAGATTATCAAAATTAAGCATATTTGGCGATTTAGCGCTGTTAGGCGTTCAGTTCGCTAGCACCGAGATTGCCGTGTACGAACAGAATCGTGTTTTGTTTCTCCGCCAAGTACTCAAAATCAATCGCCTAACAATGTGAAATCGCCAAATATGCTTAATTTTGATATTTTTTTGTGGTCGCTGTAATTCATTTCAGCCGATAATTTTTTCACTTTCTGGTATTTTAGAAAGAGTAGAATCACATATATTTTTTTCGGTATTTTTTGAAGACGACACCTTTTGAATGTTTCCTTGTTAGTATACTACAATAGACATAGCATAATGCAACCAGAATGCAAAAATCTTAAATATCTTGCGAAATATGAGCGGTCTTCCTAAATAATTTTTAATTACGCATGCGCAAGTTTAAAAAAAAATCATTTGCATAATATCATACTTAAAAGTGTTCAGCTACTTACGAGGTCTGTCCAATAAATACGCGAACTAAGGCCATAAAAAGTTTATTTTGCAAAATTTAGTCTACATTGATTTTGTACCCCTCAAAGTACTCTCCATCCGTTGCTATGCATTTATTACATCTTCTTTTCCACTGTTCAAAGCACCCTTGGAAATCCTCGGCAGTCAGGCCTTTTAGTTTTCTCGTCGTTTCTTGCTTTATTTTGTTCACATCTTCCCAGTGATGTCCCCTCATCACATTTTTGCATTTTGGGAATAAAAAAACTCTCAAGGGGTGAGATCTGGCGAATAAGGAGGATGATCAAGGGTGGTGATTAAATTTTTTACCATAAACTGGCGAACAATCAGTGCTGAATGTGCAGGTTCATTGCCATGGTGAAGGATCCATCCATCGCCTTGAGTCAAATTTCGACGCACGCGATCTCTCAATCGCTTGAGAACTGTAAGAAAAATAATTTATTTTCGTCAATTTCCATTTTCGACACACAGTAAAAACAAGGACAACAGAAACTAACACAACTGGCACAATACGCACAGCTCGACGATCCGCCATGCACTGATGGTTCATTGGGTCTCAGGCAACTAGCACCGCTAGGGAGCGAGGCTAGAGTCCGTGTCATGGCTAGGAGTGGGCGATGCCACTATTTCAATATCACGATATATTGTCAATTCAAAATCGCGATTTCACGATATATCACGATATTGGACTCCAATATTTTTTAATCCCTTTCGTAACGCTAATTTAAATGTCAATTCTAGATATATATATATATATGAAAAGCTAGAATTGAATGTGACAAGCTCATTATATCATAAAATATATAGAATACACTAACTTCTTTTATATGTACAACTTCTTATTAATGCAACACCAAATCAACATCAATATAGAAAAACAAATAATGGAAATGCATTTATGCACAAATTTAATTCATACATTACTGTGTTGTCATGTAGTAGCATTATGACATTTAAACACGTTCAACAGTCTCAGAATTCACTAAAAAATGTTTCTAAAATACATAATTAAGGCAATAAACTTTTGCAAAATCTTCTTAATAAAAAAAAGCCCTAATTTGCCCGAGATAATGCTGAAACTAATGTCATAGCTACAAAAATAAAGATTTTTTTTTCGTGGTTTGGAGGATGAATAAAATAACTGAAGAAGGATGATTCAACAGAAAACAATTAACGTCACAATTGCAACAATGTATTGAGAAAAACAAATTTTACCTGCGATATGAAACAAATAAATCAAGAATAAAAGACAATTTAAATGAATAGATGTAATTCTACGTAAGGACCATCAATTAATGATATACCGATTTTCTTTCTACGCCACCATTATAAAATGCCAAATTGACATAGCATAGTTTTTCAAAATATCCATTTTACATTCTAAGTTTGCTGCATTTATATATAATAGAAGTTAATATATTGCATTCCCGTAAACAGGGTTACATAGCATCATAACAGCATTATTTCTCAGCAAATATGCACACTAATAAGCATAGGTTTTCGTCACGACTCTCATTCCTATCAAGTTTCGTGCATTGATACGCTATAGAAACTGCGATATAGACTTATCTTCCATGGTGGAAATTGTATACCGGTGCTATCGCACGACACATGTTTTCTAAAACTGGCCGCATCCTGTGTTAAGACACCTGAAAATAAATAAATATTCATTGAAAACTGGTAATTAAAAATTCTCATGAACTCCAACATTTTCGTCTTTTGTAAACAGAAGACATTAATAAAAACATGAAACCTAAATTCAAACACACGCAAAATAAGTAAATAAGTGAATGATCATATATAAAAATAACGATATAAGTTCTTTTATTATAGACTAGCAGGCTTTGCCCGCTTCGCTGGTCATTATATTGAAATGAATTTTTAAAATACCATATAATTAATAATAATAAAAAAAATTATTGAAATCAGAACAAAATATCTTAGACAAAATCTTAACTTAAATTACTTAACTAACTTAACTAACTTAGACAAAATCTAAGTTAAATTTTATGCTACATTCGGTAGCGGTTTTCCTACTCGCCACACTTCACAAAATCCCTTTATTGCGCATGTTGCATACACATACGTATTCGATACATTAGGAAATCGGGATCCTCAGTTTATTTGAAGCAGAGTGATGGGTTAAAACGTGTTTTTTAGTCCCCCCCCCCCACCCCGCACTTAAAGGTAAGAAGGAGGAGGGAATTTCGCAAAATGTCTTTATATTATAATTTAGATACATGTAACTGACACACATAGAAAATCTCTTTCCTAAGGTAATTTACTGCAGAGTTACGCATAAATACATGTTTACCCCCCTCCTCCGCCTTCTAAGGGGCGGTAGGGTGGAATTTCACAAAATCACTTTGTAGTGTGTGTTGAATACGCATAAGAAGTCCACTTATCAAAAATTGCCATTCTAAGATAATTTCGAACAGAGTTACGCATGGAAACGTCCCCCCCCCAAGGGGGGGGGATCACAGAATTTAAAATAATCACTTTGTAGCTTGTGTGTGTTGAGTACGCATAACCAATCAACATGTCAAAATAATGCTTTCCTGAGATAATTTGGAGCAGAGTTACTCTTTAAAACGTGTTTTTGTCCCCCCCCCTTTTGCCCTCAAAATGGTGAAAAGGGAAAATTTCCCAAAATCCCTTTATAACGCGTGTTCGGAACTCATAAATAACCCACACGTAAAAATTATTCTTTCTGAGATAATTTGAAGCAAAATTATATGTACTTGGAAACAAGTTTTTTGCCCCCCCACCCCCAAGGAGAGGATAGGACGAAATCTTACAACATCCCTTTGTAGTATGCGTCTTGAGTACCAATCGACATATAAAAAAATCACTATCCTGAGTTAATTTGGAGCAGAGTTGCACTTATAAGCGTGTTTTTGCCTCCCCCCGCCCTTAAAGGGGGGCAGTGAGAAATTTCGTAAAATCATTTTACAGTGCGTGTTGGGAAGGCATAAACAACCTACACATAAAAATAAATCTTGCTGAGATAATTTGAAGCGAAGTTATTTTTGGACACGGGTTTGTTCCCCCCCCCCCCCCCCCACACACACTCTCAAGGTATATAGAAAAAATTGTTCAGCAAGATCTCCACGAAGGGTACTTCACTAGGACTTAAGCCAATCGCGTTGTAGTCGGCTTTAAAATGTACAACACAACACAGCGCAGCACATAAATTTAGAATCTTTAGTAGACACTGCCATAAGACTGTTAAATGTTTTGACACATTTTTGTGCATTATGGGCGTCCTGAAATTTAGTTATGGTGAAATTTTTCATCTTGATATAGTTGCAACTGATGAAGTTTCGAAATTTCATACTATCTGGCAACAGTTTTTCAGCAGCATATAATGAAAAATAACAGGAGTTTTAATACTTGCTGTAACCATAGATATAGTAATTTATATAGATCTATCATCCCATTGTTATCATGCAAAAATGTTTGATGCTGAAAAATTTTTATGGCATCAGCCATATAGTGGCATAGAAACCATTGAAATTCGGCAATTGTAATAGAATAGAATAGAATGTTGATGAATTTTCAAAATGTTGAAATATTGCGTCTTTTAATTCTTCAAATAAATTTATCAAAAGAAATAGATAAGTTATTATAAAAGTAAAATATATTTGACTAAATTATGAAAAATATAAATTTTATAATCAGTTGCCTTGATATAATTATGAAATAAAAACTGGTTTGATTTTTAATGGAATACGTTTTTAAAAGTTTGATATTTTTTAAGATTTTACATTAGTAAGTAATATAGAATTTTCAAAATTCTTTTAAATATAGTTAGCAGCGGCGTAGTTTAGTTTTAGCATTTAAAAGAGTTTAAATATTAACTAAATTAATAAATATATAAAAGAAAAAAGAAAGAAAGAAAGAAAAAGAAAAATTAATTGTATCTGCAGTTTTTCATTCATCTTTAGTACATAAATTATTCATAAATTTTATTTTCTAAATTATCTGTGTGTATTCACTCGGCGAAAGACGGCCATATTGTGGACTTTTCTCCGAGTAAAAAAGAATCAGTTTTTCCCTCCCAATGATCAATCTATGTCTTATTACTATATCTATGGCTGCATCCCAGTTTATAGAATAATTTCTCTATTTGATATGCTATCATTTCCTGTTAACGTTATCGTTATATTAATGACATATTTTAATTTGATCGAAATTTTCACATGACATGGAATACAAAATTAATTTTCATGTTATACGAATTTTTGCCATCATTTGTTTTTTAAACAATGTATCCAATATTTTAGTTCAACAATTGAATGAACAATTGCAACAACTATTTAATAAAAAATAATTGTTTGATAAACAACAATGTTTATGTATATATTTTTACAACAATGAAAAGTTTCTTTTTTTAACAATTTTCTTCAGTCTAATTACTGACCCTTATCTGAGAATGATGTATCTTTCGTTCTTAGGTGTTCTCTTCGTGAGTTACTTTTTAAAAAAGTTCCTCATGTGGTTTATTTTTAAACTTTTCGAGCATCATCCTATGGAGGATGCTCGGGAAAGGTATGCGTGTCCAGTGACTTCCATCTTTGCTGGACGTTATTTGTCAATGAATAATGATTGTCAAAAATTTTATAACCCAGCTTTATATAAAGCTCGTGTTTGCAAGCATCCAAAGTTGGATATAAAAAAACTGCCAAAAGTTGGTAATATTATTTCACTGCCTGATACTGTTACTGATGAACCTCCGTTCCAAACCGAAGTGGACTCAGTTCAGTCTCAGGTAGTGAACGCACTCGATGGAAAAGAAACAGTTTCTACTGCACTGCCTGATAATTCTACTGACGAACCTCCGTTTATCGAAGTGGAATCAGTTCATTCTCAGACAGTGGAAACGGTTATTGAAAATCAACCAGTTTCTGTTTCTCCACAACATCATAAAAAAAAGAAATTCCGGAAATTGAGGAATTTTATGAAAATATGTTGTTGTTGTTGCATTCGAAGTGTAAAAGAATAAATTACCTCGGGATGCTTGCTGGCAGTAGGCTATGGGACCTGCCTTATCAAAACTCCCCATGAGAAACGATGCATGGCGACCTCCACGTGGTGTTTCTCGGGTAACGCTAACAGCCATGCGCATTTAATTTAGATAAAGTTGTTATTATAAGGTTTCTTTTGCGCGTATGCGTGTGTGTTATGATTATTGTTATAACACATACCCAGTTTTTTCTATAATGAATATCCGCTATTTAAATTACAAATTTCAGAAATTTCCATTTTTCGTATATTTATAACCTACTTGAAACTCGATATTATTAATTTTAAAGTAAAATTAAACTGACGCATTAGAATTTTACATGGAAAAAATATCATTTATTCAGATAAAACTACATCAAAATTTATTTTTTGAGCATTCTTAAGCTGAATTGTTCACGTCAAAAAAGTTCAAAACTTTAAAATATGTTATATCAACCAAAGTCTATAAAAGTAGTACCTGTAAGAAATAACAAAATCGTATTATAGTTTAATATCAGGGAATACTTTTAATTTAGAATTTATTTTCTAATTTTCTGAGAATTATTAGATTAATTTTCGTTCAAGTCGGCAGTGTAAACAAACAAGATAGAAGTACCATTTTATCCATTAAAACTTTAACCACGAGAGAGTTTAGAGAACCAACGATAAACAAATTAAGAAAATAATTATTTGTAGTCACTCACTTTCATAAAAAAAAATGGGAATGATTTGTATTAATGTGATGTTATGTGCAAGGACGTAGGCAAAGGGACGGTCCACTCCCCCTCCCACAGAAATAAATGATGAATGGTTGTTTTCGTGTAGTCTCAAGTATAAAGCAAACATTGCTGCCTAAAAAGATGTTTAAAAAATACTAACCCACATACAAATAATTTTTTTAAACTCACAAATTCAGTTTAAGAGATTTTCCCATTATGTCCTTTTTTTTCTCTATTTAAACTCTAGAGCGTCTTAAAACCCATTCTCCCTTAATCTTGCTGTATTTTTTCGCTTAATTTCATCCACCTTCGTACTATAGCTATAATATATTATCCTGCGTCATGAATTCAATCTTTTTACTTTCTTCCGTACTCAACAGATGAAAGCATTGGATTCATAAAAAAATTCAACTTCCAGTTTTTGATGGATTTACATGTTTTGCGATATCTAGAACATGATTGACCATTTTTAGAAAATTTTAGAAAATGCCTATCTGTGTGTGAGCAAAATTTTGTTCCATTTGTATCTCAGGAACTATTACACTGCACAGAATTGCATGTAAACTTATATGCAATTGCACCATGACATAAAATAGTTCTTATTGCTTTTTGGTGATAATCGTCCATCAGGTGGCGTTCCAATCCGGATTTTTCTAAGTTCTTAACTTGGTGGTATAGACCGAAATTTCTTATAAACGTACACAATGAAAATTATTTTTAACGAATCATTATGAAATTAAAAAGATTTGTTTATAATAGTAATAATCAAGTAGAAAAAAAAAAAGAAATTGGACATACAGGAGCGACGCTTTTCTCCTGGGGATAAGTCCCCTCCGAGAGGGCAAATTTTCGATATGGGTACCTTTTAAAAAATTTCGTTAATATCTTTAAAACGAATAATTGAACTATTGATCTGTGATACTTTAAATAAAAGTTTTTTTTTTTTTTTTTTTTTTTTTTAATTTTAATAAAGTTATTTATTTTGAGTGAATTTGTATAGAAAAATATAGAAGAAAAATTTGCGTGCAAGAGCCGATTAACAAGAGGCATTCGGGGGATGTGACCTGAGTAGCCGAAGGCCATAAAACTGGCCCTGAAAATACCATTTTGCCTTTTACGACTAAAAATGAAAAAAAAAAAAAATGGTGTCATAATGCAATTTCTGCCATATTAGTCCCATAAACAGGTATATCTATATATATGCTGATTGGTGCACAGAGCAAGAGGGAGACGGGCCCACGAAAATATGTGTTACTCGGGGCTTACCATGAAGTTAATCAAGGCCCGTTTGTGTATGCGTATGGGCTTTTCTTTGTGTGTGCGTGTGTATATTATTATATCATTCTCTTTAGGTAACCTCTCTCTGCAATTTATTCACCGTGAAGCTATTTGGAGCCGAGTTATGCTTATAAAGCTGATTTGCCTTCTGCCCCGCCGCGGGGGAAACGGGGGAGGGGAGGTATTTCACAAAATCCCGTCTTGTGTCCCGTCAGGGTCCTAAAACCAACTTGCTCACAAAATTTTTTATCTTTATCTCCCATAGAATAGCCACGGCTATGTTGAGTCAGTGATCAGTGAATCTGTGAATTTACTCTTTTATATCTATAGATTATACTATAGAATATTAAGATTTCTAAAATAAAGGCGCTTCCTTCCTGCTGTCTCTGAAATTAGATTCACAGTGGAAAACAATCAGTATCCTGAGTAAAGAATTTGCTTTGGTTTGTTTATTAAAATAAAAATATAAATATAAATAACACCAAATTTTCGCTATATTGATCAGATATAATAAAATATTTGAAAGAAATAAAATAATTGTTAAAATATTAAAACCAAATTCAGTATAAATTGATGACATAGCTCTTAAAAATTTATTTAAATCAAAACAGTTAAAATCTTTAAAAAATATATATGTATATATATTAAAACTTTTTTTAAAAACAAATATGGACGCAAATAAATGACGAAATTATTCAGTTGTTTCTTAATAAAATTAATGACATCAACTAATATTAATTGTATTTATAGGCAATAATAGTTTTGTATCAATATTGTAATGGCGACAATGAATATTCATATCGTAGCAGCGAATAAAGATATGGGATGACGATCACGCAGTGTCTCAGTCATATCAGAGTCTCATATCACGCATGCGTTATTGCTTAGCTGTTAATCGATTCCCGATAAAGCAAGATCATGATCAGAAAAGGCGATAACGAATATTCAGATCGTAGCTGTGAGTAGCGATTTCAGATTAAATCAATGTCTAGCATCACGCATGCGTTATACGTGTATCAGCCACTCTCCTTCGTATCAGCGATTACCGGCTTTCACGGAGTGAAACGTTGGGCTCACGGAAACTAATATGGTCGCTCGCAGTACGTTCGCAGCTGAGTTCCTGATAATCGTGGTGCTTGCGATATATCGCCAACAGAAAGATTTCGTTATCGGTTTCAAATTGCATGGTTTTAAATCGATGTTTCGCGATGTATCGATGTATCGCCCAGTCCTAGTCATGGCCGAAAGATGGCACCAGTTCGCACATTTATTGGATAGATCTCGTATATGAAACCCCCTCCCCCCCCAAAAGAAACGTGTAAATTGAAACACTTATGAGAGATAGAGTGTACAGTATTCAGTTCTTCTCAAAATAAAAACTAAGCTAAACTCCCATTTTCATTTTGATTCAATCAATGCCCAATGGTAATACAGTGTTCGTTGATTGTAAATAAATAATGATAAAATCCCTTATAATCTTCATTTTTTTTTTTTTTTTTTTTTTTTTTTGAGAGGAACTGAAATTCTGTTTATTATATAACTCATGAATTTTTGAATTTACAAGATATTTGTTTGGAGTTTCCATATAAGTAGCTCAATACTTTAGGCTATTAAATTATTCAAATGAGATATTTATAAAGCTTGCGCAAGCGCAGTTAAAAATTATTTAGTAAAAGTACTCACATTTCGTAAAATATTTGATATTTTTTGCATTCTGATTGCAGTATGCTGTGTCTAATGTAGTACGCCAAATTTTCTAAAAATGGCTTTACATTGTGTCTAATACCCTAAGCGTTATTGTTTAAAAAGTGGTAATTTTTTTTGCAAATTTTTAAGGAAACGGATATATCTCCATGAATATACGTAGTAGTCTCATAAAAACTTATACAGATAACTAAAAATATCGACAGAATCACATGCTGTAGCCAAAATGAATTTTAAGTATTACTTTTTACAGGGTGGTGCAAAACGATTTGATTCTTGTTTAAATTTTACTGGTCCGCTTTTACTCTTCAGGGGAAAGCTTTAAGTGAAATATATGAAGTATAACATATTTTTTATACTCTTAAAGGTTCAATATGATTCCTGGAGAAATTTTTGGGGGTATTTGACAAAATGTCTAAATTTGTAAGTGCCCAAATATTTAATGATAGATAGTGTAGTTAAACAAATTACAATCGAGAAAAGAAATAGCAGGAAAATTTTTAATTCTAAAATAAATAAATAAATAAAAATTAATTGTATTAATTTAAATTTAAATAGATTTTTAACACTTTTTTAAGCATGATGTTATTATATTTTATTGCATATGTATGCAAGATTTCATTGTGCTCAAACATCAATTTACAAAATATTTTTATAGCGTCAACCATGCCTTTAAATTAAAAGAATTATAATAATAATAAGTATTATTAAATACTTTTAACTTAGTTCCAATTATGCAGATATATACATATATACTTAAAAATCTAATTTACTCACTCATATTAATAACTTAGATCAATTTATTGCATTTATGTTCAATTTTAATCCTAACATGAGAGTTCAAAATACATTCCGAGAAGATTTCTTTACAATTTTTCGAAAAATGTTTGGATTTATGCGTGGTTTGAATAGATAACGCGTTTTAAACAGGGGATGTGATCCAATATTACGAAATGGAATTTATTCATGTTACAAAAGAACACTTTTCAAACTTTGTATGTCCATTAATGAAAGAATTTCTCTGGTAAAACCTTTGTTCCTTAAAAGTTTCTTGGAAGTAACTTCCAAAAATATTTTATTTTCAAATCTTTATTTATAACTACCTAATGCAGTGTGACTTTTTAAGGGAAATAAGGAAATTTGATATTAAAGTTTGTAAAAATTCTCGAAATGCAATTTTGATTTTGTCCCTTATATCATTTCTCAAAGTTCAATTCTCGATATTAAAAATACAAAATGTTTTTTTTTTTTTTTTTTTTTTTTTTTAAATCATCTACCATATTTAAAATGTAGAAATGTAACCTTATATTTATTATAAGCAGTTTACTTCATTGAATTTTGGAATATGTGAATTTACAAATATAGTAAAATATCGCGTGGGCATGGTATCCGAATTACGGTCCATACACGGTCATTCACTTTTTTTTTTTTTTTTTTTAGCGACGGTAAAATACGCAGATTACAAAAATAATTCTACAAGGGCAAATAATTTTTTATTACAGTTCAACGTACGATTAAACTTGATTAAAAAAAAAAAAAAAAAAAAAAAAAAAAATCTGGAGTGACTTCACTCAACTTTTCGAACATTAACTGGTTGTATGAATAAATTACTGTAAGAGAAGTCAATAAATAAATAAACAGGAAAGTTATAATGTGCTGTTTGAGTACTTTTGCCTATATAATGTGTTGTTTAATTTGACGCTATTGTACTTTAAATATTTTTGTAGCGCACAACATACAAATAACAGTTAAAAAACACAGTCGTATTTTTCTTTCTTTCCTTCTTTCTTTCTTTCTTTTTTTTTTTTTTTTACTGCTTTGGGTATTTCTAATGTTTTTTTGATACGCTAAATTCGGAAATGTCTGTCTTTTCATACTATCCTATAAGGTTTCTCACAAAGTAAGGATGAAGATTTGAAGAATTGATATACAGGCTATAACAGAATCCAAACACTTTGTGCATAAAATACAGTAAAATAGTTTTTTTTTCTTTTTTTTTTTTTTTTTTTTTAGGGCACTCTCTATCCAGCATCCAACTATTATCCGCTAACATATTATTATTTCATCGCTTCTTTTACCTCTTTTCTATTTATACTTCCATTACCCTACTACTGTAGGTAATGGAAGTATTGTATTCGGTCCAAAATTTCGATGTCGAATTTTCACCTGATTTACAAGTTTTAAGGCCTCCTGAGTCCAAAAAAGTAGTTTTTGGCAATTGGTCAGTGTGTGTGTGTATGTGTGTGTGTGTGCATGGAATCTTCTGGCTATCATATCTCCGAAACTAATAAAAGAGAACTACGAAACTTCACAACTGATAGAGGTCTGGTAAACAGATGAATTTTCCAAATTTTTGTAAAAATTGGAAAACCGGAAGTGGGTCATCGGAAACCAGAAATGGGACCGTATCTCAAAAACGGCTCAAACGATTTTTCAAAGTTGCTACATAAACATTCTATTAGATGCCCTTCCGAATGATATAGTTGGTTAGTTCAGGAAAATTAATTGGCGTACTATATAAATAGCTCAATTTCAGGTCTCTCAAGTGCGTTCCTTTAAAAACGGCTGTACGATTTTTTTTCAAACTCGCCATATTAACTCCCTTTTAAATATACTTTTGTATGTAATGGTTGTTTTCCGGTCAATAATTGAGTATACCAAGTTTTAGTAAAAGTTGGGATCTCAAAAACTGCTCTAACGATTTTTTTTTTTTTAATTGTTACATTAATCCATTTTAGATACCCTTTCTCATGTATTACGTGGTTATTACAGGAATGTTAACGGTCATCCCGATTAGGTAGTTTCGTTTTAAATCTCCAGAAATTGGTGTTTAAAAAAATAACTCTCTCTACATTTTTTTTTTTTTTTTTTTTTACTTGCTATGTAAACCCTGTTTTACATGTCTTTATACGTGTATAAAGTTTCTCTTACTGAAAAATTCCAAAAAAGTGTATATAATACGTGTAATAGTGGGTAACGGAGTCGTGTAATGCTTTCACACCAGATATTTTTTTTTCTTTTTTTTAATGTTTTCATGAAATAGATCGCCTTATCTTTCACATATAACCTGGATTTTTCCGAATATAATTGAGATGAGAGTTGCGAAAGTGGAGTTTTAAACTGAATTCTTTCAAAAAAGCCCATTTTCTGTCATAACTACTTGGAGAATTTTTTTAAATATTTTTCTTTTCCTTAAACAGGATCCAACAATACATCAGGAAAACACATCAAACTATCGCAAACTGTTTTTATTCTTAGAGTAGTCGGTGGCAGGACAGTTGGCAGATCGTTAATCTAGTAATCAGATTGCGTGTTTGATCATTCTCAAGCCAGTCAAAGACCGTAATGTACAGCGTAAAATCCATCGTCATTGCAATGTCTTCCATGTTTCGTAAAAATAAGACATCTAGAGTTTATTGTAGCAGAGGATAAAAGTTGTGATGATATGTCTAAGTACTCTTCCCACGGGTCACCAATAGTTTACTCTGTAATGTTAGTGGAATATTAGGCATAAAGTTTGTAATTCTCGAAATTATTTTTAGAGAATTCAGGAAAAAATAATTTTTTTTTATAAAATTTAAATGTATTGCGAGAATATAATTAAATAAAATTGAAACCCACATCAAAATGTTCCAATAAATATTTCGTAAAATATTATTGTATGTTATTTATTTTTATGGTACAGAAATATTAATTAAAGTCAAGAGAAATTGACGTTCTCGACTTCAACTAAAACACATTTACATACAAAAAATGCTTTTTTTTTTTTTTTTTTTTTTTTTTTTTTAATTTTTACTATAGAAATATATATATAACGTTTGTAGTATTTCGAAAGACTACTTGAAATTGTGAATTGGATGAAAATTATTGAAAAGCCTCTGCGACACATGGGAAAAAAGTTTTGGAATATTCCTTATAAAACTTTTAAAGAAAAGCACTCGAAGATATGAAAATGGATTTCCAGGTTAATCTAGAGTCCAATACGTTCCTTTGAAAGAGGCCTGATGAAAACGCTAAAGCTTTGAAGAGACTAGAAGGGCTTTCAAACTTTCTTCCAGTTTTCTCATACAAAAATATTATTAAAAGGTAAGTAGATTCAGAAGTTTTGCATAAGTTTTAGTGTCATAAAAAATGTTTCCAGATGTGAAAACTTAGTTTTGAAATTCGTAGAAGTGTGTAAATAATAGAAAATATTTGCATCACTTTATGAAAATCCCGTTAATGAAGTATAAAAAATTATGGTATGAATTTGCCAAATGTCGTCGTAATGGCGTGAGTCATCTTATCCATGTTCTCTAAAGTAGATATATCTTTTTAATACAAAATTCAGGAGATTTCTGTAAAGGTATACTTCTATTGTTTAAGAAAAAATAAAAATAAAAATAGAAAAATAGAAAATAACTTTGAAATTTAAGGCTAACGAATAATTATACAAAAACTAATAACTATAAATACTATTCTCGATTGCTTTTTAAAGACGATTGCTTTTGTATATTTAAAAATTTTCATCTCTTGCAAAAGTGAAATATCTATATTTTGTTTATAATTTTCTTTGTGTTGAAACTTCCATTTCTTTAAAGTATGTCTTTGCAGAATATTTATTTTATGCTTTTTAGTTCTCCACAATAAAAAGATATGTTAAAAAAATATTCACTAATAATACTAATGTTATTATTATTATTTTTGTTTAACTTAAATTTTTATTTTGTGCTTTTTAGATACTAAAAAAAAAGAAAGAAAAAGAAAAGAAAAGAAAAAGCTTAACAAAAATTAAGATATTGTGTAAATAACGAAAGATTTTTCTTTTATAAATTCCTATCTTTTCTATTAATTAGTTGCAAAAAAGTAACTCAACGGCATTCGAGTATCGAGCCATGACCATAGCTTTATCAGCATGATGCTCTATCCAACATTCGAAGAACAGTCAAGAAAAGTCATAGAACATGCTAGAAAAATCTAACAAATACTTACATAAAAAGAATATTGTTCTCGAATACTTTTTAAAATATTTTGAATATTTAAAATTTTTCATCTCTTGCAAAACTGAAATATCTATATAACAAAAGATAAGAGGCAATTCTTTTTAATGAGCTGAAATGTTATAAGTCCAATGTTCAATTTATCATGTCAGTAATACAGTGCGTTGCATGAATATAAACGCACCTTAGCTTTAAGAATTAGAATGGTACAGAACTGTAATAAAAAAAATATGAATGTGTGACTTTTGATGCAAACTGTTTGTGTATGGTTCAAGAAATGGAAATACGAGTAGAAACAATGAAAGACCAATATGAGTTTTTAGAAAATAATTTTATTGAATTTATGACAAAAATACATGTTGCATGAATTTAAACGCACATTTAAAAAATAAATAACTGAGTAACAAATACTGTATCTAATACTTTTCAAAGCCACTATGGGCTTCTATAACAGCCAGTAAACGCCTTGGCATTGACTAATATAGTGAAATGAGGTCATCCAAGCTGATTGTCTTCCAAGCTAATAGAATGGCCGATTTTAGTTCATCTTTCGTATTAAACTGCCTTCCGTTTACGTAAACACGGCGAACCAGAATACCCCATACGTTCTCCATTATGTTTAAATCATGGCTTTTTGAGGGCCAATCCATAACTTTAATTTTATTGTCACAGAACCCTTTTTTCACGATATGTGTTGTATGTACAGATGCACAATCTTGCTGAAAAATATAATTTCTTCCAGCTTTCTTGACTGGTTCACGGCGGAGGTTTCTTGTGAGCATCTGGACATAATCTACAGAGTTCATAATGTTCTCCACGAACTCTAATTTGAAAGTCTCTTTAAAATCTATGGCTGCAACACCATGGCAGACCCTCCTCCAGATTGACGTTTTGAACAATACATTTCTTCGGGTCTCAAATCGTGCCAGTAACTATGAAATCCGTCCGGGCCATCGAGATTAAGCTTTTTTCATCTAAGAAGATGACATTTTCTCAATTTAGTCGATCTAGAATGCATTTTCTTGCCCATTCCAACAGCATATCTTTGTGCTTTTGAGTGAGGGGTGGTTTCGCCTTCATTTTCTTAAATTTAATGAATGTTGCAGCTTTGATAGTTCTCCATATGGTTGTCCGATGAACACCCAGCTTGTATTGAGCCTTTATCTTCGCGCAGGAAATAATCTTACACTTTGCAGAGTTGTATATTCGACGTTTGTCGTAACTGGTGAACTTTTCTATTCGCTTCTTATACGCTTTTTCCCATAATTCGCTCCTTTTTTAAAATAATTTCGCACAACACTCTCACTTCTTCCAATTCGGCGCCCAGTTTCACGATTGCTAAAGCCTTTACAACGCATAAAGTCGATTTTTATCCTCTCATCTACTGTCAAAATTTTCCCTCTTGCCATCCTGAACGAACTCCGTAAATTTTGCACTCAAGAATTAAAACTGTTTTTAGAGAACTTTAGCAACACGACTATCTGTATTTTAATTTAATTCCTGTTGCTCTGTTAAATTTTAAACGCAATATACAGAGTGCGTTTAATTTCGCGCAACAAACGAAAAACAGTGAAAAATAAGAAAATTCTTAAACACTCATTTACATAAGCTTGCGTGAGCCTAAACATACGTGCTCAAAGCACCTTATTCGGTTGTTAGTCATATGTAATAACTGTATTCATATTCCTTCTTTTAAAAATTTAAAAATTCTACTTCTGGTTATTGGAAAAGGTGCGTTTATATTCGTGCAACGCATTGTATAATATAAATGAGGTTGCATTTGCGATGCCGGTTTTATAAAAAGCAGATTACTCTAATAAAAACTCAAACCGCCTGAAAAAGAAAAAAAAATCTTGTGGTTAGAAATCATAACGTTCTCTCTCGGTTTTCATGATTTTTCAACAGAAATGTTCACTTAAATCAACGCTGCCAATATATTTTAAAAATTAGATCTAATTACAGAGTATCTGAAGAAAATGCGAAGTTGCTCTTGATTACTTTTCAGTAGAAGTTTGGCGAAATATACTTTGTATCTGGTAAAATTAATTTAGCTTAAACTCTCATCCCTCTCTCACTGATTATTTCTATGCAAGGACAAATCCTCTTTGCTCTAATAAGAACTCTCTTACTCCTCGTGTCTAAATATCTATTAATAGAATTAAGATGTAGTTCATTTGGAGAATTTTAATATGCTTTTTTAATTACTACATATTTGGAATTAGAACCTTTTTGAAACCTATATTTTGTTTAATTTAGTCAATAAATGTAGTTGGAAGTCAGTAAATTTGTTCCTTGAGTTATTTTTGCCAAAATATCACCGACTTTTGTTTATTCATGGTTAAAGAGACTTTTGAATCTCGCTTAATTTTACTTTTCAGCAAATCATCGTGTAACAAATTGAATATTTCATTGAAATTATATACATCAAATTTTAATATTATGGTGATCAAAAATTTTTAATTATTCATGTGTGTATTGTGAATGGAAAAAAAAAGTATCATTGAATAATTCCTTGTTTTTTTCCGAGTAAGCTACATTATTTCGAATAACAGGAAAATATTTAATAATATGTATATTTATTTTGCAATACGTATTTTTCTTTTTTTTTTTTTTAACTTTATTAAAAATTGCTTTGACGAATCCAAAATTTCAACAATTTTTGTAGGCATAATTTTTTCTCGTGGAGTAGTGGAATATTCTTTTCAACTGATCATAATCACGTATGAATAAATTAATTCCAAATATAAAATAATTGTTATTTGAATTAATTTTCGTATTATGATATTAATTTATCTACAAGAAAAAATAATATCACATGTATGTAAAATTCTTATTTAAATCTACAGAAATTCAAATTATGTGTATCATGATTGGAAAATATATCGCTGATTTTTTCTTGATTTGTTTTCCTTACACTACAGTAAGAAACTTCCTTCTTTCTCCTACGGAACTCTTAAATAATGGCACATTTAAATAATGATGCATTGATGATATTCAAAGCATCACCTGTTCTACTGTCGCATATAACTAAAATCAATTTCGTAAATATTTAATACAAAAAATGAAAATTCTTTTTATTACTGTATTCAGTTATATAACCGTTCATGATAAGAGCATATTTTTTGTTAAAGAAATGTTTTAAATGAAGTAGATAATGTCCTGTTGCGAAAATATCAATAACTTAAATTTCGTTAAAATTGCAAAATCTTGGGAATATTTTATATTTTTCAGACCACTATAGTCATTAAAAAAATATTCTTTGCATATTAACATGAAAATAAAAATATTTTGCTTTTAATAATAACAGATATTTTCATCTTAATATATTAACGTCCAGAGTCCTCATTTGAGAACTGCTAATAAAATAGCATGTATATCTTTTGTGGTTTCTTAGAATGATTTCTGCTTTTTAATGACAGTTTATAGCATCACTCTAAATGATCCCTGAAAGTTTTATGTGCCTGCTATTAATTATAATAACATAATTTGCATAGTTATTTTATAATTTTTCATTCATCGCATATAAACTTATTTTTTGCACAAATATACCAAATGAAGTCAAGTTGAATAATAATATATATTATAATACTTTACATTCGAGGTCTTTGTCAACTTATAATAGGAAATTAATCAGTTATCTAGAAGATTTTTCGCTAAATCAATAAACATCCACAAATGAGGATAGGCTTTAAATTTAAAACTATCAGAAAAATTGTTTAATTTAATATAATTTACTGACAGTTGTCTATATTAATTTATAATTCAAATATTCATCAAGATATATTCTGTAAAATTATATCGGACGTTAACAGGTTAAATTTAAAGTGGCTTTTTTAATTGTGTACAATATTAATAATGAAATATCGAAATTCACTAGAAAAAAAATCTAAATAAAAAATATTTTTTAACTGAAGCTTAACTACAAACCAAAAGCATTTCTAAAAGCTTAATTTTTGTAAATAAAAGAACTCATCCAATATTAATAATATATATATCTGTACTGATAAGTATAAAGGATTTAAGTCCATATTCTTCATTTTTCAGGAGACGAAAAATAAAGTTAAACTAACTAAAACAAATCAGAAGAATCGATTAGGAAAAAGGGATTATGTTGATTTATACCCTTTATACCATTCAGTGATTGTCAACCTTCATTTAAAAACAGGAAAAAACCGAATTAAATATTTTATACCATACATAAATGGTAAATTTCTGACTTGAACCATTTTTTACCAATCGATTTTCTCAAAGACTAAATGACATAGACTTAAATCCTTTATACCAATCGATTGAGAATTTTTTTCTCAGTCTGACTATGTACTTAACTCAAAATCGACATTTTTGGACTTGAATCCTTTATACTTATCAGTACAGATATATATATATATACATATATAGTGTTACGAAATTGTAAGTAATTGTGTTTATTTTTGTATAAATTCTTTCAAAGAGGCTTAGTAAGTTGATAAAGTGCTAATTTTGTGCATTTCTAGTCGTTTTAGCGTTGAAATAGCCTTATTTTCCCTTAAAAACGCATTAAAAAGACCCAGTAATGCAGGTAATGGATTTGGCGCCAAATTTGGCGACTTTTTCCCACCTTGGCGATTTTTTGGCGACCTTGGCGAGAAAATCCTTATATGGGATATACCAAATATGGAAGCTGTAAGTTGATTGGTTGACCACTTTCTAGAGTTTTCTCGAAAAATCTGGGTTCCATAGAACAGCATATAAGGAGCGCTTCCTCGCCAAGGCAGTGAGTTCAGTTCAGATCTCAGCCAGCTTCGCTAGTGCTTGCATTGCTCTTGAGCCTCTTTGAGAGAGACTTGCTTCAAGTGTTATTGCTATACAGTTTGTACTGTGGATTTGCTATTGACAGCTGTTGTTTAAGCTGTGGTTACTGCTTGAATTGAAGCTGATACTTGGTTTATAGACCTGTATTTTTCTGGAACTTTCTGTGAATAAATTACTGAATTTTTGTAAGTTTAGCCTTTCATTCCCGGACAACTCACGAACCCTCAAGTACGCAACATTTCTGGTGTCAGAAGCGGGATTGTCTGTGAATGGTGATAACGAGAGCTATGGAACAAGAAATGAAGAAATTTCTAGAAGGACTCACTGCTCAGATGAATGAGTTAAGATCTGGATTGATAGAGGAAATGAAAACCGGACAAAAAGAATTAAAAGACGGCTTGACTGAAGAGATGAATGAAATGAAAGCAGGACAGGAAAAGATGGAAACCGGACTGATCGAAAGAATGAAAGAAGGACAAAGAGAGATGAAAGACACTATGGGTGAAGTTCAGGAAGAAATTAAGTCAATCCAAGAAAAAGTTGAATGCAATCAAGAGGAGATGAAGAGAGAACTTTCGGCAGTAAAGGGAGTGATTGAAAGTAAATTATCGGATATGGAAAGCAGAGTAGATGGAATAGAAGAGAAAGTTTTGAAAATAGAAGAAAGTTTTGAAGAGAAAGGTATGAAGATAGAAGAAAATGTTATGAAGGTTGAAGAGAGTGTTACGAAAATAGAACGGAGTTTCGAGGAGAAAGTTAAAGAAAATTTTGATCAGGAACTGAAAGGAAGGTTTTCAGAGATAGAAGGTAAACTGAGGAGAATAGAAGAAGATCTGGAGAGAAAAGTGGAAGAAAAGTTAGAATCCATGCCCCAGGAAACTGAAAAGAAAGAGAGAAGAATCCAGAATCAGGAATTTATTAAGGTATCTACTTACGATGGCAGCTCCTCCTGGCATGTATATAAGACGCAGTTTTCCATCGTAGCTGAAGCTAACGGCTGGGACTCTACCGCCAAGTCAGTCCACTTAGCAGCAGCATTACGGGGAGATGCAGCCGAGATACTGAGAAATGCTTCTAAAGAAGAAAGGAACGACTTCGAGGCCTTGACTAGAGCACTGGAGCTACGGTTCGGAGAGAAGTGTTCTAAGGACTATAGTCGCCTCCAGCTAAAGTCCCGTTACCAGAAAACGGGCGAAAGTTTGCAAGAGCTGGCAGCGGACATTCAGAGATTGTCACACCTAGCATTCTCAGACTGCCAAGCTGACACTCGAAACGACTTAGCTCTTCAGTACTTTATCGATGCTGTTCGAGATCCAGAAATTCAAAAAGCGCTGAGACTATCCAACATCAGAGACGTAGAATCAGCTTTAGACTATGCACTTAGGATAGAGGCAGCCCAACAAGCCTCCCGTAAAGACCGCCATACCATAACAGCAGTCTCATTAAACGATACGCCTGCTGGTGAAAATGAAATGAAGAGAAGTTTTGCAGAGATCTTGAAGAGATTGCGCAACCTGGAAAATAATATAGAAATAAAGGAACGGAAGATAAAGTGCTGGGGCTGTGGAGGGGATGGTCATGTGAAGAGGAACTGCCCCGTACGACCAACTATAGGAAATCACCCGGCTTCACCATCACTGAAGGGAAACTAAGAGGAGGCCATCTCGCGGGGCGGAGATTGCCTAAAATTAAAGAGCCCCAATTTACAGTATTTCATGTTTCATCGATGAGTGGCGGCGATAATGGACTTCACGTCTATGGCCAAGTCAACAACGCCACCTGCCGGATGATTCTGGACACGGGAGCCAACGTGACCATCATTAGAGCGGATCTGGCTCAAGAACTAAAAGAGAAGATCATCTGGACGCCGCCCTGTGTTAAACTCCAGACTGTGACCGGAGACGAAATCAAAATATATGGAAAAATGAACTTTACCATCACTTTTGGGAATGCCAGTTACCATCATATGGCATATGTGGCTGATATAAGAGATCCTTTAATCATTGGAATTGATTTCCTGAGAAAATTTAACTTTCAATTGGACTTCAAGAATAATGAACTGCATTCGAGTTCGGAAGACATCGCTGTGTTCAACACTGAAAATCAAGACATTCAGACAATTTGCCAGATAACAGCCAAGTCTGAAATTTCCATCCCTCCACATACAGAGACAATAGTTTTAGGAACACCCCCTACCAAGCAATACTTCCGCTATGGACTGATTGAATACCCGAATACAGACAATAGCCCAAGAGGAATTCTGGTAGCTTCATCTCTAGTTGATCTCTCAAAGAATACTATTCCCGAGAGAGTCGCGAACATCAGCGATAAGGTCCGGACAGTGAAGAAGGATGAGGTGTTAGCAACCTGCACTCCTGTCACATGCATCAACCGCCCCGCGCAATCAACCGAATCCAAGTCTTATGAACAATTAATAACGAAATTACTCAAGAATGTAGAGTTAGGAAAGGAACAGAGATGTACTGCGGAGAAGCTACTCCAAGAATTTAAAGACCTTTTTTCTCGAACACCTGAAGACGTCGGGAAAACGAACATTACACAGCACAGAATTGATACAGGAAATCATCCTCCAATCAAACAACATCCAAGAAGACTTCCATTTGCTAAACAGGAAGAGGTCACTGAACTGCTAATGAAATGCAGCACAATGATGTCATCGAGCCATCAACGAGTCCTTGGGCCTCTCCCATAGTACTGGTGCGGAAAAAGGATGGTTCAACAAGATTTTGCGTTTATTATCGTCGTTTGAATGACATCACGAAGAAAGACAGTTACCCTCTTCCCAGAATTGACGACACATTAGACACACTTGCTGGCAGTAAATGGTTCTCGACGTTGGATCTGAAGAGCGGTTACCGGCAAGTAGAATTACATCCTGATGATCGTGAGAAGACTGCATTCACCACGCGACAAGGACTGTGGCAATTTAAAGTTATGCCATTCGGATTATGTAATGCACCTGCCACCTTCGAACGCCTTATGGAGACAGTGCTAAAAGGACTTTCCTATGAAGCCTGTCTGGTGTATTTGGATGATATTATCATTGTGGGACGCACCTTTGAAGACCATCTACGAAACATCCGAAAGGTGCTGGAGAAACTCAGAATGGCTAACCTCAAATTGAATCCAGGCAAGTGTAACTTGTTCCGTCGTGAAGTGAGCTACCTCGGCCATATCATCTCTGCCGAAGGTGTGAGAACTGATCCTGAGAAGATCTCTGCAGTCGAGAACTGGAGTCGCCCTGAAAATGTACACCAACTACGAAGTTTCCTGGGGTTATGCACTTACTACAGGAAGTTTGTCAAGGGTTTCTCAAATATTGCCAGACCACTGCACAAGCTGACGTAAGCCAAACAGAAGTTCCTGTGGACAGATGAATGTGAAAAAGCGTTCAAGCGACTTAAAGAGGCCTTAACATCATCGCCTACCTTGACATATCCACAGCCCGACAGACAGTTCATACTTGATACAGATGCCAGCCATGAGAGTGTCGGTGCTGTTCTGTCGCAGGAAATTGATGGTCAAGAACATGTCATTGCCTATTGGAGTAAATGCCTGTCTAAACCAGAGCGGAATTACTGTACCACCAGGAAAGAGCTACTCGCCATCGTAAAAGCCATAGAACATTTCCATCATTACCTCTATGGCAGAAGATTCCTGCTGCGGACTGACCATGCATCTTTGACGTGGTTGCTCCAGTTCAAGAACCCGGAAGGACAGATTGCCAGATGGATACAACGCCTCCAGGAATATGACTTCGAGATACGTCATCGTAAAGGGACTCTACATGGTAATGCAGATGCCTTGTCACGGAAGCCCTGCTCGGAAAGCTGCAAGTACTGCTCTAGAGCCGAACAGAAATACCTGCCGATAATTCCGGCTGCCTGCCAAGTCCCTGTCTCAACATCATCAGAACAAGATCCCGATCCCTGGAGTGACGAAGAACTTACACAAGCCCAGTTGGAAGATCCTGACATAAAGCCAATACTACAGCTGAAGGAGACGACCAGCAACAGACCTACCTGGCAGGACATTTCCAGATTTAGTCCCATTACGAAAAGTTATTGGGCACTTTGGGACTCTCTTCATATCGGAAACGGCGTATTATACAGAAAGTGGGAATCTGATGATGGGAAAAGCTTCAGATGGCAGATTTTATTACCAAGATCAAAAATTCCAGCTGTTTTAGAACAACTGCATAGTAGCTCTACCGGAGGCCATTTTGGGGTAATGAAGACTCTGCAGAAAGTTCGGGAACGCTTCTAGTGGTGCAAGGCAAAGGAGGAGGTGGAGAAATGGTGTAAATCCTGTGATGCTTGTGCGGCACGTAAAGGCCCGCAGAAACAAAGTCGAGGAAGACTGCAACGGTATAACGTGGGAGCACCATTTGAACGGATTGCAATCGACATCTTGGGTCCTTTGCCACGGACCTCCAGTGGAAATAAATACATCCTCGTCGTGATGGACTATTTCACCAAGTGGCCTGAGGCATATCCCATTCCCAATCAAGAGGCATGCACAGTCGCAGGGGTCCTAGTGCAGCAATGGGTGTCAAGGTACGGCACTCCCCTACAACTTCATACCGACCAAGGTAGGAACTTTTCCTCTGATGTTTTCAAAGGACTGTGTCAACTACTTGGCATAGACAAAACCCGGACAACACCCTTACATCCCCAGTCGGACGGCATGGTCGAGAGGTTCAATCGTACCATCCTGAATAACCTCTCCCTTCTAGTATCAAGGAACCAGCAAGATTGGGACTTGAAGTTGCCATTGTTCCTGCTGGCTTATCGAAGTGCTGTCCATGAAACCACCGGCTATACTCCAGCCCAGATGCTCTTTGGACGTGAACTTCGTCTCCCATGTGATCCCCTGTTTGGTTGTCCACCCGATGCGCCTTCATCGCCCGAGGAGTACATCCAAGATCTCCAGGCACGATTTGAGGACGTACACAACTTTGCTCGGGAGCGGATTAACATGGCAACGGAGAAAATGAAGACAAGGTACGATCTAAAGGCTACGCAACATGAGTTTCAGGAAGGAGAGAAGGTCTGGTTGTGGAATCCTGTTCGACGCAAAGGACTCTCTCCCAAATTACAGTGCAACTGGGACGGACCATACACAGTCTGAAAAAGGCTGAATGATGTAGTGGTGCGGATCACTAAAACACCTTCATCAAAACCGAAGGTGGTGCACTATAATAGGCTAGCCAAGTACCACAAGTAACGGTAATATTAAAAATTAAAAATGTAAATACTGGTAAAAATTTGCGCATGCGTAATGTAAATATTTGTATATAAATATTTGTACATATTTGTGAATTTTGTAAATATTTGTATATAAGTATTTGAACATATTTGTGAATTTTGTAAATATTTCTCACTTGATTTGTATTTCTATTTTATCGTTATATGCAACTTAGTTTTTGTGTTTTAGATTGTGTAAATTTGGTTAGTTTCGCCTCTTAACCAAGGGTTGCACTGCCCGGGACGTGCAGTCCTTGGGAGGGGGGCAGTGTTACGAAATTGTAAGTAATTGTGTTTATTTTTGTATAAATTCTTTCAAAGAGGCTTAGTAAGTTGATAAAGTGCTAATTTTGTGCATTTCTAGTCGTTTTAGCGTTGAAATAGCCTTATTTTCCCATAAAAACGCATTAAAAAGGCCCAGTAATGCAGGTAATGGATTTGGCGCCAAATTTGGCTACTTTTTCCCACCTTGGCGATTTTTTTGGCGACCTTGGCGAGAAAATCCTTATATGGGAAATACCAAATATGGAAGCTGTAAGTTGATTGGTTGACCACTTTCTAGAGTTTTCTCGAAAAATCTGGGTTCCATAGAATAGCATATAAGGAGCGCTTCCTCGCCAAGGCAGTGAGTTCAGTTCAGATCTCAGCCAGCTTCGCTAGTGCTTGCATTGCTCTTGAGCCTCTTTGAGAGAGACTTGCTTCAAGTGTTATTGCTATACAGTTTGTACTGTGGATTTGCTATTGACAGCTGTTGTTTAAGCTGTGGTTACTGCTTGAATTGAAGCTGATACTTGGTTTATAGACCTGTATTTTTCTGGAACTTTCTGTGAATAAATTACTGATATTTTGTAAGTTTAGCCTTTCATTCCCGGACAACTCACGAACCCTCAAGTATGCAACAATATATTAACATCTTGTTAAGTATTGTTGTTTTACTAAATACTACTAAAGGGAATATAGGGATCATATAAAAAATTTTGCACACTTTAGTAAATTGTACCATTGACTAACCTAATTTAGATACTTATAGTTTAAATATACTTATAGTTTAAAAATGCTTTTAGTTTATCAGAATATATTAGAAAAGATACGTTTTGGGTTATTCATGAGAGAATTCAAATGGAGCTACTGCGAAAAATGATATTCTATCTTGATAGATGAAATAAGATTTTCAAAAATGAAATTTTTCCTTTTTAAACATATTTATTTTTCTTTCTGGCATGAAAAAGGTCAGAATCTAGATTAAAAATACATTTTATTTTTCCTTAAAAATACATTTAATATGTGGTATGAAAAGCGTTTATATTTAAAATCTGCTTACTATAAACCAAAATATGTGAATAAAATAGAAAACAAGTATGCTAAAACCATCAGAAAACATTTTTTTTGTGCTTTTCTATGCAAATTCACGAAGTGAAAATTATTTACTCAAATTATTATTCATAAAAAGAAATATTTTTCTTTATAAATGCAGGTGATGAACTTCTCAAAAATGTATAACTAAAAATCGAATAACAATCGATTGTGTGCCCTAAAAATCAGGAATTTTATTAAGAAAATCAGAAAATATTTAATGAAAAACTTGAAAATTTCGTTTCTAATTATTACAGATACTTGTTTAACCATTCGTTTCGAAGTTTTTGACAAATCCTCTTGCAAATCATCAAGTGAAAGTTTGCACAATTTGAGAATAACATATACCTGCAGAAGGAAAAGGATAATCCTACATGTACAGAAATTTTATTCTAAATGATTGTTATTAGTATATATACATATATATATATAATTTCACATTGTATACATATTCGTGTATTATACATGCGTATAAGTTCTCAATGGTTGTTTAAAAAATCACTCTTTTCGTATATATTTATGCGAAATTTTGTCCTATGTTGCTATATTAATAAAAATGTGATAAGAAGGGATGATAGAGTTACCTGGTGAGCGACAGGCACTAAAAGGTGATAGTTATCAATTTATGTAGAGGTGCAACCAAAATGTGCATCATTTTATGAAATTCTGTGCTTTGGTTTTTGAACTAGAGTTAATAGATACGTTTATTAGGGCACAAAATGACATTTTCTAAAAATGGACAAATCGTATTTAGAGCCTCTCAAAACATGTAAACACAACGAAAACCGAATTTCGAAAATTTGTACTAATCCAATACTTTTTTCTATTGAATACAGAAGAAAATAAAAACTAAGAGGTTTTCATAATTCTGAATTTGAAAATATATCTATATGTATCACGAGTACCGTTTCTCAATACCTTATTGGCTAATTTTCCGTATTCCGCTCAATCCTATTGCCTGATAAGCAGTCGTAAAAGAAGATCCCTCTGTAATATATAGGAGCACTTTTCTTTCGTTTGCCATTACACTGATAAAGGTACACTCTATACTACCTTTTATATAATACAGCATTAAAAAAAAAAAAAAAAAAAAAAACATGATTGCGAAATACATTGCAGTTGTGAGCATTATTAAAAATCGTATTATACTTGAAATGTGAAATTATAAAACGTATTTCTTACTCTGAAAACTACACTGGTGCATAAAAATATACCAGCAGTTAAAATTAAGAGAAACGTCACTTAATTTTAAACATTTTATCGACATCTAGACGATTTTATTATTTAACTGAAAAATTCTTAAAGGCTTATTTCTTTACAGACGAAAAATATATTTGTACATATACGCTCTACAAAAAAAAAAAAAAAAAAAAAAAAAAAAAAAAAAAAACGGCGCACCAAGAAGAAGTGGGGACAAAAATTGGTAGATGGAGAAGAATGGGTGGTCCGAATGGGACAAAAATTGGTAGATGTGATGTACATGTGGAGAAAAACAATTGATTACAGTTTCAGAAAATTTTAATGATTTAATCAATAGAAAGGGCCTCACAAAGTAAACAAGCCAACAACGCGTTGGTCTACTTCTGGCCTTTATGTACGCAGTTATTCGGCTTGGTATTAATTGATAGAGTTGGCAGTTGTGCTCCTGTGAAGTATCGTGCCAAATTCTGTCTAATTGTTGCGTTAGATTGGCGAAATCCCAAGCTGGTTGTAGAACCCTTTTTTATGAGGCTCCAAACGTCCTCAGTGGAAGAGAGATCAGAGGACTGAGCTCAACCCCACTGAGCCGCCTGTTAAGGGTATTTGATGTCACTGAAGTACCAGTTGCACGTAGAATCGACGATAATGATGAATTGGTACTTGATTCCATCAAAACCTGTATGTATGTCAATTTGTGTCCAGTTTGCATTACTCCTTCTTGGTGCGTCACTTTTTTTGTTATAGAGTATATATATTCAGTTTTTTTTTTTTTTTTCTGTTTTAATTTTATTTAAGTTTCTTATCTAAAACGTAACATTTGAAAAAGAATTTCTCTCTCTCTCTCTCTCTCTCTCTCTCTCTCTTTTTTTTTTTTTTTTTTTTTTTCAATAGCAAAATTTGTTTTGCATTTCTGTTTCTTTATCGATTTACAAAAGCTGAGAGTGTTTAAGTTTCGATTTTAAAAAAGGTGTATTATATACACTATCTCTATATAACAAAGGACCTACCCTCGTTGAATTATACATATAATTTTCTTCGTGTTCTTCATCCTGATGGCTTATTCCTTAACCTCTATCAGTATACAAAAATAAAAGTATTTTTATGCTAGATAACTGGAAAGTACCGACAAACTACCCATTTGTTTGTTCCAACATATTTTAAAATTCTGATATATGATTCATTTTAAGAGAATAAGAACACTGTTAAAGTAGGTTAAATACAATTATTTACAAAATTCAGTAAATATAATATTTCACAACATTTTTTTTTTTTTTATTACCAAATATATATATATACATATACATATATATATTTATTCAAAATATATTTAATTCTAAATGCTATTTACAAAATAGTATTTTACTACTTATAATATTGCATTTTTGATGCAGTATTTCAGCTACATAATATTTCATTTTATGGATTAAAAAAAAAAAAAAAAAAAAACTATTATTTTAAGCTTAATTAAAAACTCGTTATAATTGCTAGTTCTATTGATTTGTTATTTGTAACAATGAAACAATTTTTAAAAATTATATTTGACACCTAAGACTGATGTACGTAGGGAAAAAACTGTTAGGCAAAAACCTTTTACGTGGAAAGTATTCTCATTTTTATGAAAATTAATACCCATTATATTTCAGAAAATATTAATTCAAATCACTGTAAATGTATATCAACAACGTAAAAGACGTTAAAAGTAATATATGGCACGTATGCATAAATCCTATGAGCTTAACAAGAAAAATAACGTAAACTTTTCAAGGGAAAATATTTTAAAAATTGTTAATGGGTCTTTCTAAGAAATATTGATGAGCTTTTAGGCACTCAAGTATTTACCACAAAAAATAATATTAATCAAAACGCATTCTAGGCAAATAAATTTATTACATAACAAATTTATCTCTTCATCATTATTACATAATGAATTAGAAGTTGCTTATTAAAAATATAGAGTATTATTTTTATTTTATTTAGTATCTTTTAAACATTTTAAGAGATTTTTTTTTCCTTTAACTGAACTTCAGTAAATTAAAATATCAGATTAACTACAAAATAACATGATTTCATTGTAATAAATTAAATATGCAAAACTTAAGAAGTTGACGCGATCATCCTTGCTTGTTTTACTGGATAAACTTATGTTGTTTATTTTGATGACTTGATGAATACGGAATTTGTTTCATTATAGTTATAAGAAGCACTTCTTATTGTTTAGATAAAACAAACAGCTGCTGAAGAAAATAATTCAATCTAAGAAACATATATACACTTAATTTAAGCATTTTTATAATAAAACATTAGTATTAATATTTAATATGAATATAAGTGCACTGGATTAATTAACAAGCTGTACGCATTTAAAAAAATAAAAATCAAAATAAACTTATTATTTGATTGAAATTACGTTTATAAAAGCTTAAGTAATAATAATAATAATAATAATAATAATTACGGACTTGTATTGGAAAGCATAATTATAATTCACTTAAGTATAAAAACTATAAAATGTTTTTCTATAAACCAAACAAACAATTTTGTTTGTATTCTCTTTATTTATCCTTCTCTTGTATCTACATTTGTACAGAAAATATTCCTCCATTTACCAAAAACTAAAAAATAAATTTCTGAAACTATAATCACAATATTTTTCATAGTACAGTAGAACTTGGATAATTCGAAGTTGAAGGGACCAGAGAAAAATTCGAAATATCCAAAAATTCGAATTACATATACTATTTTGTCAAAAAGAAGAGATAAATTAAAAAAATAAAACTCTGCGATCAAAGATTTAACCCATAAACTTTATATCTAAGAATACTGCTACATTAGCCCTTCTTCCCCCATTAAATCAATATTTTTTTATGAGCTTAATTATTCAGCACTTTTTAAAAAATAGTCAGATATTTTTGATTTCTTCTTTAAGTACAATCTTTGTGTCATAGCATATGACTTCAACCTATCAATTGATACAAAAATAGAATCTTTTACATTAGACATGACTTTCAATAAAAAAAAAAATAAATAAATAAAAAAATAAAAATAAAAAAACTCGAAGCTCATGTATATGGACCATATCTTCTTCTGATGAACTAGGTAGGAAATACTCTTGTATTTCCTTATCCTTCTTTTGAAAGACTGTTAAAAAAAAAATGCACTTTAGCTAAGAAAAATCTCGGGAACAAATTTTACTGTAATATTTTAAAGGTAATCGTATGAAAAATTCGAATTATCCAAAATATAATTCGAATTATCCATGCTTTTTTAACTTTATTTTAATACAAAATTCAAGGGACCGAGTAAAAAATTCGAATTATCCAGAATTTCGAATTAAACAAGTTCGAATTATTCAAGTTTCACTGTATTTTATAATAAGTTCCCTTCTTTAGTAGTGATTTTTGTCTAGCGTTTAAAGTTTGAGCTATTTTTATATATTCCTATACTAACAAAAACTATGTCGGCCTTCATTCACGATGGGTTTGTATCAGGTATAATTTATTATAAGAAAAATGTTAATGGAAATATTATTGTGTTCATATTTGCATAAGTAAGCACATGTTTTTACCACCAAATCAAAATAAACTTACTATTTGATTGAAATTACGTTTATAAACGCTTAAGTAATGATAATAATAATAATAATAATAATAAGTAATAATAATAAAAAAATAGTCATAACTCACTTTTCAACTTTAGCCGTTTTTCGGTATATCTGTTTAATGATTCATAAAATTAATATTATGCACAGTACAAATATAAGAACTTAATATTATTATAAAGTACACATATTTATTAATCATATTTTCTCGAAAAAAAGCAGCATATATTTTAAAATTTAGCCACACCAGCCTTTTATTTTGACTATACATGACAGAAAAAGACGAGCTTAACGCCTAAACGGTTAAGTATAAAAACTATGAAATGGCTCGTTTATTATAAGAAATGTATGATTTATTATAAGAAAACTGTTAATGAAATATTTTTGTGTCCACCATTGTATAGGTAAGCAAATGTTTTAACCACCATATCAATATAAACTTATTATTTGATTGAAATTACGTTTATAAACGCTTAAGTAATAATAATAATAATATGTAATAAGTAATAATAATAAAAAACATAGTCATAACTAACTTAAATATAAAAACTATAAAACTTCCCGTTTATTATAAGAAATGTATGATTTATTATAAGAAAACTGTTAATGGACGTAATAATAATAATAATAATAATAATAATATGTAATAAGTAATAAATAAAAATAATAAAAAACATCGTCATAACTAACTTAAATATAAAAACTATAAAATATCCCGTTTATTATAAGAAATGTATGATTTATTATAAGAAAACTGTTAATGGAAGTATTCTTGTGTCCACTATTGTATAAGTCAGCAAATGTTTTAAGCACCATATCAAATTTAACTTATTATTTGATTGAAATTACGTTTATAAACGCTTAAGTAATAATAATAATAATAATAATAATAATATGTAATAAGTAATAAATAAAAATAGTAAAAAACATAGTCATAACTAACTGAAATATAAAAACTATAAAATGTTCCGTTTATTATAAGAAATGTATGATTTATTATAAGAAAACTGTTAATGAAATATTTTTGTGTCCACCATTGTATAGGTAAGCAAATGTTTTAAGCACCATACCAAAATAAACTTATTATTTGATTGAAATTACGTTTATAAACGCTTAAGTAATAATAATAATAATATGTAATAAGTAGTAATAATGAAAAACATAGTCATAACTAACTTAAATATAAAAACTATAAAATGCCCCGTTTATTATAAGAAATGTATGATTTATTATAAGAAAACTGTTAATGGAAGTACTCTTGTGTCCACTATTGTATAAATAAGCAAATGTTTTAAGCACCATATCAAATTCAACTTAATATTTGATTAAAATTACGTTTATAAACGCTTAAGTAATAATAATAATAATAAGTAATAATAATAATAAACATAGTCATAAATCATTTAAGTATAAAAACTATAAAATGTCTCGTTTATTACAGGAAAGGTATGATTTATTACAAGAAAACTGTTTTCATGGAAATATTCTTGTGTCCACCATTCTATAAGTAAGCAATAGTTTCAACCACCAATTTCCATTTCTTTTCCAAATTGCTCGAAATAGATGTTCACAAAATGTGAAATGCAAAAATTCATTTTTGTTAAGAGAGAGAAAATTGCTGAACTATGTCTTCAATTCTAACAGAACAGAAAGACAGTACAAAAAGATGACAGAAATCTGTATTGTCAGCAATTCACGACATATTTCTTATATATGCAGTTCGTTAACTGTTTTGAAACCCTTTCAGTGACTTATGTTATATTTAATATAAGTCGTTGTAGTAGTTGGTATTTAGGAGATGTTTATTTTAGATGTTTTGTCCTTTTACGCTGATTTTCGGAACACAAGATCAAACTCTAATTTTTAATAATTCCAACCCACTGCGAACATTTTGGCTTAGCCCCGACTTGAACCTGCCAAATATTCAATGAAGTCCATTCAGGTACTAGATTTGTTCGATGTCTGATATTAGCGCATCATTGAGGAAAATAAAAAATATTAATAAGCACAGTTGTAGCAATTTTTAATTTGCTGATATTATTCCACATAATTATAAAAACATTGCGAGAATTGTGGGATGAGACAAATTTCACTAGCTAGAAATTGGTTAAATTTCCGAGGTTTTAGATTACACTGAACTTACAATAATTATTCAACGAAAGACTGTTTAATCCAATGGGTTTGCAATATGAAATTTTATACTTAAAAAGAAGACTAATTTTTACCATAGTGTATATTTTAAAGAATTGTTAATTTGGGTAAAAGTTTTTAAAGATAAATCACATACACAGAGAAAAAATTCTGTAACTGACATCTAGAATCTAAGTTGTGGCTCTAGAAAATATAGTTCCATGTCATCCTTATAAATTCTAGTCCCCTTCGAAAGCGAGTTCTAGAAGCCCCTATTAAAATTCTAGAGCGTTTGCCTATATTCTCGAGGACAAAGTTATTTAAAAATCTCTACAAATAAGTGAAACTACAAGAGGCGGGTTTCAGCAACTATAATCTTGGTTTATTACCAAATTCTAGAAAATCAAACAAGAATTTCTCGCAATACAAATGATTCAGAATATTTAGAGTATTTAGAATATTGATTCACCATCTAGAAATGTGTTCACTAGAAATTCTCGATAATTTCGCCTATTCAGTTTATTGGCGTGCTTTACGCGCTTAGCTCGGAAATCTATATTTCTAGTTAAGGGATTTAGAAAATGGCCACTTATTCATTCTAGAGGAAGGCGGTATATTTGTTTTCTCGGTGAATATAAAAGATAATATGCAATTCTGTATATTATCTTTAATTATCATAATTGCTATTTAAATAATTATAGTAATTTTGCTATATATATATATATATATATATATATATAGTAATTCTTTACTTATGTAATCAAAGAAAAGCTGTACAAATTTTCTCGATATAATATAGTGGAAAAACCAAAGCGCTTGTCATATCTGTGTTAGTTTGAACTAAAATTTTATTTTATTAATTCTGCAGTAATGAAACTTTTTCTTTAAGGACAAGGATGAATTCCTTGTGGCTCAACTGTGAAACTTCGTTTCTCTCAAACGATTTGGTGAATTTTGATGTTTTTTTTTCCCAGGAGGGTAGAAAGTAGGGTATTTAACAAAAAAAAAAAAAAAAAAAAAAAGACTGTATCAGCCTATTTCTTTTTTCCTGATTCAATTTCAAACTTCTGAAAAGAAATTAGCCTTTCAAGAATCCTTATATCCAGGGCGAAAATTAAGAACATATTTATTTATCAACAACTAGACAAAATTTATTGATTTTTTGAAAAATTCTTTATCTTCTTTATTTCTTTAAACTATTTTGAAATTTTTATTGTTGCTTTTTTATAATTAAAAGTCCTCGACACTACAATATTATTACACTACTACACCATTTCATTTTTGTCTTTTTTTAAATCCATATTAAAAAATGCCAATACAACATCATTCAATAAATATTATTTGCAGTAAAATAAAAACACAGAAATGCAACAAGCTTCCATAATTATGCTAAAACTTCTCCCAAGTCCCCAGAAAACGTACTTTACAGAAAAGCTAAGAAAAAATCTTCTGCCGCAAAAAGTTTGAAAATCATTTCATGAATTTCTAGTCTTCAGAAAATAGTCCTGTTTATATCAAATTGACCACATGTGTCTAAATACTATTTTTAAGCTAATAAAACCATTTTCTAAGCTAATATATTTTTACTTCTTTATAAAAAGTGTAAGGAAGTATCGTAATTCCGATCTGCGAAATGGATTTTCTATCTCGCATAGCTCAAAACCGAATGATCGTAGAATGTTACAAATTTATATGTGTGACTGTCATGATGTCCAGTTTTATAGTTGCAACTTTGGTTTTAATACGAGCTCCAACTTCAGAGATATCAACGACATTACATGAATTTTCGTGACATCTGTATGTAAGTATGTGTGTGTGTGTGCGTGCGTGTGTTCTCGTATAAGGTGGAAACCGAGGACATGCTCTTGTTTACACACCTTCTAACCGAGGACGTCGTTCAAAACGAGGACGTCCTCGGTTTGAAATCCTGTCGAATTTCGTTTCTAGGACCTAAATTTATACTAAGAAATGGTTTTTTTACTTTTTTAAAATATGTCCTCAGTTTCCGGTTTTTTCATTTTTAAGTGTGTGTAGTTTACACACTACTGTCACAGAAGTGTGTAAGAAGTCCTCGGTTTGCGGATGCAAATGCATACGGAGTGTTGTCCTCGGTTACACGATGTGGATACATATGAGTGTGTAAATCCATTCCTCTTCTTTTATTTTCTGAAAAGTATTCTTTATCTTATGTATCTATATTATTTTCTTTTTTATCTTTTTCTTTTCTTTTTCTTTTAATTTTTATTAATGAACTTATATGCATACTTTCTGGTAAAAGATAATTGATTTCTTAATAATGACAATCTTTTTCCTGAAATAATTATTGTGATTTGTGTCCTATAACATTTACTGACTGTGTTCATTTAATGTTTTAAAATTACTTACTGTCTCATTATTGATGATATTTATATTTGTAAATTTTTAAAATTGGAAGAGAAATAATTATTCTTAATCTTTGTCACGTTTGGTTTTAAACTTTTCTTTAAAATTGTTTGTTACGTTAAAATACAATATATTTTTTTTTTCTTTACGATTAATTTTTTTTTTTTTTTTTTTTTTTTTTTTTTTAATCAGATAAAACTTTATTTCGTAGCTTTATTTTCGTAAAACTTTATTATGTAAACTATTTATTTTTATTTTCTAGAATCAACATATGAATAAAAATATTTATATCACACAATTTCTTTCCTTATTGCTGTTGGGGAAAATTTAGAGTCTCATTTTTGAAAATAGATTTTCATAATGAATTCACTGTAAATGGTAGGTCTTAGTTCTCGTATGCATAAGCATACATTGAATTAATAAACGATGATATTGATTTTTTTTTTTTTTTTTTTTTTTTTTTTTTTTTTTTTTTACATTTATAAAGCATTTTTTTTAATTAATAAATATCTACACAAAACGTTGGCTAAATGAAATATGCAAGTTATGAAATATCAAATATTTTGTAAAATATTTTATGTAATAATCGCATAATTTTTAAAACATTAAAACATATATTTAATTTAACATTCAATTGCACATCTTTATGTTAAAATAGTCAAGATAATTTTTAAAATATGTAATTTAAATTCCGAATTAAGGCAATTATTTCAAAATGTTTCGGAACTAATACGTACAAAAAGTCTTTATTTGCATGTTTGTGACTATGTCCACGATGGCAAGTATGTTAAATTGTCTTCGAAGGCGGGTTTATTAAAATGTCCTCGAAAGCAGGTGTACTAAAATGTCCTCGACGGCGGATGTGCTAAAAGTCCTCGAAGGCGGGTGTGTTAAAAGGTCCTCGAAGGCAGGTGTGTTAAAAAGTCCTCGTTTGCATCTGTGTTAAAACGTCCTCGTTTGCATCTGTGTTAAAACGTCCTCGTTGGCATGTGAGTTAACATGTCCTCGAAGGCAGGTGTGTTCAAATGTCCTCGAAGGCAGGTGTGTTCAAATGTCCTCGTTTGCATGTGTGTTAAATGTCCTCGAAAGCAGGTGTGTTAAAATGTCCTCGAAGGCAGGTGTGTTAAAATGTCCTCATTTGCATGTGTGTTAAATGTCCTCGAAAGCAGGTGTGTTAAATGTCCTCGAATGCAGGTGTGTTAAATTGTCCTCGATTGCGTGTGTGTTAAATGTCCTCGAAAGCAGGTGTGTTGATTACCCTCGAAAGCAAATTTATCAAAATGTTCTTGTTCATATGTTTAAAATTTCCTGAAAAGCAGATTTGTCGAAAAAATCTTCATTTACCAGCAGGGGCGCCGGCTTAAAAAAATGCTGTGGCTGCTCTGCTCAAGGGTATAGCTTGAGTGGGGGAAGTGGTATTCCCTCCCCCAATATTTTGAAAAATATGGTGGCACGTAAAGGTTTTTTCTTTTTCTTTCTTTATGTGCAGTTTTGCGCCTTAAAGTTCATTTTAAAGTGGTTCATAATTTTGTTCATTAGCGTAATGTATCAAAAATGCTAAGATTTGTGTATCGCGAGCCGCTTATGGCGACCAGCTGATTGGTCGACAAGCAAAAAATTTTGCATTAAAAAGTCTGACTTTGCAAATTTCCGCTCGGTGTGATCTTAAACGCCTTCTTCCCTTTTCAGACAAATACAACAGCCTGTTTGTCTGTTTATAAACTATCCTTTGAAATTTTGACCGTATTTACGACCTTTAAAAAATCTGACCATAGCATAAATTCTCAATTGGTGGCGTCTATGTAAATTTTTCCCGTTTCAGACAGTTACTATCAATAGCATGTTCGCTTATCCTGTAAACGACACTTTAACATTCTAATCTTAGCGTGTTTCCGCTCCGTGGCGTCTGCGGCGTCCTTCCTTCTTTTCAGATACATGGAATTTTCTCGAAAGTAAAAACGGGGGTCTTTTTAAGTGGTCCTTGCCCATATTTATACGATTTTCGGAGAAAACCACGGAAAACTACATATAAGCGCGAGCTGGGATCGAATTGGCACTTCACTACCATGGATTTTAAAAAGCTCAGTTGCTTTGCGCCCCTGTTAGCGCTGCATCTTTGCTTACTTGACAAAACACTTTATCTTAATTTCATTGTAAGAAGTCTAAGGAAATGTATTTTCCAAGTGAAATTTCCTTCCAGAGCATCCATTTTTTTTAGAATTGTTTCAGGTTGAATATTCTATTTATTAGGCTTTGAAGCAAAATTGCTTTTATTCAGTGATTTAAAATAAACTTATTTAAACAAAAAACAAAAAAACTTATCCACTTCTCATATATATGCTTTAAAAGCATATATATGAGTAAATTAGCCTGATATTTAGGGTGTTACACACAGTTAAATAATCTAGTGATTGTATGACTGAGGCTATGAAAGAAAAACTCTAAATTAATCCGTTTAGTCTGACATTTCCAACATCCCTAGTCAGCTAGAAAATGTCGATTCAATATCGATAACTACATTGAAAACCCACATATCCTTTGAAGGTTGGCGTCAGGACATCGCTTTCTGCTTTATGGTAAATTTACATGTTTACTATTCATTCAAATGTATAAGACCTGTGAAGAGTTGTCATTTCGAAAAGTGAACTGAGGTGGGGTAGAATACAAAGAAAAAGAATTGGGTTGGGAATTAAGGCCGACTTGCTGTTCTTGGATCCCAGGCCTGAGGGGGTGTGCCCTCCGTGGGGGGTCTTTCTAAGGGACCCTATCTCGTATTTACGCAAATTTCGGAGAAAACCACGGAAATCTCAGAACGGCTAGGCGGACGAGCGCGACCTGGGATCGAACACGGCACCTCGCGTCTACCAGCTTTGAGCGCAGTAAAAAGAGAAAGAGTGATTAAAAAATAAATCGCAAGTGTACCTGTCGCTTTAAGCTGGTGTTATGATTTCTTTAACATAATTAAATAAATGATTTGAAGGAGAAAGCTAAAATATTTGATACGTTAAATTAAAATTAATATTATTATTTAAATATTGATTTTAAAATTCGTATAACTTTTAGACAGTTAAAATTGAGATAATTACTCTGAAACTTCTAAGAGCAATTTTTATATCATTACCATAAGATTTTAAAAGATGTTAAAAGATATTACAGAAAACATAAATTAAACATTAGAAAAACTAAATTTTAAATATTATAATTCGAAACATTTTTGTTAAATTTTAATGCACAGAAGAATTTTAACCATATATGTATATATTATCCTTTAAAAATATTTGGTAATATTAATAATTTAGTTATCTCCGATTTTTGTATATAAGACCGCATTGAAAAAAAAAAAAAAAGAAAGAAAGAAAGAAAGAAAGATAGATAGAAGGTGCGCAGTTTAGCTCCCAACCGGCTAATTTTATTCCAGGTTTGAAGTCAAAAAATGCCAAAAATTTTAATGCTTATTTTCATATATATTTTTTAAATATAATAACATCATTTGCATAAACATTTCCTAAAAAATAAAATATATATATATATATATATTAAATAAATAAAAAAATAATTAATTAATTAATTAAATCATATAAATAAATAAAATAAAATAAAAATAAATAAATAAGTGTGCAAGTAAAAAGTACCTTTAAAGTTGTCTTTCACTGTCCGGGTTTAAGCTACTAATGGATTTGTACTAGAATTTTTGTTTGTTTGTTTTTTTCTCTCTCTCCTTTTTAATGCATTTATTTGCGGAATTTTACATTAATTTACCTTTATCAACTTCGATTCTTGTTTGTTTGTTTGTTTTTTCGGTACAAATCTTGGAAGCTATTTTTAACTAACTTCCCTACTAGCTAGACATTTGAAACTTTCACAGTAGCTCAGAACCCGATGACAACACAATACTTCGAAGTCAGATTTTCGAATTTTCGAATAATTTTCTTTTAATTAATTAAAATATGAAAATAATAAGCTACTAATAGCAATAAAAATAGCCATTGAAGTATTAGCTGTAATTTAAATGTTGGCAAAAAAAAATACCAGTTCATTTTGTTTTGACATAAAAATAAATACATTTAATTAAATTTTCACGTTTAATTAAAACGTGAAAGTTGAAAATTTATAAAAAGTTAAATGATGCATATACGTTGTTCTAAAAGGAGTAATATTTTATTTTTAAAACCAACTTTTTTTTTTTTTTTTTTCATTACAATTATTAGTTCACTGAACTGTGTCCATGTGCATAAATATTGCTTATAAATTATTTTTTTTATCCTCGTCTATTACATTAATGATTCACAAAAAATTTAAAAACATGGTATATAATTTTTTTTAACTTATAATTTTTTTATTAAATTAATTATTATCTTTTTTCACGGGGAACCAGTGTAAAAGGACCTTATTTATTAGTTTTTTAATTTACAGCGGATGTATTTTCACTATTACTAATTAAATAAATTATTTTTAGATTCAAGCTAAGTATAACATATCAACAGAAACTAAGTTCCAATAAATAAATAAATAAATAATAATCTGAAAGTAACTATTTTTGATTATTCTCAATCAAATATTTAGTCAAGGTTAAAATCTTTTTTCCTGCCCTCCCCTATCCCCTCCCAGTTGTCCCTTATTATATTTTACTTCCTTTTACCTACATTTCGTAGAGAAATAATTTTGGATCAAATAACCGAAAATTAATTTTTCCTATGATTAGACATTTTAAGGTCTACCGAATCTGAATATCGATTTTTAACAGTTTGTAACGGTATGTATAAATCTATTATCAGTATAATTAAGTAATAACAATAATAACAATAGCAGAAAACCAAAATTTGATACTCAAAATTTGTATAATATGTTGATATTAGTTGCAACATTTATTGAGTCCAGGCCGACGTGTTACTTTTTTGCAAATAATTAATAGAAAAAGTGTCAATTGATAAAAGAAAATATTTCGTTGTGTACACAGCATCCTTATAATTTTTCAAGAGTTTTTTTAAATGGCTTTTTATCTAATTACAAAAAGCACAAAATAAAAATATAAGTGAAAATAAGTAAATAAATAAATTTTTTAGAAGCTATTTATTGAAATTGGAATTTCTCATCGTGCCTTCGTGACACGCCAAAAAACAAGGTGCCTCCCCTTTAAAGTAAATATAAGCAACGCATTGCATTCCTCGTTAGCTCCGTTAGTTAGAGCATCATGTTGATAACGGTTGGCTATGAGTTCAATCCTCGAAAGGCCGATATGGTAATTTTTGGAGATATTTTAGAAAATGTGTCAATTAGTAAAAGAAAGTATTAAAAAAAAAAAAAAAAAAAAAAAAAAACTCAGTCCAGCAGGTGGAAATAGTTTAGACCTGAAAGTGTTAAATCTCCATTTTTCAGGTAAGATATTTTCACCCATTTTAACTGATTACATGAAGTTGAATTGTCATCGCGTTTTCTGTCACGCTAAAAATTAAGACACTTCCACTTAAAAAAAAAAGAAAAAGAAAAGAAACAGTAAGTAAGCATTTCATTGTATCTCTATCTCTTAATGGCTTAGTTGGTTAGAGTGTCACGTTAATTTTTTAAATAATTAATAGAAATGGTGCCAGTTGATAAACGGAAATATTTCGTTGTGTACACAGTATCCTAATAATTTTTGAAGAGTTTTTAAAATAGCTTTTTATCTAGTTACTAAAAATCACAAAATAAAAATTTAAATAAAAATAAATAAATATAATTTTTTAGAAGCATTTTATGGAAATTGGATTTCGCTATCGCGTCTTCATGTCACGCTAATAAATAAGGCAACTCAACTTAAAAAAAAAAAAAAAAAAAAAATGTCAGCAGTACTTATTGACGCTTGTTGGCGCAGTTTGTTAGAGCGTCAAGTTGCTAATGCGATGGTGCTGAGTTCCATCCCCGAAGGATCGATGCGTTAAATTTTACAGATAATTAATAGAAAATGTGTCAATCGCTAAAAGGAAATTTTTCATTGTCTAAAAGGTACAAAATAAAAAGATATATATATATATATTATTCTTTTAGAAACTTTTTATTGAAAGTGGATTTTTATCATCGTGTTTTTGTGTCATTCTGAAAAAGAAGACGTCTCCGCTCGTTAGCACATTTGGTTAGAGTGTCATGGTGATAATGCGATGCTCGTGGGCTTGATCCTCGTAAGCCGACGTGTTACTTTTTTGCCGATAATTAAAAGAAACGATGTCAATTGAAAAAAGAAAATCTTTCATTGTCTACACAGGTTCCTAAGGAATTTCGATAGTATTTTTAAAGAAGTTTTTTTTTTTCTTTTGAGTTACTAAACGCACAAAACAAAAATGTCAGTAAAAATAAAAATAAAAATAAATAAATAAAAATAACACTGAAAGTTTTTTATTATTGTGGAGCCCTAAAAAGCCTAAAATAAAAATTTATTCTTCAAGAGACATGCTATAAAATCATAAAAGTTTCAACTACAAGAAAATTTTAAGGAAAAATATACATATTTCACTTTTGCAAAACATGAAAAATTTTAAATATTCCAAATATTTTAAAAAGCGTTCGAGAACAATATTCATTTTGTATAAGTATTTTTTAGATTTTTCTAGAATGTTTTATGACTTTTTCTTGACAGTTGTTAGACTTTTGGTTAGAACGTCATGCTGATAACGCGATGGTCTCGGATTCGATCCTAGAAAGACGATATAGTACTTTTTTTGCAGATAAATAATCGAAAAAAAAATGTTAATTGATAAAAGAAAATCTTCCGTTGTCTACAAAATATCCTAAGAAATTTTAATTAGTTTTTTAAGTATCTTTTTTCTTTTTGGTAACTAAAAAATCACAAAATGAAATTTAAGTAAAAAATCATTTTTTAAAGTTAGAAGCTTTTTATTGTGAAGCCCTAAAACGCATAAAATAAAATTTATTCTGGCAAAGACATGCTAAAGAAATGAAAGTTTCAACACTAAAAAAAAATTTAGAGAAAAATATAGGTACTTTCCTTTTGCAAGAGATGAATTTTTTTTAATGTTCAAAATATTTTTAAAAGCTTTCGAGACATTTGAAATGTCTGGCTTAACGAATGATTATAGAAAAATTAATAACTAAGAATATTGGTCTTTAAAGCTTTTTAAAATATATTGAACATTAAAAAATTTTCATCTCTTGCAAAAGGAAAGTACCTATATTTTTCTTTAAAATTTTCTTAGTGTTGAAACTTTCATTTCTTTGTAGCATGTCTTTGCCAGAAAATTTTTTATTTTATGCTTTTTAGGGCTTCACAATAAAAAGCTTCTAACTTTAAAAAATGATTTTTTGCTTAAATTTTGTTTTATTTGTTTGTTTGTTCTTCCGGATTACAATGTCATTTCTCTCTCTCTCTCCCTTTTTTTTTTTTTTTTTTTAAATTCTACTACTTTGTTTCCTTTTCTCCCCCCCCCCCCCATCTCTCTCACACACTCTCTCTCTGCAAAATTTATAAAAATACAGATTTTCTTTCTTTTTCTTTTCTTTTCTTTTTTTTTTTAATTAGTCAAATATGCTTCAATAAGCTATGTGGATAAAAATTATCTTAATAATATGAAATTTAAATTTTCTATAAGAATTAATGAGACTCGTGAATGTTTAACGGATGTAGCACCAATCTATATATATATAAATGGTTAAGAGATTTTTTAGTCTGTTTGTCTGTGTGTTGACGCAAGTTGCCACCAGATTTTCATACTTAAGTTAATTTTAAAAAATCTAATTGTCCGATCGGTAAGTTGACGGATTCAGAAAAAAAGGCCCCTTTCATTTGGTACCTTATTTGTAATGAAATTTTGATTAGATTTTTTAAAATTAATTAAAATGTGAAAATAATAATAATAATAATAATAATAATTAATAAATAAATAAATGAATAATGATAATAATATTAAATTTGCTCCCGCACATAAAAAAAAGTAAAAATATGAAAATCGAGTAAAAAAAAAAAAAAAAAATAATAATAATAATAATAATAATAATAAAATAATATACCTCAATTTTAGATTTTTTTTTCCTCCTTTTGTTTAAATAGTATGTTTTTGGCACGGATGAATCGCGCTTGGCATGAAAGCTAATTCAGCATTACATTAAAGAGCTTTACTTAAATTTATTATAGAGCTTTACTTGATAATCATTAGCATTAACGAGCTTTACTTGATAATCCTGGGTAATTTTTTAAATTTTAATACTGAAATAGATCGGACATTTTTCGCCAAGGACTCCACTTTGGTAATAGCCACTTTAAGGCAAGTAACGCATAAAAAATATAAATAAATTATAAAATATTGAAAAACAGAAAAGAAAGAAAACGAAAACGAAAAGAAAAGAAAATAATAATAATAATAATAATAATAACATAAATTATGTATTTTTGTCTAAAGTGACGATAAAAATTCAAAAGTCGCGAAGGGGAGCTACATTAAGGCTGTACCAGGATCAGGTTTACATATTTCATTATTTCTTTTTCTTTATACCAACTACTATTAACTAACTCAACTACTATTATAACCACAAAAATTAATTATCTCATGCGATAGACGTAGCTGATCATAGCACATTGTAATAATATACGAGTATATGGTGTGAAATTGTTGTCATTTTATGGTTGATCGAATAAATCAAATAAATATACAAAATAACGTGAAAGAGAATATTATGTACACCACATATAGTGTTGTTCATATGTAACTGGGATTCAAACATAAAATGGCTACTTCAATTTTTTCGATACTGCTCGTTTCGAAACTGTCATCTGATAAGCACTCAAACGGAAGCCTACTGGTAAGCTATTGTAACCGGCAATAGGGACAGATACCCGAGAGACTGCGAATGAGCGGGTCGTTGTCAAAGGCAGCGGGGAACCAAAGCGGGCTTTAAAGCAATTTCATGATTTCTTTAAATTTCATTTTTGTTTGTAAAGCGATATAGAAAAGAATTTCTTTTAAATATAGTGACCAGCGAAGCGAGGAAAACCTTCGTTGATTCACTACCTTCATTGATTTCATGAATTAAAAAATGGTTTCGTTAAGAAACTTTGATCTATTGGCACGCAGGCAGCATCAGGCCGAGTTTTGTACATTTCGAGTTTGAGATTTTTCCCGAATTCGGAATTATGTTCGTTCCCGATTTGAGAGGGGGCTAACACCTCTCTCACACAAGAATGTATTTCATACAAATCTGTTTCTAAAACTGCATTAAGATCTTTCTTAAAGTATAGTGGAAATGTTGAAAAAAAAAATGTTTTACATACCTTAAATTTTAATATTAAGTTTATATTAATGTAGGTAAAAAAAGCAAATGATTTGTTTCAAAAATATTTATATAAAATAAAAAATAATCATAATAATAATTTGCCTATAAAAGAAAACCACCTCATGATTCAAGTTAAAGTATTTTATTAATTTTAAGTAAAATAAGAGTTCTTTAAAATGTTTGAACGAAATACAAAATTTCAATTCATATTCATAAAACAATCGGCTTGAGGTATTAAAAAAAAAAAAAAAAAAAAAGCATTGTCACCGTGTTCTTAAATATACTGAAAGTTTTAAATGTCTATCTAGTCGGAAAGTTATATGATTATTGAATCATTTAAACTGGCTAAAAGTATTTTAAATAATTATAAGATAAAAAAAATTTTATAAACCATGTTTTTTAATTTTCTGTTGAATCATATAAACGCTACTGAAGGCAGCCGGAACCCCAGCAATTGGATAAAAGTATTAAAAAAATTCCTTGCTATCGTCTTTTTTTGAGCTATTATAAAGGCAGCAGGGTCCCGAAGCAATTGGATAAAAATATTTTTAAAAAGCACTTTCACCGTATTCTGAACTGTTCCGAAAGTTTCAAATGTCTAGCTACTCGGGAAGTTAGTTAAATGAATTTTCTGTTGAATCACATGAACGCTGCCGAAGGCAGTAGTGACCTGAAACAGTTGACTAAAAGTATTAAAAAAATATATTGCCACCGTGTTCTGAGCTATCCTGAAAGTTTCAAATATCTAGCTAGTCGGGAAGTTAGGGAAAAATCGATTGCAAGCTTTGTACTAGTAACGCTGCCGAAGGCAGCAGGAACCCGAAACAGTTGGCTAAAGGTATTAAAAAAAATGCATTTTCACCGTGTTCTGAACTATTCTGAAAATTTTAAATGTCTAGCTAGTCGGGAAGTTAGTTAAACAAATGTTTTGTCGAATTATATAAGCGCTGCCGAAGGCAGCGGGATCTGAAATAGTTGACTAAAATTATTAGAAAAATGTATTGTCACCGTGTTGTGAGCTGTCCTAACAGTTTCAAATGTCTAGATAGTCGGAAAGTTAGTGAAAAATCGATTGCAAGCTTTGTACTGATAACGCTGCCGAACGCAGCAGGAACCCGTAACAGTTGGCTAAAGGTTTTAAGAAAATGCATTTTCACCGTGTTCTGAACTATTCTGAAAGTTTCAAATGTCTAGCTAGTCGGGAAGTTGGTTAAATAAATTTTCTGTCGAATCATATAAGCGCTGATGTAGGCAGCGGGACTTGAAAAATTTGACTAAAATTATTAGAAAAATGTATTGTCACCGTGTTGTGAGCTGTCCTGAAAATTTCAAATGTCTAGCTAGTCGGAAAGTTAGTGAAAAATCGATTGCAAGTTTTGTACTGATAACGCTGCCGAGGGCAGCGGGAACCCGAAACAGTTGGCTAAAGGTTTTAAGAAAATGCATTTTCACCGTGTTCTGAACTATTCTGAAACTTTTTAATGTCTAGCTAGTCGGGAAGTTAGTTAAATAAATTTTCTGTCGAATTATATAAGCGCTGCCGAAGGCAGCGGGACCTGAAATAGTTGACTAAAATTATTAGAAAAATGTATTGTCACCGTGTTGTGAGCTGTCCTAAAAGTTTCAAATGTCTAGCTAGTCGGAAAGTTAGTGAAAAATCGATTGCAAGCTTTGTACTGTTAACGCTGCCGAAGGCAGCAGGAACCCGAAACAGTTGGCTAAAGGTTTTAAGAAAATGCATTTTCACCGTGTTCTGAACTATTCTGAAAGTTTCAAATGTCTAGCTAGTCGGGAAGTTGGTTAAATAAATTTTATGTCGAATCATATAAGCGCTGCCGAAGGCAGCGGGAGTTGAAATAGCTGACTAAAATTATTAGAAAATGTATTGTCACCATGTTGTGAGCTGTCCTGAAAATTTCAAATGTCTAGCTAGTCGGAAAGTTAGTGAAAAATCGATTGCAAGCTTTGTACTGATAACGCTGCCGAAGGCAGCGGGAACCCGAAACAGCTGGCTAAAGGTTTTAAGAAAATGCATTTTCACCCTGTTCTGAACTATTCTGAAAGTTTCAAATGTCTAGCTATCCGGGAAGTTAGTTAAATAAATTTTCTGTCGAAACATATAAGCGCTGCCAAAGGCAGCGGGACTTGAAATAGTTGACAAAATTATTAGAAAAATGTATTGTCACCGTGTTGTGAGCTGTCCTGAAAATTTCAAGTATCTAGCTAGTCGGGAAGTTAGTTAAAAATCGATTGCAAGATTTGTCCCTGACAAACCCACAAACAAACCCACAAACAAACCCACAAACAAACACACAAGAATCGAAGTTAATAAAAACATGGTAAAATGCATTGTCATCATGTTCTGAGCTATTTTAAAAGTTTCAAATGTCTAGCTAGTCGGGAAATTAGTTAAAAATCGATTGCAAGATTTGCACTGGGCAAACAAACAAACAAAAAAGAAACCAAGTAAACATGGTAATAAAAAGTCGATTTTTTTTTTTTCTTAACAAAGAAAGTTATATTTCTATTAATATAGTGTTACGAAATTGTAAATAATTGTGTTTATTTTTGTATAAATTCTTTCAAAGAGGCTTAGTAAGTTGATAAAGGGCTAATTTTGTGCATTTCTAGTCGTTTTAGCGTTGAAATAGCCTTATTTTCCCTTAAAAACGCATTAAAAAGCCCCAGTAATGCAGGTAATGGATAAAGCGCAAAATTTGGCGACTTTTTCCCACCTTGGCGATTTTTTTGCCGACCTTGGCGAGAAAATCCTTATATGGGATATACCAAATATGGAAGCTGTAAGTTGATTGGTTGACCACTTTCTAGAGTTTTCTCGAAAAATCTGGGTTCCATGGAACAGCATATAAGGAGCGCTTCCTCGCCAAGGCAGTCAGTTCAGTTGAGATCTCAGCCAGCTTCGCTAGTGCTTGCATTGCTCTTAAGCCTCTTTGAGAGAGACTTGCCTCAAGTGTTATTGCTATACAGTTTGTACTGTGGATTTGCTATTGACAGCTGTTGTTTAAGCTGTGTTTACTGTTTGAATTGAAGCTGATACTTGGTTTATAGACCTGTATTTTTTCTGGAACTTTCTGTGAATAAATTACAGAATTTTTGTACGTTTGGTCTTTCATTCTCAGACAACTCACGAACCCCCAAGTACGCAACATTTCTGGTGTCAGAAGTGGGATTGTCTGTGAATGGTTATAACTAGAGCTATGGAGGAACAGATGAAGAAACTTCTAGAAAGCTTAGCTACCCAGATGAATGAAATGAAAGAAGGGCAAAGAGAAATGAAGGAAAGACAAAGAGAGATGAAAGATAGCCTGAGTCAAGAGATGAAAGAAATGAAGGCAGCACAAGAGAAAATGGAAACATCGCAAAGAGAAATGAAAGACGGCTTGACTGAAGAAATGAAGGAAATGAAAGCAGTTCAGGAAAAGATGGAAGCCAGTTTGACCGAAGAAATTAAATCTAATCAAGATGAGATGAAGAGAGAGCTTTCAACGGCGAAAGAATCAATAGAGGGTAAATTAATGGTGATGGAAAATAGAATGGATGGAATAGAAGAGAAGGTTATGAAAGTAGAGAGAAATTTTGAAGAGAGATTTACGAAGATAGAAGAGAATTTTGAGGAGAAAGTTAAAGAAAATTTTGATCAGGAACTGAAAGGCAGGTTTTCAGAGATAGAAGGTAAATTGAAGAGAATAGAAGAAGATCTGGAGAGAAGAGTGGAAGAAAAGTTAGAGTCCATGCCCTAGGAAACTGAAAAGAAAGAGAGAAGAAACCAGAATCAGGAATTTATTAAGCTTTCCACCTACGACGGCAGTTCCTCGTGGCATGTATATAAGACGCAGTTTTCCATCGTAGCTGAAGCTAACGGCTGGGACTCTGTTGCAAAGAGGGCTCATCTGGTAGGGTCGTTGCGGGGCGACGCCGCAGATATTCTGGAGACCCTTTCGAAGGAACAGCGATATGACTTCGAAGCTGTAACCAGAGCAATAGAGCTACGTTTTGGAGCGAAATGGTCCAAAGAATATAGTCGACTCCAGCTAAGATCCCGTCGTCAGAGACCAGGGGAAAGCTTACAAGAACTGGCATCAAACATCCAGAGGCTTTCACATTTGGCTTTCTCAGACTGTCATCCTGAAACACGGAATGATCTGGCTCTAGAATATTTCATTGATGCTGTCGGAGATCCAGATATTCAACAAGCCCTCAGACTCTCCGGCGTGAAAGATGTTGAGTCAGCCTTGGTGTATGCCTTAAAGCTCGAGACAGCCCAACAAGCCTCCTATAAACATCGCCAGAACAGCACAGCACACAAAGTGAACGGCTCTCAAGATGATCTTAAAGAGATTCAGGAAATGATTGCAGAAATTAATAGAAGACTACGCATTCTTGAGAGGAAGAAAGAAGGGAAGACTCCAACAACTAAATGCTGGGGCTGTGGAAAAGACGGGCATATCAAACGAAGCTGCCCAGTAAGAACACCTAGTGAAGCAACCAAGAATGTCTCTGAAGTATGCCACCCAGAAGGAGCTCCTCGGGAAAATTCAGATGCATTCTTGCGGAAGCCTCCATCTGAAGATCATAAATACATCTCTAAAGCCGAGGATAAACACCAAAGAATAAGGCCAGTTGTTCGCCAAGTTACTGTCGCAACACCATCAGAACAAGATCCCGACCCATGGAGTGACGAAGAATTTAGAAAAGCCCAGATGGAAGATCCTGACGTAAAGCCTATATTACAACTGAAGGTGACGACCAGCAACAGACCTACCTGGCAGGACATTTCCAGATTTAGTCCCATTACGAAAAGTTATTGGGCACTTTGGGACTCTCTTCATATCAGAAACGGCGTATTATACAGAAAGTGGGAATCTGATGAAGGGAAAAGCTTCAGATGGCAGATTGTATTACCCAGATCAAAAATTCCAGATGTTTTAGAACAACTGCATAGTAGCTCTACCGGAGGCCATTTTGGGGTAATGAAGACTCTGCAGAAAGTTCGGGAACGCTTCTACTGGTGCAAGGCAAAGGAGGATGTGGAGAAATGGTGTAAATCCTGTGATGCTTGTGCGGCACGTAAAGGCCCGCAGAAACGAAGTCGAGGAAGACTGCAACGGTATAACGTGGGAGCACCATTTGAACGGATTGCAATCGACATCTTGGGTCCTTTGCCACGGACCTCCAGTGGAAATAAATACATTCTCGTCGTGATGGACTATTTCACCAAGTGGCCTGAGGCATATCCCATTCCCAATCAAGAGGCATGCACAGTCGCAGAAGTCCTAGTGCAGCAATGGGTGTCAAGGTACGGCACGCCCCCTACAACTTCATACCGACCAAGGTAGGAACTTTACCTCTGATGTTTTCAAAGGACTGTGTGAACTACTCGGCATAGACAAAACCCGGACAACATCCTTACATCCCCAGTCGGACGGCATGGTCGAGAGGTTCAATCGTACCATCCTGAATAACCTCTCACTTCTAGTATCAAGGAACCAGCAAGATTGGGACTTGAAGTTGCCATTGTTTCTGCTGGCTTATCGAAGTGCTGTCCATGAAACCACCGGCTATACTCCAGCCCAGATGCTGTTTGGACGTGAACTTCGTCTCCCTTGTGATCTCCTGTTTGGTTGTCCACCCGATGCGCCTTCATCGCCCGAGGAGTACATCCAAGATCTCCAGGCACGATTTGAGGACGTACACAACTTTGCTCGGGAGCGGATTAACATGGCAACGGAGAAAATGAAGACAAGGTACGATCTAAAGGCTACACAACATGAGTTCCAGGAAGGAGAGAAGGTCTGGTTGTGGAATCCTGTTCGACGCAAAGGACTCTCTCCCAAGTTACAGTGCAACTGGGACGGACCGTACACAGTCTTAAAAAGGCTGAATGATGTAGTGGTGCGGATCACTAAAACACCTTCATCAAAACCGAAGGTGGTGCACTATAACAGGCTAGCCAAGTACCACAATTAACGGTAATATTAAAAATTAAAAATGTAAATACTGGTAAAATTTGCGCATGCGTAATGTAAATATTTGTATATAAATATTTGTACATATTTGTGAATTTTGTAAATATTTGTATATAAATATTTGAACATATTTGTGAATTTTGTAAATATTTCTCACTTGATTTGTATTTCCATTTTATCGTTATATGCAACTTAGTTTTTGTGCTTTAGATTGTGTAAGTTTGTTTAGTTTCGCCTCTTGACCAAGGGTTGCATTGCCCGGGACGTGCAGTCCTTGGGAGGGGGGCAGTGTTACGAAATTGTAAATAATTGTGTTTATTTTTGTATAAATTCTTTCAAAGAGGCTTAGTAAGTTGATAAAAAGCTAATTTTGTGCATTTCTAGTCGTTTTAGCGTTGAAATAGCCTTATTTTCCCTTAAAAACGCATTAAAAAGCCCCAGTAATGCAGGTAATGGATAAAGCGCAAAATTTGGCGACTTTTTCCCACCTTGGCGATTTTTTTGCCGACCTTGGCGAGAAATTCCTTATATGGGATATACCAAATATGGAAGCTGTAAGTTGATTGGTTGACCACTTTCTAGAGCTTTCTCGAAAAATCTGGGTTCCATGGAACAGCATACAAGGAGCGCTTCCTCGCCAAGGCAGTCAGTTCAGTTGAGATCTCAGCCAGCTTCGCTAGTGCTTGCATTGCTCTTAAGCCTCTTTGAGAGAGACTTGCCTCAAGTGTTATTGCTATACAGTTTGTACTGTGGATTTGCTATTGACAGCTGCTGTTTAAGCTGTGTTTACTGTTTGAATTGAAGCTGATACTTGGTTTATAGACCTGTATTTTTTCTGGAACTTTCTGTGAATAAATTAAATTACTGAATTTTTGTACGTTTGTCCTTTCATTCTCAGACAACTCACGAACCCTCAAGTACGCAACAATATGATAATCTCATAAAAATTTATAACGATGAGTAAAATCTTCATAATCACATGCTACATTTAAAACGCATTTAAAGCATTGCATTTTATAACATCCAAAACATTTTGACGTTTCCTTAATTTTTTTTACTAGTCCCCTCTTCCGCTTCAGGTCACAATTTTTATACAAATGTATAAGATATAACAATTTCTTTACATTATTAATTTTTTTTATTAAATATTAAAATTTCATACTATTAAATGTGACTCATAAAGAACGTTTCTAGATGTTTGACAACTGTTATACTCAACATCGGTTGTTCAGTCTAATTTTTTTCAGGTTTAATTTTTTTTTTTTTTTAATTTTCATATTTATTTTTATCAATCACATTAGCAAGTTCATATTCTTCATAAATCCAATTCAAAACTGTATCCAAATCTTTAATATCTATAACAGGGATCGAAATTTCAATTCATATTGCACTCGCCAAAAAAAGTTTTACTCGCCAAGAAATAGGCTTGTCATATTTTTCCATTTATACGCAGTTTAGGTTTTTTATTTTTCCTAACTATTTCAAATGTTTTTACAAATATGTCTAAAATTAAATATATTAAAAGTGTGTCGTATATCATCATGTTTCATACTCAGCTATAATTAAAAATCATTATAATGAGATTTGAAAAAGATTAAAATATCTAATAACATATATGCATAGAGTCATTAAAGAAAAAAAGAAGAAAAAGAATTATTTGTCAAACAATATTCTGTAAAAATATTTTTATTATGAAAGATTAAGCTTTCTTTTCTTATTTATCTATTTATTTACTTAACGTTTTATATTAGAAATGTCTTTTTCGTCCATTTTATTTTTGTAATTAGACAGAATGTCGATGTTTATAACTTGTTCATTGTTGTCATTTGAAATAAACATTTCGCAATAACTTTTTCGATAAAATCGTTGCTTATAAATCATTACAAGCGCAAATCATTGACGTTTCAGTAAAAAGCTAGAAAATATGAACAGTTTTTTATTTTTATTTATTTATTTTTTTTTTTTTTTTAATCATTATACAACAGAATAAACATAGGCAGTATTTTTCAAAGGGCTCGGGCTCATTTTCAAGTGACAATATCGCATAGGCAAACTTTCGCGTATCTCTTTTCTCGGATAGTGGGCGACGGACAAAGAGACTTTCCACTCGTCTATTCTCACTCTGCTTGGAGAAATAACAGAGTAAGAAACAAAACTGCCTATGATATCAAAACTTTTATGTATGCACTAAGCATTTTTCCTTTTCCAAGCTGGCGCGATCTCGCACAGCGCACACACAGACTCGGGTCTCCGAGAATCTAAAAAGGAGAGGTTAAATATGAGGTTATAAGATGGCAAGATTTTGCCATATTTAAATCTATAAAAAAAATGTTTTCTGTTACCGTATCGTGTAAGAATTGTATCTATAACTAGACCAAATTTTTACTCGCTACAGTAAAAATTTCACTCGGCAATGGCGAGCTGGCGAGCGGAAATTTCGTGCCTTGCCTATACTATTTAATAAATACTGAAAATCATAAGTATATACTAATTAAGTTTTAACATTATTATATTTGAGTTTTTTCATAATATCATAGCTACTTTTAATAATGGAGCTATTAGTTAAACTATCAGTTATATTTTGTAAAATTTTACCTGCCTTATTTACATAAGTATTATAACCACTGGTTACTGTTCGAAATTTTAAAGAGTTTTTGTGAAACGTTGGAGTAAGAAAAACACAAGGAAAATTTATATTACAGTACTGATATTAATTTTTCTGTATTTTGCAGTAATTCTATTTTTAATATCACGAATATTACAATTATTCCTATAATAATTATTATTGTCGTATTTTGTCGAGGATATAACTGCGTAAATGACTTTTTAGGAAGTTTTTTTTTTTTTTTTTTTTTTTTTTTTTTTTATACACCCATCGCTTTTTTCCCTTTTCACCAGTATGAATATGAGGGTGATTTCTTAAACTACTCATTTCATTAGTATCACATGTGGGTCTAGGTTCAGTTAACCAACTTAATATTTAAGGGGATTTGGCATCACTAAAGGTTTCTTATAAAAGCTTATATTTTCATTTAATATTTATAAATTGAACTATATTATATATATTCAATAAAATATATATTCAGGCAACATTTCTTATGGTTTTTGATACATTTTCACAGATTTGAATTCTTTAAATTGCGCTTTCTCAGTTTGCATTTTTTCATGAATTCCTGATCTCCAGCACGTTAAACATTTTACAGTTAATTAAGAAAATGCTTATTATTTTTCGGATGTTTATTAGAATCTAATTAAAAGCGTTATGGATGCACTCTGAAATTTATGATTTTTTTTAAGGGAAAAAAAATAAATAAAAGGTCTGTGTATGTATGTAATAATATTCAAAATAAATATGATTTTTGTTATATTTCATTTTTAAGTTATATATATATATATATATACATATATATATATATATATATATATATATATATATATATATATATATATATATATATATATTTAAGGTATTACAAAATCCATCCCTAATTATTTTAAGTAGGTCTTATAACACACTGCCAAAAATATTAAGTATTTTCTTAGATATCTGTAGAAGTGTTAGCATTTTGAGGATTATGAATTCATGGAAAATATGCAAACCGATTAAATGCAATTTTAAGACTTCAAATCCTTAAAAAAAAAGGACCAAAAACAATATGAATTGTTGCCTAATACATATTTTATTGATCAAACCTAATATAGTTCAATTTACAAGTATCAAATGGAAATATAAGTTTTTGTATTAAACCATCGGTGGTGCCAAGTCTCCTTAAGATAGCTAGTCAGAAATATATATATATATATATAACCTGATTCAATTTTAACGCATATCCACCTTTAGCAGCGTAATGATGCTGCAACTTTTCCCATGTGAAGATAGCTATATTTTAGCTTCTAGTGTGTATTAGAGCACCAAATTTTTTTATGAGAGTGGGTTGAACAATACTTATTAGGTACGGGTGCATGTTGACACTTAATGCATCATTTTTCATGATTTGTTTAGTTTTTCGACTTCTTGAAGTGATAAAATGATAGTGAAGATATTTTTCGGATGACGAAGCATATTTTTAGATTCTTTAGCTAGACATACTGTCCTGTTTTTCACAAGCATGCTGTTCTTATTTTTATTGAATAAGTATTATCTATATTCTTTTCATATTCCGTATAAAAGGGCATTTTCCTGAACTGTTAATATATTAATTTTGAACTGTTAATATATTATTTTTAATTACTCATTTTGTCAGAGTTAAGTAAATCTGATAAGTGCAATTGAAAACCTTATAAGAATTTTGATTGCAAAAGTAATAAATGATAAATTAAAAAAAAAAAAAAAAAAGAAGAAGAAGAAGAAGTAAGCAAACACCATACAGATTAATTAAATATTTGTTGCAATTGTTTCGATTCGGAATAATAGCACAACCTTTCATCAAAAGAAAATGCTATTCACAAGCGCAATATCAAAGCAGCACTTACATCTAATTTCTGCCTGAAGAAGCGATATTGCTGTTTTTCAGCCCAAAAGAATTGTTGTGTGGTAGTTTTTTTTTTATTTTTTCAACTTGTATTTTCTTGCAAACACTCTTTTTACTTTACTTTTCTTCTTTTCTTTTCTTTTATTTCCTTCTTTTATTTCTTTCTTCTTCTTCTTTTTTTTTTTTTTTTATTAAAATAATCTAGAGGTTCTGCTCGTGGATTCAAACTATGTACTGCGCCTGGATATCCGGAAAATTTCTTCTGAATATTAAAGTCCTTTATGTCGGAAGTCCAGGTAAAGGGAATTAGAATATTACCATTATTTTCGTCTAGATCCAAATCGGAATCAGAAACAGTTTCAGCGTTTGGAAATAACACAGAAGGTTCTATTTAATCTGAATTTTTCATCACTATCACTGCTATCATTCGATTTCTTAATTTCATCATCAGAAGATGCAAATAAAATCGCATTAATTTCGTCTTGTGTTAATATTTTTTTACGTCGAAAAGCCATAAACAAATAGAAAGGAATAAGAGAATACAGGATGATCTCAGCGAACAAACTGGGAATAAAAATTTTGTTTCTTATTTCAAAAGCTTTGGGACAAGAAAAACCCCTTCCTTATACCCTTCTTGTCACCGTAAAGTTAACCCGACCACTTGTCATTTGCCCTGACAACTAACCCCGGGAAAATGACCACCGCTAACATAAAAGATTAAAAAGGGGGGATGCAATGAACCATCTCAGGCGTTTTGGGGCCAGAATGGGTCCCAGACTTTTCGGGCGGTACAAAAATTAAGCTATTACATTTTCCTTATTATTATTTCGAATTAGTGTTTACATAATTATTTTATTTTATTTATTTATTTATCAAATTAATATTTTCATATCCTAATTCAGTTTTGTTAAAGCTTATTATTATTCTTATTATTATAGATTATTTTAATTGGTTTGATGAAATTTGCATTTCGTTTTTTTTTTAAATTACGCAAGATTAATTAATTTATTTTAATTGCGAATTCTTTAGTTTATTCATCCAATTTCGTATTTGTATTATTTTTATTAGACTAATAATTTCATATTTATTTACTTTGCAATTTCTAAATTTAGTTTATTCATGTATTTCTCCTAGAACGTTTTGTGTGATCATTCTATTTGCTGAAATTTCAGTGTTTTTAGGAATAAGACATTATAAATTTTATTTTGAGAATTTGGAGAAGAAAGTATGGATAAAAATCAATTTTGTTGTATTCATTACCAGCAAGATACACCCGCTGCGCTGACCGCTATACCTAAATGAATCTCAAAAACATTGAATCAGCATGCTTACTATTATTGTTATAATTTTAATACCACTCGGTAAATAAAATAACTTAAAAAAAAAAAAAAAAAAAAAAAAAAATTGGAAGATTTCTGAATTATGTTTAATGTACAGGTACACGCTGCCAGCGGCCCGCGCTGCATAGGTTCTTCATGGTTCTTTCTCAGCACTTAAATTAAGCTCAATTTCAACTCGCTCTTTTTCTATACTATTATCATATGGTTTCAAACATTACAATAAATAAATAAACATTTTCAAACACACTACGCAAAAATGTTTAAAAAAAAAATCTAAAAAAAAAAGAAAAAAGAAAAGAAAAGAAAGAAAGAAAAACATAAAAAATATTATTTAAATTTTAATCTTTTCTTCTATATGACCATTTTATTTTCTGATAAATACAAAAAATAAAGAAATAATATAAAAGATTTCCCTTCCAACGGAATTAACCAAATAAATTTATAAAAAAAATCGTGTAAGAGCCGTTGCTAAGCGGCTCAGATGATCGAAATGAATGCTTAAGGAAAAATCAATGGATAAAATAGAACAAAAGAATATATTCAAATTCGAAAAATTTTTTGATAAGGTGCACTCCAGCATCGTTTTATACGTTGCATGAAAATTATTATTAAATCGCTTTCTGCTCTGGAAAAAAACGGTAATTAAAAGGAGTACTAAAAACTGAGAGTAAATGGGAGAACAAAAGTTTTATAAATAAATGTAACAATTTTCTAGGTGACAAAATTTGATAATTAGAAATTAATATACATATTTGATTGTTCATTTATACATTCAACTAATTAACAACTAATACTAATACTAATATATATATATATATATATAAGAGTGTGTGTTTACTTTCTTTTTAACACTGTCCAACAAGGTTGAAAAGTGATAATAGCTTCGGTTTGTTTGTCTGTCTGTCCGTCTGTCTGTCTCTAACTCTCGTAAATATTCTTGAAATTTCTTGAAACTAATATATGTCATACAAGTTCACTATCTGATGTTCCCTATTGAAAATGAAGTGAATTATATTTTACTTTCCTTTACTGATTTATGTACAGGGACACCCGAAAGTATTCCAAAGCAATTGTGTCCTATGGGAGGTACTTTTAAAAACCATATTTTAATACCGTTACTTTACACAAACCTTAATGAAATTGAAACATATTATTTAAGTTCACTATCGGATGTTTCCCATTGGAAAGGGAGTAAATATCATCAAAAGATTTTATACAAGGACACCCAAAAGTATTCCTAAGCATTCGTTCTATGAGAGGTATTTTTATAATCAAATTTGAAGAACTTTACCTTGCACAAATCTTATTAAAATTAAAATATATTATTCATATGCACAAAAGAATGCTTTCTACAGAATGTAGTATGTTGAAGAACTTTACCTTGCGCAAATCTTATTAAAATTAAAATATATTATTAATATGCACAAAAGAATGCTTTCTACAGAATGTAGATTTACAGAGCCATGCAAACATATTCATTTACATTGAAGACTTTTATTGGAAATTTACTGAAATTGCATTTTCGTTTGCATTAAGCGATTTAACACTTTCTATCATTTTTTAAATGTGGTTATGATTTCAATTTGTGTATTTATCTGGTCCGACTGTTTATCTCTCTATCTTTACGTCTGCTCAACGCCAGCGTTCGCAAATAATATCAGAATTTTTACAAAATTATACATGTTATTCAAATTTACTGTAGAATGTTTCCTAATTTTAATGGCATTAACAGGTCCTGGTACAAATGCTTTGTGTATAAAGATACCAAAAAAAAAAAAAAAAATCAATGCATTGCATTTTAGGATAGATATTTTTATAAATTACATTTAAAGAACTTTTTATTGTAAAAATCATAAAAAAAAATTGAAAATTGTTATTAATATGCTAAAATAACATTTTGTATAGAAAATGATTTTGTTAACTTTCAGATTTACAGGTCTGTACTAAAATATTCGCATGTATAAAGTGCTGCAATTTGAATATAAGGGCCACGTTTCCTTTTGTGTTAAGCCCTTTTAACACTTTCTAACAATGTTTAAGAATGATTAGGAATTCAATTAGTCTACCTGTAAGCCTTTCAGAGCCTCTGTTTGTCGTTTTTATGATTACGTAGGCAAAGAGGTTTGAAAATTATACGAAACTATAATTACGTGCATTTAGAACGTGCATACAGAAAAGCTGAATCATTCGATAAAGGACAATTTCTTTGCAAATTGAATTAATTCAGATCTTGATAACGTAAGCTTTAGAGTTTGTTGTCTAGCTTTTAATAATTTTAAAGCATTTTCTATGAAGATTTCAGCCTTTTTCATTTAAATTAAAATCATTAAAATACAAAATTATTAGAACGAGAAGATTATAACTTTCATGTAGCTGAAAAGCACTGTCAATATTTTATGACAGAAAACCTTGAATAAAGTAGAATTATTTTAAAATACATTGAAAACAAATAATTGGTCGACAGTGAAAAAAATAAGTTTTTTTTTTTTTTTTTTTTAAATAGATGTCCGATAAAATGTAGATAGTAGTGTTTTAACAATTATGACCAACTGTGTCCAACAGGTATTATAGCATGGACTGCCTTTCTTGAACTATTTCAAAGGTGTCCTGTCCTAGCTCATATTAAAACGAATTTCAGAAAAAAGCAAGGGGAAACTAGTCGCTAGGACGACGAGTATGATTTTCGAAAAAAAAAAAAAAAAAAAAAAAAACAGGCACTAACTTTCTAATTATTTTATAGAATATTATCAGTATTTTAAAAGTTATTTTTAGATTTTTTCATGTTATTTATAGCAACACAATTAGTTCAGCAATTCGAAGGAATTTTTAAACTATATCAATTATTGTTAGAAAGAAAAAAAAAGTTAATTTTAAGATTATTTCATTTTGTTTACAACAACGAATAAAAAAAAATCTGGTGCGAAACAACCGCACGACTTCCATTACCCGCTATTACATGTATTATATGCATTTTTGAGAGATAATGTGATCAGAAAACATAAAAGTGACCTAAAGAGAAAATCGTTAGAGCCGTTTTTGAGATACCAACTTTTACAAAAAATCAATTATTGACCAGAAAAAAATAATTACATACAAAAGCATATTTAAAAGTGAGTTAAAATGGCGAATTTGAAAAAAATCCGTACAACCGTTTTTAAAGGAACGCCTTTGCGAGGCCTGAACTTGAGCTATTTATACAGGACGCCTATCAATTTTCCTGAACTAACCAACTATATCATTCGAAAGGACATCTAATAGAATGTTTATATAGCGAGTTTGAAGAAAATCGTTAGAGCCGTTTTTGAGATACGGACTTACGGTCCCACTTCCGGTTTTCGATGTCCCACTTCCGGTTAAACTCAATTATTGAGAGGGAAACAATAATTACATACAAAAGCATATTTAAAAGTGAGTGAAAATGGCGAGTTTGAAAAAAATCCGTACAACCGTTTTTAAAGGAACGCCTTTGCGAGGCCTGAAATTGAGCTATTTATACAGGCCGCCTATCAATTTTCCTGAACTAACCAACTATATCATTCGAAAGGACATCTAATAGAGTGTTTATATAGCAAGTTTGAAGAAAATCGTTAGAGCCGTTTTTGAGATACGGACTTACGGTCCCACTTCCGGTCTCCGATGTCCCACTTCCGGTTTTTCAATTTTCACCAAAATTTGGAAATTTCATCTGTACACCAAACGTATTTCAATTCTAAAGTTTCGTAGATCTATCTTTATTAGTTTCTGAGCTATAATAGCCAGAAGATTCTCCACATACATACATACATACATACATACATACATACACACATACATACACACTGACCAATTGCCAAAAACCACTTTTTTGGACTCAGGGGACCTTAAAACGTGTAAATCAGGTGAAAACCCGATATCGAATTTTCAGACCGAATACAATACTTCCATTACCTACGGTAGTAGGGTAATGGAAGTAATAATTGAGCAAATTGAAGTTTTTAAAGAGCATATTCATACATATTTCTAAAAGTGATTTGACTAATGACATTTTACTTTGATTAATTATTTGTATAGTAATGAATATTCATAGCAAGGTTGCTGAAACATATTTAGAAAAAAAAAAAAAAATGTGATATTTGTGTCGATTAACAGCTAACGAATCTAAAAAAAGAAGTGTGATATTTTTAGTTTTTCCAACTACTACGTTTTTTGGCAGGAAATTTCATTTTATTTGACTGTTGTGAAAATATTTATTTGCTAGCTCGCTACGCCCGCTTCACTGGTCACTATTTTGAAATGAATTTTCAAAAGAATAAAAATACTATTTTTTGTATCACTTTATAAATAAAATCAGGAATATATTACATAAAAATCATTCTAAATCCAGCTTCGGGTACCGATGCCTACGGCAGCAGTTTTCATGTACGCACTGCTTCAGGACTAGGTGCCCACTGCCTGCAGGATGTCTTTCTGCAGACACATTTACTGTGGGCACTTACTTTAATTTGGGTATTTATCAATAATAGATGGATCTACTATTATTCAAGAACTACGATTTTAACGATAACTGTGTCTCAACCTTTATTATATATATATATAATAAATCTTAAAAATTAGATGAAATAAAACTTGAATTTTTAAATATAGAACTAGAACAGAGAATTTATAAACCCAACTGCAAATACAGCTAAAGGAAATATAAAAACTATAATAAATAAGCAAAATAACCAAGTATAAATGAAAACTAATCCCAAACGCATCAAGGTCTTCTTCATGGGAGCTCCCCCATGTATGGAATGAAATATGAGAAGTTTCTGGCGAAACGTTGGCTATTTAGAAAAAAAACACGTTTCTAGACCCCAACTTCTCACAGATGGAAGCAAGACCGTACAGCAAACGACTTTAATTAATACAAAGCATAAAAAACAAATAAAGAATAAAAGTAAATACATTAATGTAAAGTACAAAAATATAAATAATACAAGAATATAAATAAATACAAGAACAAACTTAAATAGTCAGTAGAATGAGGAAAATTGACCTCCCCTACATAAAAAAAAAAGAGAGCCCGCTTCGGCTGGTAGGACCACTTACCAGTTCTTAAATATCGCCAGAAATGGATAATAAATCTTAAGCAAGATTGTAATCAAGAAGACAGAAATGTTTATTGAGTAGTTGAGATTTTCCAGAGCCAAATTCAGGTCTAAATGGTTATTGCAAATCATTTTAATTATGTTAATTTGGGTAAACATAATATTTTTTAAAAACTCTATGACTGATACAGGAGAAACAATTCGTTAAATTACAAATTTTAAAGTTAAAATCTTGCTTTTTATCATAAACCAGTTTTTACCTATTTTTTTTAATTTTCAAATCCAAGAAAGAAATTTTGTCTTCATAGTCAGTACGATTTAAGATAAGGTCGGAGAGATAGATTTCAGCTGCAATTTTCGCAAAATTTTCACAGTTTATAGCCATTATTTTTATTGCTATTGCGTCATCAATATATCTATAAAACTTAATATTCTTAAATTTTCTCTCAAACATGAACCAAAAAAAAAAAAAAAAAAAGTTAGCGACGGCCCTTGAGTAACTGGTTCTCATCGGGATACCGTGAATTTGTAAAAAAAAAAAAAAAAAAAAAAAAATCTACACCATTAAATAAAACATTTTCGAAGATACAAAATTTAATAAGGTTAATCCAGTAAACTTTTTCGCAGGCTTTTACATGACAAAATTCCTCGTAGATTTTTTCAAAAATTTCCAGAAGTAAGTAATATGGGATACTACCAAAAAGGTTTTCAAAACCATATGTATTAATTGTAAATATATCTTCTGAGTTTTCTTTAAAATATTTTAATATTGGGTAATTATTTTTAATGATATGGCAATTATCGTCTGACTCTAAAGTATTCAAAATGTTATTGAGCAAATAAAAATGTTTTTTACTGGCCTTGTAATTATAACTAAAATTGCCGCAAGAAACGTAACGAAATTTAATGGAATTTTTATGAAATTTAACGTTAAAAAAAGGTATGAAAAATTAAAACTGCTTCTACTTATATTAAATTTTTATCAAAGCCAAGATTCCTTTTCTTATAATTGAGGGGGAATCATTTAATTTTTTGTAAGAGCAATTACCAGAATATTCTATTGTAACTAATATTATATATATATATATATATATATAAATTACAAAAAATGGAAAAAATATTTCCAGCTTTTTGAACGGTGGCAATAATATTTTTTTTCTTTAAATTTTCAATATTTTCTTTTAAGTCTGTATTGTGATCTTCATGAATTTTCCTTCCAAAGTAACTCCTATAAAATATTAAGTCGTTTTCAAAATATTCCAAAATTTTCTTTTTTTATAATTTAAAAACTTCTATGGGCCAACTATACTTGTAAGAGAGTTTTAGAATAAAAATATTTAAACCTTTTTAATAAAATCCATGATTTTTCTAATGGTATAATTGAAATTAACCTGAAATTAGCACCTGAATTCATAAGATTTCTTATCTTAGTATTTTCTATTATATCTAGATTACCTGCAATGATATGTTCATGATAGGAATCCTTAAATTCTTTATAGAAATCTTGATTGCAATAATAATCTTTATCTTCATTAAGGTCTATATTTTTACTATATTTATTATAATTGCAAATTGTCTTTTTTTTTTTTTTTTTTTATTTATATTATAAGTATAAGCAATTTTGATATTACAAGAATTTTTAAGTGGAAAAATACCTTATTATTTACCTATATATTTTTTTTTAATTATAATATATTTAAATATTTTATCTTTATAATTCAAGACCAAGTTTTCAATAGGTATTTCTTTTGATAACTTTATTTCCGTTAAATCTGAAACTTTAATTTTATATTTAAATAAATAAATAACTATATCTCTAAAAAGATCACATTTGAAGGAATAGATTTCTATATAGATATCCATTTTGCACTTAAACCATTTTATTGCTTTATTTTTTAGAGCTGAAATTATGTTTTTAATTAAAATAATATCTTTATTCTCAATCATATCTTTGTTTAATACATCCAGAGTTTTAAAAATGTCAGTTTTCTTATTGCTCCCACCCGCCGTTAAATTTCCCCTGTGTTTTAGATTTGCTTTCGCCTCTAAAGTGGCATGCGTATAGCATCTGAAGGTAAAGAACGCTCTTTTGAAACCAGTTGTGCTTCCCTTTATTTTGTGGAGTGTGAAGAAGTTTTTATGTTTAAATATGTACAGTACACCAGTCACCAGTTCCTTATAAGTACATTAAGATTTCCAAGTCAAATTTGATTATGACTCAATAATTTCCTTACAATTTATACATTTGGAAAGTAAAAATCATGTTTTAATAAAATACAATATAAATCATATTTAAAAGAAATCAAAGAAACAAAATTGGTATTTTTCTTTCATTCTTTTTTTTTTAGGACTGAGGGCCCATTAGTCTCAATCTGGGATTTTTGCGTTGTCATTTTCGATAGTTGGACATTTGTCGAAATCATTTTTTGACAGTTGGACATGTATCGAAATCTAAAAATTATCGAAAATATAATTGAATAATTTGAAAGCGATGTTATAATTGGGGGAAAAAAAAACTAATAGTCCTCCGTCCTAAACTAAATTCTGCTTTTGCCAGAATTTCATCAAAATCTTTTTATTTTTATTTTTATTGAAAGAAAAGGAAAATAAAATTAATAATAATCAGTATAGTTAAAAGCAATATCGAAATTTTTTTTTTTTTTTTTCTAATAATTTTGAATTAGGAAATAAAAAGTGCGCGTGAAATAACCTGAAATAAAAATAAGTAAAAAAATGAATTTAATGATTTAATGTTTTTGTTGTAAAATTGACAAAATTTGATTTTTTTTTTTATTATTATTCTGGTGAAGAGTTGTGAGGTTACGTAACCTTGAACCTCCTAATTCGACATGCTGCTAGCCGAACTCTGTAGTGGGTGAAATAAGAATTACGTGAAATGTAATTTATTTATTTTTTTCGTTTCATGTAATGATTGCAGTTTCTTAACTGTATACAGTAATATACCAAGTATTTCTATTCTGTTGCGAAATTCTCTATTAATAGACCCCAACATTCGATTTTAGGAAAAGCAAACAAGAGGACGACACCACAAGAAGGCTATAACCGATTGCTGAGGCAAATTATAAAAATTAATTACATTTTGAAAATAAACAAAATAAAAGTGAGGTACATCTTCATTCAAGTTTATTTAAATAATTTTGATCTGGATTCAAAAAACTAATAAATCTTTTATTTTCGTTCTCTTTTTCTTACTTCATTTCAACTTCAGGTGGTTGCAGATGGTATGGTTGAAAGCTGTTTCTTCATGGACCGTTTACAGAATGACAAACACGTTACAAGATCTAACCTCTTTGATCGAACGATTTGTAAAGCCGTTCTTATCGTGTGAATACAAGTGGACAATACCTATTTTCTACTCAATTATTTCTGGACAGCTTGTCTCCCCAGTCGCTTCGTTTTAGATTTCTTTCTTTCTTTCTTTCTTTTTCTTTTTTTTTTTTTTTTTTTTTTTTGTATATGTTAAAATTTTTATTGCCTGTTCCTCATATTTTTCCATATCTTAAAAAGACACTAGTGGGGGGATAAAACTACATTTCTACAATTATTAAACTTTTCAATGTTTTTGCGTTGCATCATGCCTTACTTGTATAAGTAATTATTTTTTAATGCTCACAGAAGTTATTGTTATAAAATTTTGCTTTCATCATGTTTGATCATTATGATGGATGGATTATTATTAATATATATATAGAGAGAGATAGATAGATTTCAGTAGCTAATTGCATTATGATCTTTAAAGTAATTTTGTATTATTTTATAATATTCATAACAAACTTTTTGAATGAATTATTTCATCCGTTTGAATGTGCTTAGAAAATATACCTTTCATTTCATTATGCAATTAGAACTTCGAAACGTAATTTATTCGTTTATAATTTATTTATTTTCTGGCTTAGATTTTAAAGATATTCCCTTAGATTTACGTTTAGTAGAAAATTATTTATTTATTTATTTATTTATTTTTTTGCTTCAGCTTTTGATTTTAGTTAAATAAATAAATAAATAAATATATATATATATATATATATATATATATTATATATATATATATATATATATATATATATATTATATATATATATATAGAGAGAGAGAGAGATAAATATATTTGTTGTAATTTTAATGTAGCTGAAAAACAACACATTCTTAATCAAACGAATAAAAATGTTGATAGACAATGCATTTATAAGAAAATAAAATTATATTTTTCATTAATTATAACAATACACTCTAATTCATTATGAAACTATTATTTTCCTAAAAAGAAAGAAAATAAAAAATAACCTAAGCTGGTAGTCGGCCGGTGCCGGGCTCGAACACAGGTCGCACCCATCGTCCTAGCCGCTGAGCGTTCTCTTAAACTGGCATGGATGCGAGCTAGGTTGCCTTCGAAAAACGCTTACGGCGGGCATCCCACCCAGGCCTAGACTCAAGCGTTCAAAGATCCCAAACACCAAAACCAAAAGAATTGTTTTTAACTAAAACTGATTTTTCAATGCAAACTTATATTGATTCCTATCCTTTCGTTTTAAAGCACAAATTGTTTTAGTGTTTTTTTTTTTTTTTTTTTTTTTTTTCTTTTTTAAATAATTATTTTTTTACATAACATATATTTAGATAACACATTTACAGGCGGGGAGATATCTATATAATTTTTTCACCAGTTTCAATTAAACTTTTTCAATTGTTACTTACTAATTAGATAGGAAATATAGCAATGATTAGATATCCTGGAGGAAAGTAGAGGAAGAGAAAGAGATGTTTATATATATATATATATATATATATATATATATATATATATATATATATATTCGATTTCGCAAAAGGTAATAAAATTCTCAATTAGTAATAAAATAACTAGTATAGTAAAAACTAAATGTATCTGTTGAGCGAGGAGTTTGCAACGAAAAGGGTGGTTTTTATATCATTTTCTTTTCCCATTTTCTCCCTCAGTTATATATAATAATCATGTTTTGTCACAGTTAGTAAATAATAATTATATCAAATTTTATTGCGATCAATACAAAGTGATATAAAACTATCCTCTCATGAGAAATTTTGTTGTCGGTGCTTCGCACCCACGAATAACAAATAAATCTCAAACAAATAACAAACAAAATCTCTTGATGCTTCAGCACACTAATCGCCCACGTAAGGTGTGAAGCATGGGCAAAGAATATGGCATGGGTGCTTTATATGGGTTCTTTTAATATTTTATAGGCGTATCAGAACCATTTGAAAGTTTAAGTTTGGTTTAACCCGTCCAAAAATTTTAAATAAATTATATATATATATATATATATATATCGCTTTCTTTTAGAGGATGCTTTTTACTTCAGTTTTGTTTAGCATATTGAGAATTAAAAATGATATCGAATTAAAAGGATCTTGATACATTTCTTTGTTTTAACACGTTCGCTGCCGGTTTCACGTGACTAAAATTTGAAATGACGTTTTTTTCCTTTAACCCGCCGAATATGTTTGACGTGTTGCACAAGAGCGCTACATCGCCAGATGTTATAGGCTTTGTGTTTACCTTTGCTTGTTTGCGTCATGTGTTACGTCAATACGCTGTATTACGTCAAACGTGTAAAAATTCCTCTGCTCGTTACAAGCAAACTCTGAAGTTAATGAGTAATAAGTTAAATTTCCATAGCAAATAGTTTCGTTTGTACTGAGCAGATAAAATATCTCGCTGACGCCATCACTTCGGTTGCATATTGATGATACGTGTTTTATTAGAGAGAAAATATTCTATTTTGAAATACCCTTCCATGGAGGATCAAATTTTTGATCGCATGTTTCCGGACCACTTCTAGGGCTGAGTCCCCGACCGTTTCCAATCGCCCATTGCGCAGCACTAGTGTGAAGTAAAACCCAACCAATCATCTATTTTGAAATATGAATATTTGTGATGTTTGCGTTAGTACTGTTTGGCTGGTTGAATAGAGTTGGAATTTAAGAGGTTGGTTTGTTGATTGTGTTTTACGTCACACTAGTGCTGCGCAATGGACAATTGGCGATGGTCTGGGTCTCACCCCTAGAGTTGTCCAAGGACATGCCATCACAATTTTGATCCTCCATGGAAGGGATGACTCTCTCGCTTCGTCGACATCCAGAGGTATAATTAATATGGGAACATAGAAAACATTGCGGGCACGACAGATTTTATGAGCACCAGCCACCATTAGTATACACAATGGTTTTTGGCAAGCTCGAGTACCGAACCTGCAGTCTTCCAATTACGAGTCCGGTGCCATACCGACTGGGCAACCACGGTCCTGAATTTTAGAGGCATATTTTTGAATTTTATGCCAATATTGGTTGCTACAGTACAAACTTTTGTATACTTTTTAATTTCATGCATTTTGAGATAGGGGTATAGTGAACAGATCAGAGTACCATTATAATAGAGAATTGTTAAAATTTGCTATAATTATCCAGTTGCAGATTTATTTTTTCATCCCTAATGAATGAGGACTATAAATAAAATATTAATGATAAATAATTTACTTTATACAACTTTTGAAAACTTTTAAATTTAAAATTCCTAAGTAAAAAAGTATACTTCATACATTTTTGTTAAATAAATCCTTGTCGAATCCTGTTCTTAGTCAGTGTAAGAACAAGATTCGATAAGGATTTATTTAACAAAACCTTATGAAGTGTATTTTTTTTACATAGGAATTTTTGCTAGTGTTCGGACACTTTTGTTACCGACTGTACTTATAGCTGTTAAATTATTGGAAATAAAAAAACTATCATCTAAACACTTATCATCAATTACTAAAGCAACACACTTTTCAGGGACATTTGGTGTGATTGTATAATCTAAGTTTTATTTTTGTATTTGTGATTAGTTATAAATTCGTAATTATTATTTTTTTTCTGTTAATTCTATTTTATGAAAATTTTCCTTTTGTCCTATGTATTATTTATTATTCGGATTTTTTTTTCAAGACGCGTTTTCTTTTTAGGTTAGATCGCCGAAAAGCTCGCTTTCGTATGCCGCCGGTGTAAGGTTGCTATTCGGAACACGATGCGAAATGACGCCGTCTTGGCGATTTTCGAAATTTCGCCAAGCGGCAGCCTAAAGTAAACTTTCACCTGTAAAGTGATACGTCACATCCCGCGCTGGCGCGGGATCGGCAGCGAACGTGTTAAAGTACTTGCCTGCAATAGTCAAATTTATAAATATGCACATTAAATTATTGTACAAGTTTTAAATACTATAAAACCACTTTCAATACAGTGATACAATTATGAGTAGATATAGTTGAAAAATATAGCTTAAAACAGTTTTTGCTATTTTTTTCTAATAAATAAATAAATAATATTAATAATAATGTAGATTTTTTTTTCTCCTTTTTGAAAAAGTAAATAAATTCATAATAAATTAGTAAAATATAAACATATTTTAGAAAATTTTTATGATAAATAAATGTAAAGTTTTAACTTCTGAAATATTTAATTATAATATATATATATATATATATATATATATATATATATATATTTAACGCGTCAATTTACTTGTATGGAAAACATACGCTTCTAAAGTCTTTCCTGAAAATCGATTGAAAAAGCAATAATTTAACAGTAAATATTAACATGAATTATTTTTCTCTTTCATTCAAAAGTCCATTTATGTTGTATCACATATCATGATTAATTTAAACATTAAGTAAGTTTGAAACACGCCAAAAGTTTCATTATTATAGTATTCGCTTACCATATTTCTCCTTCACCATTTTTTTTCCGTTTATCAATTTTCCGTTATCATTTTCTTCTTTACCATTTTTTCCGGTTAGTGAATTTTTTTCTTATTTACCCATGTTATGAAAATCATTAGTTTTAAATACCCCACGAAATTTTCAAATCAGAATGAGGAAATGAAATAGAAATATTGCCAGTGTTATAAGAGATATTTTAAAACTGGTGCGAAGTCTTTACGAACCCCCCCTCCCCCCCCACACACACAAAACTTCACGCATACCTGCCTTCCCCATACTTATAGAACGAAAGTAACTAAAAATATTCATATTGATTGATACATATTTTATAAAACGTGTTTTATTTTAAAAATACGATTTATTATAAAGTCTTATGGAGTAAAAAATTACAAACATTAAAATTAATTTATTTACTTACACAATAAAATGTATTTTTCTCTATATATTAAAAAAAAAAAAAAAAAGTTTCTGTCGCTGGCGTCAATTCTTTTTGTTTGTGCCAGCAACTTCTCGCGGAAGGCAGGGTTCTCCGCGTCATGAGATATATCAGTGTATTCCGACTACTTCGAGGAAGGCATTTCAGCTACTTAAAAATTTCAATCATTTTAATTAACGAAGTTACTAATTAAAAACATCGGTTTTATAAAGGTACTCTATTTGCCATTAAAGAAAAAGGTTCTCTTATGAAGTTATTTTTCTGTCATGGCATCATTTTTCACGGGAAAATTAAAATGTTATCACTGGTGTAAAAAAATAAATAAATAAATAAATAAATAAATAAACGCTTTTTTTTCCCCTCCTACTTTTACAAAATTAATTTTATTACTGGCAACTTATGTTTATTTTATTTTATTTTTTATTTATTTATTTATTTATTTAATGTGTTTTTTTTTTTTTTTTTTTTTTTTTTTTTTTTGTGAATAAGGAAATGATGTTGTGTCTGTACAACTGACAGAGTTTCTTTTTGCCATTAAAGTGTTTTTATCTTTTCTATTTAAAAACATATTTTAAAACACCTCGGATATATTTTTGCATGTAAAAATATTTAGATTTAAATTCAAACTCAATTATAAATGAAAAAAATCTTCTTATTTATCATTGATAATTTTTTTAACGTTACGGAATTAGACATTTCCTTGATACTTTTCATATTTCTAATTATGGCAAGAAAAAAGTTCATCACCTACAATTCTTATAATGAATCAAGTGGATTTTATTCTTTGTTAATTTAAGAAGTAGATAAGAGAGAAGGTACTTTTCATTTCGCCGGCGCAAATCTTGCCAAGCAAAATTTACTGGCGACAACAATACATTTATGGATTAAAAATAAATTTGTAACTTAGATTTTTTCTTTCTTTCTCTCTCTCTCTCTCTCTTTTTTTTTTTTTTTTTCAAATTTAAAGTTTATTTAAATACGTTATTATGTATCTGACAAAAAAATTTTATATTTTTTGTGGGACAACACTTTTAAAAGCAAGCTTTAAGAAAAATAATTCAAGATAATAACTTCAGAAAAATAATTCTTAAAAATATAAAATAAGTAAAATAAAATAAGTAGACGTTCGTGTCTCTAATCTTTTTCTTATTATTCTTCCATGTGTTTTGGAACAATTACTCTTCTTGCATCGGTTATATCATTCTGGGCAATTTTAAATCCTCGCCGGCAAAATGGTTGGTTGGTTGGTTGGGTTTTTTACGTCGCACTATACTCGGGGAATAGCTAACCTGATAGCGTTATAGATGCTATGAAGACCTTTTTACTCACTTGGCGTTAATTAGGATACTAAAACGGGAAATTTAGCCATGATTTGGGGACTTTTTTTCCGATTGAAGTTATATATTTGTTCTTTTTTTGGAAATGAATTCACTCTAAAAATTGGTTACTTACAATCTTTTGTAGATCTATATTACTACACATTGAGTATTATACTTAATTTTACCTTAAGAAAAAAAGAAGAAAGAAGAAAGAAAGAGAGAAAGAAAATAAAGAAAAATAAATAAAGAAAAGTAATAATAATACATAAATATTTTGAAAAAAAAAAAAATCTGATTTAAATATTGTCTTCAGATATTTTTTTTTTTCTTCTTCTTTGCTCTCTATTCAAAAATGGCTAAAGTATTCGGACCATAAATTATTAACTGAAACAAATAATTTAATTCACAATGATATAATTACTACTATCCATTTATTTATAAAATATTTTTATTGAAAAATAGGTTTTTATTTTCCCTATAAATGTAAGAAGAATTTTTATTAAAAATAGTTATCTAGTATTTTTAATGTTACATAATTATTGTTAAAGTCTAAATTGATTCATTTTTCACAAAAATACATAATTCTTTGTTTTGACTGTGGAAAAAAAATATTTGAATTATTCGTGTAAGCATGGAAGAAAATTCTAACGTATAGTATAATTTTGCAGAATAGAAATGTATTTGACTGAATGAGTTGCTATGGAAAACTGGTTTAGTATTGAAAAAAAAAAATAATAATAACATACAGATGTTGAACCAGGAGATTTTTCCATATTTTAAAAATATCATTATTTTTATTTTGTTTTATTTTATTTTATTTTATTTTATTTTCGATATATATACAGTGAAACTTGAATAATTCGAACTTGTTTAATTCGAAATTCTGGATAATTCGAGTTTTTTACTCGGTCCCTTGAATTTTGTATTAAAATAATGTAAAAAAATCGTGTATAGTTCGAATTCTATTTGGATAATTCGAATTTTTCATACGATTAACTTTAAAATGTTATAATAAAATTTTTCCCAAGATTTTTTCAACTAGAATACATTATTTATTTTAATAGTCTTTCAAAATAAGGATAAGGAAATACAAGAAAAGCCCCTACGTAGTGCATCAGAAGATATGGTGCATATACATGAACTTCGAGGGTTTTTTGAATTGAAAGTCATGTCTGATGTAGAAGATTCTATTTTTATATCAACTGATAGGTTCAAATCATATGCTATGATACAAAGATTGTACTTGAAGAAGCAATAAAAAATATGTGACTATTTTTTAAAAAAAGTGTTGAATAATTAAGCTCGTAAAAAATATTGATTTAATGGGAGGGGGTGGGGTTGGGGGTGGATGTAGTAGTTTTCTTAGATATAAAGTTTATATGTTAAATCTTTGATCGTAGAGTTTTAAATTTTTTAATTTATCTCTTCTTTTTGACAAAATAGCATGCTTGCCAATATCCTAATTAATATTTTGTAGTGTTGTTAGTCCCGCCCTTTTTTACACACCAGTAAATTTTTAAAGTAATATTTTGCGAATGCAATTGCGATTAAATAAGAAGAAAAATACTCTGAAAAGGTTACTGATGTGAAAAAAGAAGGCTGGGCTAACAATACGGAATTTCAATTAGTATGTTGGCAAGTATGAAATAGTATATGCAGGGATGAGAATTTTTCGCGGATCCGCGATTTTCCGCTTTTTTGTGATTTTTGTTAATTTCGCGATTTTCTATTTTGTTAAAATCAAACTCCAATAACGATCAGTGTTCAAACACTCCACGAAAAACTTTAGATTCTCAATATTTTTCCATCCAAAATGTAAATGTCAATATTCATTTAAAACATGCTTTATCATATTCTATAGCATATAAAAGAACAGAATTATTCAATATTTCTCACTCATGTAATTTTTTTTTGTCCATTTTGATTGCTAGCTAATGTTTTTTTTTTTTTTTTTTTTTTTTTTTTAATACATGTTTTATTGTGCTGATGTGTTATTCTTTTAGTTTAATTTGTCACTTTAAAAATATTTTGTATAGTTTATTCCTGTGAGCATTATTTTTTCATTTGAAATAAATTTTATGAACACATTTGTACAGTTTTCCCCACACGCGTTATTTTTCATTTGAAATTAATTTTATGAACACGCGTGTTTCCTCTTTTTTTAATTTTCTGCACTCTCATGCCTGTATATGTAATTCGAATTTTTGGATATTTCGAATTTTTCTCAGGTCCCTTCAACTTCGAATTATCCAAGTTCTACTGTATATAAACAAAGAATAAATTCGCTCGTTTTCGAAGTAAATCAGAAGGAAACAGATACAATTTCTGCACTCGACTCACAAAAGACAAGTATTCGGCTGAAAGTATTGTTAGAAAAACTGGTTTAGGAGTGCAAAGCATACGATGTGTTAAACAACAAAAAGGGTAAATAGGTTTCTGACTTGCATACTTACAGACAAACCGGTAAATGTTAGAAGTTTTAGGAAAATGAGACAGAAAAAATTGTATAATGCTTTCATAAGAAATTTAAAATAAAAATCATGGAGGAAAAAAAAGTGACTTTATGTATGCAGAGACAAATTTCGCTTACAATTTGTTGGTATATTACAAAACAACTCATATATATATAATTGTTAAATGACAATTTTTATATCATTTTCTCCATAAGTTAAGAAACTTACGTACAGAGTAAATGAATTTAAATTTCTTAGTAAATGTGACTCTTGATGTGTATATTTAATGCTGAGAGATAAAACATACATTAACTATTGCTATTTTCCAGAAAATGAGTTGAAACATTCATATTGATAGCATTTTTAACAGGATGGATTGAGATTTTTATAGATGCAAGAAATGAATAAATAAGTAAATAAATAAATAAAAAAAAATTATTTGACTTTTTGATATTTGAATAAAATTTTGAAATTTCACGCATTTTCATTTTACTTTGATACATGTTTCAATGTTTCGGTTAAGAATGCTGCAATTTTAAATTTAAAAAATATCTTAAAATTTAACGCAAATAATATTCTTATTCTTATTGTTATTGTTATTTTATTTTTTTAAGATCCTAAGGACGATTTAGTTCAGATAAAATAGGTCAAGTTAAAACACTTATTCTTTTAGCGCTATTTTATTTATTTAGTTTATAAAATTGAGAGATGGTTGGTTGGTTGTGGGGTTTAAGCCCGATTGACTACTTTACGGTCCTAGGCCTAAAGGGGGAATGCCTTCCGTGGAGGCCTTTTTAAGGGATTTTTAAAGGCTTCTAGCCCGTATTTACACGAATTTCGGAGAAAACCACGGAAACCTCCTAACGGCTAAGTCAATGAGCACAATCTCGGGTCGAAGCCATCACTTCTCGATCTGTGGTAGGCCATACAACTGAGAGAAAATACTCTAAATTTTTTAAAAGAGATTATTGTAGTAACTATTGTTAAGCGAAGCAATTTCATATTATAAGATGAAGAATCAATTTTTTATGATTATTATAAATTTAAATTATAAAATAACTATTGTATTAAATTATATGTAATAATCAGAAAAAATGAATTAAAATAAGATAATTTGACGCAATCTTACAGAATTTTAACGAAAGAATATCAATTTTATAGCCATGTAGGGTTAATTTAGATATCTGCCAATAAAAGTTTTTCAGTTTTTTGTTTTAATTTTGAATATATATATATAAGAATTTTTATGAATATAGAGAGCATCTGACACATTAAAACATAGTCACCATTTTACGGTAGACCTCCGTGAAAAAAGCAGAATGTGTGTGAACATTCAAGGGAAAAAAGTAATATAATGTGTCACTCATACGACTTTCTTTTATCCTTTATTTCAATACTATAAAGACAGATTGCAGTTTAAGACGTAAAACCAATGAGGTAAAATAATAATAATAATAATAATAGTCCTCCTTTCTAAACTAAATTCTGCCTTTGCCAGAATTTCATTAATATTTTTTTTTTTTTTTTTTTTTTTTTTTTTAAGAAAAAAAAAACATTAAATCATTAAATTCATTTTTTACTTATTTTTATTTCATATTATTTCACGCGCACTTTTTATTTACTAATTCAAAATTATTAAAAAAAACTTTTTCGATATCGCTTGTAACGATACTGATTATTATTAATTTTCTTTTCTTTTTCTTTCAATAATAATAATAATAATAATAATAAAAGATTTTGATGAAATTCTGGCAAAAGCAGAATTTAGTTTAGGGCGGAAGACTATTAGATTTTTTTTTTTTTTTTTCTTCTTTTTTCAAATTATAACATCGCTTTCAAATTATTCAATTATATTTTCGATAAATTTTAGATTTCGACAAATGTCCAACTATCGAAATCGACAACGCAAAAATCCCAGATTGAGACTAACAGGCCCCCAGTCCTAATATGTTCAATTTACTATGAAAAATAATCTAAAATAGGTTTAGAGGCGGTTTTAATTGATATATATTTCTGTTTGAAGGGGCTACCGCACTCCTCAGCATCCATTGAGTTATGGTGCTTACACTTAATAAATAAGGAGTATCTCTAAGGGGTCCTTGCCTGAAATCATGCGTGTTTCGGAGAAAACCAGGGAAAATTCTGAATTGCTAGGTCGAATAGCATGATTAGGGTTCTTTCACGGAACTTTTAGTCAAACAAAATAATAATAATGAGAATGAGAAAAAAAGAAAAGAAAAACTTTACAATTCTAAAATTTTCTTTTATTTATTTCATGGTTGAACGCCAAATGACCTGCCCCTTTAGCCCTGCCCATGCCCTCTTTTTGTCCCATAGGACTAGTCGAGGAGTTAGTTCCTAGTTACAATACTTCTATGCATATAAATAAATAGAAAATATATAATACAACATACAGTACAATATATAATACAATCGAAAAAATAAATAATACTTAAAAATAATATTAAATAATTGATGAATAGAATCAATGTTCTGCATAAGAATCCATGTATTAGTTAATACTGACAATTCCTTTTTGTGCCACTAAAATATTTACTGTCATTTTTAATTTTGGTATAGTTATTCAACAAAATACTTGCTATTCCAGGTAAGCATTACTTAATAATATAGTACAAATCATTTCCACAAATGCATCTATTCGAAAAATCTATTCCTAATATTTCTGGTTTTTCAATGGTTAATTACATAATTAGTTTTTTAGGCTCGGAAAACATTAAAAAATTATTTTCATGTTTGCTGCTTATTAACTTATTAAAAATTTGAAAACAATTTACAATCATGAAAATTAATATGGCTTGTGGCCATTTAAGCCTACCACTATCACATAAGAATAAATATTCATAAACACCAGGAGAACAATCTACATCTAAAATCTTATCTTTCACTATTGTTGAAATACATTCTTTGCAATTCAGTTTGTTTGATACTTTAAATGCAATATACCCTGCAATAAATATTAAAACTGACATAACTTTATATGTGATTTCAATATCATCTGTACTGTTGAAAACATCCTAAAAATTTTCTGAAACTCCTACATCTTTATTTTCATTAGGCAGATTATATCTAAAATCTTTTAACGTAAAATCACCGTGTTTTTCTGAGTGCAAACTTATCACACTTAAAATTTTTAGTTTTTTTTTTTTTTTTTTTTTTTTTTTTCAGCTTTCATTTAAAAACAGTAATATACTCTTTTTCAGTATCATAATTTGATCTGCACTGACGAGCACAACACTTCTTTCCATTAATTCTCTCCCAATGAAAACTGTGTTAAAAATTCACAAAAAACTTTTATCAAAATAAGTATTAATGAAAAAGTATACATAAATAATCAAAAACAACATAAGACAAGCAAACGCAAAGGCAAAAGGAAGCTTCCTTCTTTCAAGTCAGATCACATTGTTGACGTCATCGGCAGTAAAAACCGGTCAGGAGCAGGCCCTTTAAAACTGCTCTGAGCATCCTCGCGATGGCCCCGACATAATCCCCGCGGACAAAAGACCCACTTAGCCCGGACAAAGGCCCTATGTATGATATTTTGGATAAAATTAACATTTCAAAATTAATTAAAATCGCGATAAAATAAATCATTCAATAAATCTGTTTCTTTTCTCACTAGAAACTTGGTGTGATACTTCATATTTTATTCAAGTTATTAACCGTTAATTGTTTTCTTATCTGTACTAAATTCTTCACGGGTTATTATTAATTTACTTATAAATTAATTATTTTTGTTTAATGTGGATTTCGGTGACATTTAATCTTCTGTTATTCTTAATTTTACTATGTTTTTGGGGTCTACAAATTAAATGAGGTTATTTTCGAAAGTGCAAAATTATTAGTCGACTCGGAAAGAGGGGGAGGGCGAAAGGACCAAAAAAATTAAATTACCGTTAGATCGTTTAAAATTGACACATGCAGGTTTTGGGGGCCTACAAATAGAATGAGGATATTTTCGAAAGTCTAAAATTATTAGGAAGATCGGAAAGTAGGGAGGGGAGGGGGGGGGGCAAAGGGGGTAAAAAATAGAAATTTAGTTAGATCGTTCAAAATAGTATATAAGGGTTTTGGGAGTCTACAAATCAAATGAGGATATTTTTGAAAGTGTAAAATGATTAAAAGCAGCGCAAAGAGGCAAAAAAGTAAAAATACCGTTAGACTGTTTAAAATTAGTGCATATAGGTTTTCGGAACCTACAAACAGAATGACAATATTTTCGAAAGTCTAAAATTATGAGGAAGACCGGAAAAGGGGGGAGGCGAAGGGGCAAAAAAATAGAAATTGAGTTAGACCGTTCAAAATGGGTATTTAAGGGTTTTGGGGGGTGTACAAATCGAATGTTTTTTATTAAAAATATTTTACAATAAGCTTCACAGTTAAAATCCAGAGCATTAATATTCCAGCAATCTCTCTCTCTCTCTCTCTCTCTCTCTCTTTTTTTTTTATTCAAATGCACATTTTTAATATTAGTAGTTAAATTAGTTTTTCAATTAGACCTTTTAAATTAAATAATTTTAATTAGATCCTTATTTCTATGATCGTCGATAGTAAAAAAATCTTTTTATATTTCAGAACATTTTGAAATACTATAGTATTTTTATTTAAACCACCAAACAATAGTATTAAGCAATCTCAACTAATTGAATTATTAAAAAAATATATTTTTAATAATTAAATTAATTTTTAATTAATATATATTGCTATAAATTATATATATGTGCGTGTGTGTAATCATTTATAGAAAAAAACATTTTATATTAAAATATATCTTCGTGGTGATTGTGGCAGTGTTAAAGGCCGTTGAAAACGTGAGTGCCCTACATCTGCGTGAAAAGCTCTCCTGTGGGAATGGGGGGGGGGTGAAGCCCTAAACAGCCTTAGCCTATACTTGCTAATGTTTTGAAGAAAACTATGGGAAACTCTGAACAACTTGGTCGACGAAAGCTACTTGGGATCGAACTCGACATTTCCATTCTACTAGCATCGAGAACCGTTCGGCAACTTAAATACACTTTTTAACTAGAAGTCCAAACAATAGTATTAAGCAATCTCACTTAATTTAAATCTTAAAAAATTTATTTTTAATTAGTAAATTAGTTTTTTTTACTTAGAATACTTCATTAAATATTTTTATAACTAGGTTTTCTTTATAATCATTCATATATATATATATAATCTTTTATTATTAAAAGTATTTTAAAACAGTTTTTTTTTTTTTTTTTTTTTTTTTTTTAGTATTAAAATCCGAAACAATACTACCAAATAATCTCGACTAATTTATTATAAATATATACTATATAGATATAGATATATATTAGTTAAATTAATTTTCTAAAGTTTTTAGTTAATTTATTTATTTATTTATTTTATTTTTAATCATTCATAGAAAAAAAGAAAATAGATTAATTTTTTTTTTAAATAGATTTTCCAACTGAAACCGCAAATAGTTCTATTAAACAAACTAATTTAAACATTTAAAATTTTCACTTTTAATAAATAAAGATGTTTTTAATAATAATCATTATTATTATTTTTTTAATTTTTTGTCTATAATCTTTCACGTAATATTATATATTGTATATATATACACACAAACTATCTTGACAGAAATTAAAAGCATCCTTATACATTAATCCACACATATAACGAGTAGTAATGATGTCTAAATTTTAGCTCTTTTTCAACCTTCACTATCTTTCTTTAAAGTGTAAGTGTTATACATACAAAGTTACATGGTTATCTGTAGAAGTTTTCTGTAAAAACACTTTTCTTTTCAGTCTGCCCTCTAGCCTCCCCACATAAATATGCATGTAACTCTGAAAATAATAATAATAATAATAATAATAAATAAATAAATATATATATATATATATATGAATAAAAAGCAAGGAAAACTATGTGAAACAAGGGCAAAATCCAAACAAATAAAGCAAAAATAACATGAAAGAGCAGAGGCCGCGATGGCTTAAGATGGGTGGAGCAGATCAAACCACTTTGTTGGGCGCCAAACCTTTCCGAAATCCTTTTCAAGACCAGCAAAGAAAAAAGTAGAAATGAACATAACTACACTTATATTTAATATAAATGCATATTAGAGTGAATGATAATTAAAGAAAATTTCACTAAAATAAAAAAAAAAAAAAAAAAAAAAAAAAAAACTTTTCTATTTTTTATAATCCGTAGAAATTATATATAAAAACTGCATTTCCCCCCTTTGTCCCTACACACCCCTCCCCCTCCCCCCCCCCCCCCCAAAAAAAAAAAAAAAAAAAAAAAAAAAAAAAAAAAACATGTTTCATTCAGATATATGTAATTCTCATTATATATTTTTTTAATTCTAAAGAATAATTAAATAAAGCTTAAAAAAATTTGTAAAAAAATTTCATCTGAAAAATTGAATTAGTGTTTTGCTTGGGCCTATAATACCGTGTCTGGTAGATCATTTGAATGGACGAAACTTTTGAAATCAATGTGTTTAGCGAAACTGTTCTGTTTTCCTTTCAATGTATTTTGATATTTCCAGACTTTTGAAACACCCTGTGTAAATGAAACTGAAATAATAATAAGAAGCAACATAGGCCACCACGGCTTATGACGAGTAAAGAGATTTAAACAAGTTTTACATGAGCCCAAATTTTTCCAAAACCTTTGCAAGACCATAAAAGAAAATATAAGAAAAATTTTTGAAAAGTGAAATTTTTATACTATTATTAGGTGAAAAAAAGTATTATTTTATAATTATTGATAGTTTTTGAAACCACATTTATATGAACTAAATGAATCATACATACTATATTTTAAAATATTACCTACTTTGTACAGCTATACTTAACATAATATACAAACTGCAGTGAGTGATAATTAAAAAAAAAAAAAACATTTCATTGAAATTTGTAAAAAAAAAAAAAAAAAAAAAAAAAACCTCGTATGTCCCTCAAGCCCTCCGTAATTTGTTGAAATTTGCTTTAAAAACTACATTTTTTAATCGTAAACCCCTCCCTTTCAGATATATGTAACTATCAGTATAGATTTCTTAAAACTCTAATCATAATTAAACAAAGTTTCATTAAAATCTTTAAAAAAAAATTTTCTTTCCTATACTCACTGTGGCCCCCCCTTAGCCCCCCCCCCCCAGGTATATTGGAGCGTTAGTGGGGATTTTGTTCCGTGGGGCTTTTGTCCGTTGGAGCTTTTGTCCGGCGGGGATTTTGTCAGGGGGGATTTTGTTCGGGACCCGCTGCGCAGATAGGCAATTGGCGACGGTCTCGGACACACCCCTAGAGGTGGTTCGGACACATTCCATCACAATTTTGATCCTCCACGGAAGGGATGGCACTCCCGCTTCGGTGACCCCCAGAGGTATAATTTTTGATGGGAACATGGAGGACATTGCGGCCACGACAGATTTTACGTGCACCAGACACCATTAGTGTACACGACGGTCTTTGGCCGGCTCAAGTACCGAACCTTCAATCTTCGAATTACGAGGCCGGCGCTCTACCGACTGGGCTACAGCGGCCCCGCCGGCAAAATGGAAAAGCACGGAAGAGAATTAATAATTGAAGCTGCAGGAGGTTTTCCCAAATTAAAATAGTAAAAATAATAAACTTTTCGTTATTTTCGAATGTTTAAAATTATTATCTAGCAATACAATAAAAATATACAGAGAGTATTATGTACTGCCATAAATTTTTTTTAAAAAATCAATAGTAAGAAGTACGGGCATTAGAAAAAATAGGTTGAAATTTTTTTAAAGGTTATTCTAATTTCCTTAAAAGTTTTTTTTTTTTTTTTTTTTTTTTTTTTTTTTTTTTAAATAAGGAATTCTACCAAAAAAATTCATCTCCAAATAGTGGTAAAAACTTAAACGTTGCCAAAGTGTTCATATACTATATCTGTAATACAAAATGGTCTAGATATTATGAATTTCTTTCTCTTCTGAAAAAAAATAAATAAATAAATAAATAAAAAATACTGATTTTTAGCATATCATTTCATAAAAAAAAAAAAAAAAAAAAAGTGGTATTAAATATTAAGTATTTTAATTTGACATTCAATACGGTTATTTCCATATATATATATATTGCTTTTTCTTGTTTTATGCAGTATTCATTTTCCTATTCAGTGAAAAGTAAGAAGCGAATAGACGAGAGCGCTACAGAGGTTAAGTGAAGCTATAAAAAAAAAAAAATAGTCGGGTGGAGACGAAGCCTTTCTAGGGGGTTGGTAAGTGGAGCGGAATGTAGGAAAAAATAGCACCGGTAAAAATGGCACCGGTAAAAATGGCACCCGGTAAAAAAGGCACCAGTAATAATGGCACCGGTAAAAATGGCACCTGCGATTTGCGAAGCATATGCTAAAATGAAAAATGATCGCATTATTGAGAAAAATTAGGAGATAGAGTTTTGTTTGGTCAACATGATATATGTAGCCTTCAGAAACATTTATCTAGGTAATGAAATGCTAAGTTAGCACAATATTCGAGCTAACTACCAGCTAAAAAAAAAAAAAATCTTAGGAAAAGAAAAATTAATTTATAAAATAAGAAAATTTCTTTTCAAAAGTACATTACGGAAAAACTCAATTTTAATTTATTGAATTGTATTTTTCCAATATTTATACAAAAATAAATAATAATAATTATTATTATTACAATAATAATACTGTACGATCGAAATAAAAAAAAAGGCATTGCATAACGAATATTAGTGTTTGGTAGGACAAAGAAATATTTTGTCATAACATTGAGGTATTTTCAGTTGGGACATTGTCATACTTCAAATAAAGTAACAGATAGGTTTACATGGTTAACTATAAAAGAGGGAATAGGTGGGCATATACGAATGAAGTACCCTGTCATGTATCGTAATACAGCTTTTCCCAAGTTTAAAATATCATTTAAGTACACGGGCACACATCAATTCTGCTTACGTTAATCCCCCCATTGTTAAAATTACATCAATTGCGCTCGCGAGAAAAATTGCTGATAACATTCATTGTCACCCCCCCCCCCCTTTTGTATACGGGAAGGTAACGAATTATAATTTCTGGGAAGGAAAAAAATATTTACTTATTCTCGTGTCATCTCCTGGGTAAAGATAATAGACTCTAATAAATTCAAACAAGAGCAATTAAAAAAATGTTTATATTATATTATTTATTTAAAGAAATATTTATATTACACAAATAAAAGCAAGTCTTGCTTTTGCCTCCAAGGCAGTAGCACATGTTTTTTGCACCTGATGAAGAAATGCCAAGTCCTTTCGAAAACGGTTGCGCTGGATTGAATTTTATGGTCTGTGAAGAAGTTTTAAGTTTAAATATTGAATATACACCATATTTTTATTTAGTTTTGTCTTACCTGTAAAGTTTTCAAAATATTTTCCCATTTAAATAAAACATAAGTACTTCAAAAAGAAATCCAAAAATCTCATGCCATCAATAACTTATGACAGAATAAGCTGAACAATTTGTTCTGGTATGCAAAATGTTTTTTGAAAAACAAATTTATTCCTGAAAAGCTTTCAAAAAATTGAAACAAACAAATATTAATGATTATCAGAAAGCTTTATCGACAAATTATGCAAATTTGAATAGTCAAAATCATTTAGAATTTTTTTCTGATTTTCTGAAAAACCTAAGAGCGCAATTGATGCGTTTATGCATTTTTTTTTTTTTTTTTTTTTTTTGGGGGGGGGGAGGTATGATCTCGGCGCAACTGATGCCTATGAGGATGAAGGCCCTAAGCGCAATTGAGTAGTACCTCCTATTCTTAAGCGCAACTCAATAACACCCAAGTAGGGTTGATAGCCTGCAAGGGGCGGGGGGGGGGGGGGTAGAGAAACATTCAGAAGCAAGCATTCGGGACTGGGTGAATTGGTAAGTATAAAAGTGGACAGGATTTCTTTGAGAGAAAGAAAACTGATAACTTGTAGATAATTTTGCGATTTGCTTATTACAAAAGTGCCCTTTTATTTGGTATCCGAAAAAAAAAAATCAGCCCTGGAAAAATCACCACGGAATAAAGCACCCTTACATGAACTATCCACTAAAGGAGACCAAATATTAATGAAGTAAAAATTCTATTATGGTATTGCGGGTCAATCAAAAATAAAAATTATGAAGTGGGGGTATTTGTAAGTAACTCTTTTGAATCGAAAATTTTTAATGATATGATTGATACTTCATTATTATATCTTTACTAAATAATTTGACATTTTGTTCTGGAAAGAAATTCATTGTTGAAACACTTTACTGTGTATAATACTTTACTTTACTAATAACAGGTCTGTGACGTTCATGCTGAATAAGTGATTTTTTTTTTTTTTTTTTTTTCATTTCTTCGTATACAATAATCATATAATCCCCCTACACCGTGTACCCACCTGCGAACAACAAATGGACAATTGAAGCTGTCACACATTTCAAAACTGACTAACATCCTCTTTTGAAAAATTATCTTTTACTGCATGACAATTGCACATTCAGAAGCAAACATCAAAGTGCTATAACCTAGAATTTTTAGAAAAATAATTTTATAAATTTGAAAATAATCTATATTTTACATTTGAGCCCATCTTATATATAATTTTTAAAATTAAGTTTTCATTAAATAAATTTAAATACTCTAAGATACTATTGAATAATAATTATTGATAATATATATACTAATATATATATACTGTTATATATAATAATAGTATATATATATATATATATACTGTACTGATACTATTGATACTATTATTTGAATAATAATAATAATAGCGATAACTATTAATGGTTATTATCAGCTATACGTATATATATATATATATATATAAATTATATAGCAACTATCGTTATTGTTAGTTATATAAAAGTATTAATAATTATTAATAACTATGTTTTTCACCTAATTTGATTTCCAGTGTAACTCTGTTAATTAATGGAGAAATTAGTTTCTTAAATTTCTCATTTTCTAATTTTTCTAAATCCGTTTTCACATTTGAAAAATACGTAAACGTTACCGTTTTTATCGTTTTTCAAATATTGAATTTTTAAATTTTTAATATTTCACTTTGAAGCTAAAAAGTGATAAAATTCAACTTATTTAATTTTTCCATATCACACATTTAAAGTAAAATATTAAAACTTTTTAAAAACAAGAAGAGTCATAAATAAATAAATAATAGAATGATTAAAAAGAAAGAAAGAAAAAGAAAATCTACGTGCACCACCCTCTTGGCCCCCTCAGCTGTACATAATGCTCAATGGGATTCATATTTGTATAGCATTGTTTGAAAAAGTTTTCAATACATATACCTCTGACCCCGCCCCCCGTATATGGAACACTGTAGTTTTGTCATAAATAGTAAGTGATTATTATACAAAGTTTCATTAAAATCAGTAAGATGGTGATATAAAAACAATTATTTTCTTTCAGTCGTCTCCTATTTCTCCCCCCCCCCCAACCAAACTTTCAACAGACATATACTAAGTGAATGTTGTACCAATTTAATTTAAATTTCTAATGTCTAATTTTCCTTTTAAAATTTTACTTAAAATCAGTACTTTCTATAAAATGTATCTATAATATTTCTATAAAAAATAAAAAATTCAATACTTTTTATTCATAATACAGGTATTTGTATGTGATGGCCAAATATATCAGGACAGTCAAATAAAGCTTAAAATACTTCCTAATTTTTAGCAATAATGCGGCTATTTTTCATTGTAGTATATGTTACGCAAATCGCAGGTGCCATTTTTACCGGTGCCGTTTTTACCGGTGCCATTTTTACCAGGTGCCATTTTTACTGTTGCCATTTTTACCGGTGCCATTTTTACCGCCTACCGTGGAGCGAGCAGGGGCAGAGTCCCTAGTGTAATAATAATAATAATAATAATAATAATAATAATAATATTTACAAATAAAATAGATCTTTCTTGCCTTTCATCTATTAAGAAATTAAAGATTTAATAATATTATTAATAATAAATAAAAATGAATTAATTATAAAAATCAATTTTTTTTTTTTACTTTGTATTATAACCTGATTTTACAAATGATATGTTGCATGATATAAATTTGATTGAGAATGTAATTTATTAGAATTCAGCAAGGAAACTTGAAACCTTTGATGCACGACTGAAATAGGTTTCATATAATAGCCTAATGTTCCTTTTAAAAATTACAAATTGAACTAGATTAGATTTGTTCAATAAAATATTAATTCAGCCAGCAATTCTTTTGGTTTTTAATGTATTCTTTACAGATTTGTAATTTTTAAATCGCATTTTCTCAGTTTGAATTTTTTCATGAATTGGTGACCTTCAAATTGCTAAACTTTCTACTGGTATTAAAGAAATGACTTAATTTTTTTTCGGATGTTTAATAGAAAGTACTTAAAAGAATTAGGAACGGATTTTGCAATACCTCTAAAAGAATAGATATTTAAAAAAAAAGTTTAACAAAAAGCATTTTTTTTTTTTTAATCTAAACATGCAACTTTTTTATTTTTTCTTTAAAACAAATTAATAAATTTCAAAATCCTCTAATATATCTGATTCTTTTTAAGTAGTTTTCATTAAAGACACTAAAAAAGTATTAAGCCTTTTCTTAAATATCTGTAGAAGTTTAAGCATTTTAAAGTTCTCGAATTTATGAAAAATTGCAAAGTGATAAAATTCAATTTAAAGATTAAAAATCGATAGAAAGTCTGGCAAAAACCATAAAGAGTTGTCGCCTGTAATTTTGCAGAACAAACCTAACTTAATTCATTTTATAAATATGAAATGGAAATGTATGATTTTATAGAAAACCTATTTCGGTAGTGACGTGAAATATGCCAAGTCCCTTAAAAACACTTTCTAGCTGTTATGAATTAAGAATCTCAAAGTACCAAAGCAATTGTATTTTCATTTGTTCATATTTCTCCTTTTGTAAGGTCGTAGGAGACAAAAGATAATCAATTGGGGAAAAAAGAAAAAAAAAAAAAATAATAATAAAGAATAGGAGAGTGTTTAACTGCCTAATTTTAAATAGAACTTGCTATTTGTATTACGTATTAAGAATTTGAAAGTAATTTAAAATATCCTCTAATATTAAATCCTAATACAAGCTCATACATATGTATATATATAAAATAAGTTCCAGTTACATTATATCTAACTATAATTTCTTATCAAAATCGTTTGTGCAGTTCCTTAGAAGACTAGATTTCTGCTATATATCGTTCAAAACAAAGGCAAGTGAAGACTAGTGACGGCTATTAATTCGGCTAATAGCATCGATTCAAACTAATAATAACGACAACGATAATAATAAAGGAATAAATTATTATTATTATTATTTATTTATTTTTTATGTAAATAAATGAATAAAAATTCTGGAAATATTATACTTAAAATTAAACGAAGAATCATATATTATCACTTTAACATTTCAATTTCTTTTCTTTCTTATTTGAGAAGTAAGTTTTTAGAAGATGCGTTTTACGAAATTCAAAATTTTAGACCAGCGCTCTTTTTTTCTAGATCTAGAACGGCGGGAAAACGTCTTGGGTGGCAAAATAAAATAAATAGTTTTATACTTTAACGTCTCTTGCTTGTCGCTATCTTTGTATGTAAAATAGTACCGCTAACTTTTTTGACACTTAAACGGAATGTTGCTTACCGTCCCGAACATAAAAGAAAAATGTATAAACAGAAATTGCACCTTTTTTGCAAAACCTGACAGGAAAACTTTTAAGACATTTCTTGAAGAAAAAGGGAAGGGTGAGGGTGAGGTGACAGCTATTCAATAAAGGAAGTACGCCGTACATTCTTGCTTTTTCCAGGTTCACGGGATTTCTTACAGGGAGATCTTTCAATACCATAAGCTGCATTTTTCTAAGTCCCGACTTCTATATCGGTAAAAGTCTGGCGGTCATGAGCTATGATACCAAATGTATACTTGTATACGACTACCAATAGTTTTTTTTTTTTTTTTTTTTTTTTTTTTTTTTTTAGAAAATAATAATAATTAGTTTATAAAATGACAATATTTCAAAAATGACAAATAACTTCAAAATGACATTATTTCGTAATGTCAAAAAAACTTCAAAGAATTTACACAGATTTTAAGAAGTGAAGTATTAAATGAATCTGAATCTGCAAATAATTAACAAATAAATAAATGAAGACTTTTTCTTTGAACTGAATTGGGAAAAAAAATAATGACAACATTTTTCGTATCATGACATCCAAATCTTGTTTTGAAAGTCTAAAAGGCACCAAGAAGAAGAAGAAGAAAATAAATAAAGCTTATTTAAATGTTGTCCAGAAAACTTTTCCGTGGTCAATCTTGTCAAATTCAAAAAGCAACACCATTCTTCGGCACACCTAATATTTTTCATTATTTATTTTTTAAATATAATATTAAAAAATTGCCAACTCAAACTCAGATTCATTTATCTTGTTTTATTTTTTATATTATTTTCCACGCGCGCTTTTTATTTCTTAATTCAAAATTATTAAAGAAAACTTTTTTCGATACTTTCAGTTTCAAAACTGATTATTATTAATTTTCTTTTCTTTTCTTTTTCTTAAAAAAAAAAAAAAAAAAAAAAAAAAGATGAAATTCTGGCAAAAGCAGAATTTAGTTTAGTACGGAGGACTATTTTTTTTTTTTTTTTTTTTTTTTTTTTTCTACTTTTCAAATGATAACATCGCTTTGAAATTATTCAATCATATTTTCGATAAATTTTTGATTTCGATAAATGTCCAACAATCGTAAAACTGGTATTGTAAAAATCCGTAGATTGAAACTAATAGTTCTCATTCCTGAAAGAAAAAAAAAAAAAAAAATTCTAGTGTGACTCCATTCGACTTTTCGAACATTAAATAGCCAACAGCGGCCGAGTGGTTCTACGCTCAAAGCTGGTAGACAGACATGAGGTGCAGGGTTCGATCCCAGGTCGCGTTCGTCGGCCTAGCCATTCCGAGTTTTCCGTGGCTTTCTCCGAAACTTGCGTAAATACGGGTTAGGAACCCTTAGAAAGAACCCCACGGAGGGCACTACCCCTCAGGCCTAGGACCTACCGCAGTCAATCGGCCTTATTCCCATATCCAAACCAATCCAATCCGAACATTAAGTAATTAACGGTTGTATAAAGTAAGAGAAATCGTTAAATAAGTCAAATAGAAAATCATAATAGCCCTTCGAATAATTTGAGCCCATAGATCATAATGATAAATTTTTGTTGTGTCCCTGTAAAAATCTGTAAATACTAGACTCACCAAAATCAATAAAGTTCGTGCAATGATTACCTATGGCATGCACATAAACTTTCACATTGCTCGGATAAGGCATTTAGACGCTATCGCATTTTAAATAATTTGATCTCATGAGCCATAATAATAATATATTTTTCTTTGCGAGCCTGCAAAAAAAAAAAAAAAATTATAAATGGTTCTAAAAACTATAAATTGGATTCACAAAAAATCTTTATGGTTTATGCAACAGCGACCTGTAACGTATGTATGAATGTTGAGTTCATTCAAAAAATGCGTTTAGACACCATCGCGCTTTAAATAATTTATACCCATAGGCATAATGATAAAAATATTTCATTGTGTCTCTGTAAAAGAAAAAAAAAATCTATAAATGATATATTCACCAGAATCTTTATGGTTCAAGCGATGGTGACCTACAGTACGTAAATAAATTTTTAGCTCAATCGAAAAACGCATTTAGATGCATATGATTTCAGCTCATAGGCCATAATGATAAAGAATTTTTTGCTGTATCCCTGTTAAAAAAAAAAAAAAATCTATAAGCAAACTCGAACCCCCCTTTTAGCGCTAAATTCGTCCAGTAAAATCTGTACTAGCTGAGGTCACAAATTTTAGTGTGTGGCTATTTTACGTGTGTCCAACACCCATTGTAACAGGATTTTGCGAAAGTCCCCACCTTTCCCCCCTTGGGGGTGAGGGGGACAATAAACCCGTTTATAAGCATAACTTTGCTTCAAATTATCTCGGCAAGATTAATTTTTATGTGTGGGTTGTTTATGCGTTTCCAACACGCAGTATAAAGTGATTTTACGAAATTACCACCTCCCCTTTCGAGGGCGGGGGAGGGCGAAATAAACGCTTTTTAGAGTAACTCTGGTCCAAATTATCTCAGAATAGCGATTTTTTCATATGTCGATTGCTTGTGCGTACTCAAGAAACGCACTACAAAGGCATTTTTTAAAATTCTACATTATCCCCCTTGAGGGTGTGTGTGTGTAGAGGGAATTATGTTTCCATGCCGAACTCTGCTCCGAACTATCTTAGGCGATTTTTTATGTGCGGGATGGTTATGCGTTCCCAACACGCACTATAAAGGGAATTTTGTGAAATTTCTCCTTTCCCCCCTTAAGGGTGAGGGTAGGGGCAAAAACGCGTTTTAAAGAGTAACTTTGTTCCAAATTATCTCAGGAAAACGATTTTTGATATGTTGATAGGTTATGCATACTCAACACACACAAACTACAAAGGGATTATTTGAAATTCCGTACTGTCGCCCCCGTTGAGGGTTGGAGGGTTAAAAAACAAGTTTACATGCGTAACTGTGTTCCAAATTATCTTAGAAGGGCAATTTTTGATGTGTGGAGTGCTTATGCGTATTTAACACATACTACAATGTGATTTTGGGAATTCCACCCTACCGCCCCTAGGGAGTTGGGGGGGTGGTATATATATTCATGCGTAACTCAGCAGTAAATTATCTTAGGAAGAAGATTTTTTATGTGTGGGTAAGTTAGATTTATCTTATAATATAAAGAGATTTTGCAAAATTTTCTCCTCCTTCTTTCCTTTAAAGACGGGAGAGGATGGCTGAAAAACACTTTTTAAAGCATAAATCTACTTCAAATAATCTCAGAATCTCGATTTTTTAATGTGTCGGTTAAGTATATGTATGCGACATGCACTATAAAAGGATTTTGTGAAGTGTGGCGAGTGGGAAAACCGCTACGAAAGGTAGCGAGAACTTTAACTTAGATTTTGATTTCAGTGATTATTATTATTATTATTATTGTGTTTTTAGAATCCGTTTCAATATAATGACCAGAGAAGCGGGCAAAGCCAGCTAGTTATTAATAAAAAACATTTTATTTAACGATTGGCTTAGTTGAATTTATATAAGATTTTCTTTTACTTTTTTTGAATTAATGACTTTTTAAATCTTACGATTCTAAGGGGGAAAAAAATAGAACAGAATTTATTTTGACGGTTATCATCCTATCATTAATAATATTATTAGATTGTAAAAATAAATAATAATAATAATAAAAAAAAAAAAAAAAAAAAAAAAAAAAAAATCAGACTTACGAAGTTATTACTTTATTTAGGTTTTTTATACAGTGTTTCTGTTTGGCAAAACATTTTTTCTTTTTATAGAAAAAAACACTGTTTATAAATTTAAAACGTATAATTTCTTTTTCTTTTTCTTTTCTTTTTGATCAAATTTACATCGTATTCAAGATGCTAAACATTTTTAAAATATAAGTCTTTTAATTCCTCGTTAGCAGAAATTTTTTTAAGGCATAATTTATGCTTAATCAGTTTATATATTTATTTTCTTTGTCAATATCAGAAGTAAAAATATCTTTTCTCAATTATTTAAACTTTTTTATATAATTGCCTACTAAAAAGGTTTAATTTATGAAATCATCAAAAGAAAAAAAAAAATGTTGTTGAGAAAACAGAAATTGTGTTTTTGGCGGAAAAAATAGAAATGAAGGAAAGAAAAGAAAAGAGAATCCAGTTTAATGAAGTGTTTTAATAGTAATGCCTCAAAAATGAATATTTCTTAAAACCCCTTCCTCCCAACCAAAAGAAAATGAAACCTTTTAATGACTATAATATCGGAATCATAAAAAGAATTTTACTTCGTTGAACTTCATCACAGTTTCAATGTGTATATGTATTAAGTAAGAGTAAAAATTTTTAAAAATAAAAAAAATAAATAAATAAATAAAATAAAATAAAATAAATAAATAAATAAATAAAATAAAATAAATAAATAACTGATTGCTATAAAACGCACCTAAAACCTAGTGTTAAGCGTAGGGGTCATACTCTCCGCATTATTTTTATTTGTTTCAGGATACATTCCTAATTTGAGAAGTTACCTCCTTTATTGTTACCACTATTTTTTTTACAATACTTTCTATCCTAGTTAATCACGACACATTACCGTAAAAATAAAGTATAGATTTTTGCCTGAAATGTGCGGTGGCCGAAAAAGCGAAAAACATCTCACTTATGAAATTATCCTGAAAAAGAGGCTAGGAGTTCAACCCCTGTAAATGGTGATGAATATAATAATTAGTGTTTGATTGCAAATTTTTAATCAATTAATAAGCGACTGGCTTAAATGAAAACAGTTTTGAAAGAATTAAAGAAAAAAGAATGAAAAGAGAAAAAACAGTAATAGGTGCCTTACTACACTTCTAACAACACTACTTACTACGTTACTTACTCAATTAGTAAAGAAAAAGTACTGCTTATTAAGAATAAAAGTAGTCATTATTTTTACCGACTGCTTATTATATTGCATATCATATTATACCGATTGCTTATCATATACATTGCTTTATGTATTTATTTATTTATTTATTTTCTTAAATAAATATATTTTTTCCCCTACAAACATGCTAATCTTGATTAAAAATTTCAAGTGGTAACCTGAAGGAAATTTCAAAATTCCAAATTTCAATTTTCTAAAGCTAATTTATTTTAAGTGATGCAGATGTTGGATTTACATCACAGATCAACCACTTAAAATTAGATATTTGTATTCAGGGAACCTCAAAACATAATACAACATAAATAACCAGAACTCTAAATAGAACTTAAAGAAAAAAAGAAATATATATATATATATATATATATATACTAGTATATAACCCCGTCAAAAATGACGGAATGTGAAATCAATTAAGGTAGTGAATCAACGAATGCTTTGCCTGCTTTGCTGGACACTATGTTTAAAGGGGACTAATGTGCAAGTTGCACCTGACGGGACTAATATGCAAGTTGTACCTACTAACAGAGGACGACAGGTCTAATATAACGTATCATATTATCTATCGTATTTACCGTAATATAACTTACTTATTTTGCTTCCTTCTTCGACTCGTTTTAATAATTATTTTTTATATGCATGGGCAAATTTAATATTTTTTAATTTTTAATTTTTCGCGTGAAAACATTATTTCATCTTATGCCCCCCCCCCTCAAAAAAAAAAAAAAAAAAAAAAAAAAAAAAAAAAAAAATATATATATATATATATATATATACTAGCTGACCCAGCAAACGTTGTTTTGCCATATAAATTATTTCTAGAGAATATTTTGCTAGAAAAAAATAACTAACTTATTGTAAGTGTGTAAGGATGTGGTATATAAGTGAAACAGGTATGGAGCGCTGTGAACGGTGACTGTGAATTCCGATTATAACGTAAAAGACATAATTAACAATTAAATAAACAATTTAAATTGGACTGAATTGTAAATCTAAACCATTCTCAAATCCACCTGAAGACACACAAAAAAATTCATTAAAATCGGTCCAGCCGTTTAGGAGGAGTTCAGTGACATACACACGCACAAAAGTATGGGACCCCTTTGGTGACTTTAAATATTTTAAGCCATTTTTGCGATGAATTGAAATGGCTATCTCAATTGCGGAACTAAAGATCTTGGCGAGAAGCGTTCGAGCTACATCGGTGTCAAATTTCAAATTTTGCCAATGTGATCCGATACTAAAGGTGTTCTATACAAAAAAAAAAAAAAAAAAAAAAAAAAAAAAAATATATATCAGTGACATACACACGCACAAAAGTATGGCACCCCATTGGTGACTTTAAATATTTTTAGCCATTTTTGCGATGAATTGAAATGGCTATCTCAATTGTGGAAATAAAGATCTAGGCGAAAAGCGTCCGAGCTACATTGGTGCCAAATTTTCCATACAAAATAAATAAATAAATAAATAAAATATCCGTGAAATACACACGCACAAAAGTATGGGACCCCATTAGTGACTTTAAATATTTTAAGCCATTTTTGCGATGAATTGAAATGGTTATCTCAATTGTGGTACTAAAGATCTTGCGAGAAGCGTCCGAGCTACTTCGGTGCCAAATTTCAAATTTTGCCAAAGGGATCCGATACTAAAGGTGTTCCATTCAAAAATAAATAAATAAAATATAATAAATTAGATACACAAATAAATTTGTAGGTTAGGGTGGTTGTTAATCAATGCGCGTGTAAATTTGATAGAAAATGATATAAAATACTCACTCCAGTTCCGCACTAAATTTGCAAAATGTATAGTTTTTTATGCACACTTCAAAACTCTTCAAACACTAATTACATCTTGATGTAAATTTCAATTAGGACACAGTTTTTTGTATAACAATAATAACATGAATTTACAAAATATTTTCTTGAATTTGATCTCAGCACCAACTGTCGGGACAAACTGGAATTACAATAGAATATACGCAAGCAAAATGTGGCGTCACTGACCGTTAGTGGATGCAAGAAAATGATTTCCTATGTTAATTTCCCATTGGATTTTTTATAAAAAATTATTAAAAATCGAGGAAAATTATTTCTCGATTTTAATCCCCGTATTTGGGTATAGATATGTATTAGTTATCGTATGCATGTGTTAGATTGAGTTATTTTGCTCTCAAATTGAAAAGAAAAAAAAAATTAAATTAAATTTCAAAACTCTGTCTTCCTTGGCGCTTTTTGTATTTGGCGATCAAAAACGTAATACGAAAATATACATGCCAGATGTATATTTTCGTAATATGTATTGTACGAAATTGTTCATATTATTCATTACTCTTTTAATATAAGTTGCTAAAATAACAATTATTTTTGAAAGAAGTTAAATATGTTCGCCAGATGATATGCCGATATTTTTTTTTCCGCCAAGGATGACAGAGTTTTGAGATTAAAAATTCAAATTTTATCAATTTTACAGCAAAATCCAATGGGCGATTAACATAGGAAATATTTTTCTTGCATCCACAGACGGCCAGTGACGTCATCACTTCGCTTGCGTATTATTGAATATTCGATACTACGATCGTAGCGCAGTCTACCGGATCCAATGTGAAACATTCTAAAATCAACAACAATTTATAAGTGATAAATCAATTAAATAAACAATTTAAATTGGACAGAATTGTAAATCTAAACCATTGTCGAATCCAACTGAAGACACACAAAAAATTTCATTAAACTCGGTCCAGCCGTTTAGGAGGAGTTCAGTGACATACACACGCACAAAAGAAATATATATATAAAGATATATATCAATAACTGGTAAATTTGTTTGGCAACAATCATAAATTTAAATGTCCAATTTTGAAATTATTTTCATATTTTAATTAATTCTAAAATATGTAATCAAAACTTCGTTACAAATAAGGTACCAAATGAAAGATACCACATTTGTAACGAAGTAACCTTAGGTACCTTATTTGAAAACTTACCTACTTTAACTGATTTGATAAATATGACGTCACAATCAACTGTTTGTTTATATCAGATAAGTACATTATCATGATTGCAAGAAAATGATGTAATAACTATTACCCCATAATTTTTATGATTGAATTTTATATTACATTTTAATTTTATCCTCCATGGGTATTTTAGAATTGCAATGGTAGTTATAAACTTTCGTTGAAATCTTTTTACATATTGAGATTAAGGGGAAAGTGCAAGCACAAAAAATGTTCAGTTTTGAAAGATCTTTCTAATGATGCAACATTTATGCAGATTAATAAAAAAAAAAAAAAAATAAATAAATAAAAATAAAAATACAAAGCATTTCTAAGGGGAAAAATGGCTACCAAAAGTCTGTTTTGAAGCGGTCTAAGCCGGAATCGTACCTGACAGAAGATGGTCATTATTAATATTAATATTTTGCTTACAGTGTGGATAATAAAAATGGATTTTACTTCCTGAAACGTGTCAGTCGACATAATTAAAATGTATCAGAGAACTTCCGTCAATTACATTCAATAGAAAAGAAAATTTAGCTTTAAAAAATATAATATTAATTACATAAAAAATAATATAAAGGATAATAAATTCAAACTGAAAAAATAAATAAATAAAGGTCTATATATAACTTTGTATGGACCTTGCATCTCATGAATCAATAAACCGAAATTTAATCAAGTCTTATATTTACTGGTCTATGGTATAAACTTGAGCTGTTTGGGGACCAAACACTTAAAGGGTGAAATTAAGATGCTAATAACAGTATCAGAGTAAAACAATATATATACATTTTATTTGATTAAAATGAAAAGAATAAGAACGAAGTATAGACTGACAAATAGATAACCACAGATACACACATATGCCAACAAAGTAACTGGTTAACTATTGCATGTAGTCTTTGCTTAATTTATTTTTAATGGATCCATGATTTTAACAATTCATATTTCAATAGGAATCTATAAAAAGTATTTTATAGGCAATTGTATGAGACGATGGCAAAACACTAATAATTCACCACACATTACACATTCCATAACGTATTTACGTTAATTATAATTTAATAAATTTTGTGGTTTGTTAAATATATATATATATATATATATATATATATATATATATACAGTAAAATATCGTTTATACGTCCCTTTAGTGAAGCTCCGATTCATTCTTATTAATTTTAATACAAAATTTATTTATTTATACGCCGCTAATATCAGTTATACGTCTTTTGCACTTTACTAAAATTCGCAAAATTTCTCGACCTGTCATTATTTTTCATTCTAAATAAGTCAGTTTTTTTTTCCTAGAAAGCATCTTAAATGGATTACACAGGAAAGATCGAAGAATAATGATCAAAAAGTCAACTGAATTCACAGTAGAATGTTTTATACTCATGGACAAGCAGCAAATAAGACGTATAGTAAAGATTTTTAATGTTATTAAATAACTATTTGTACGGACAGAAATCCTATGCCCATTATTAAAGTTACGCAGTATATATAATTAATATTCAAAATAGGTTAAAATAAATCTTAAGATATGTAATTTAATACTCATTATATGATATATGTAATTAGCACCCAGTCATGCATTAATAGTATTTTTCTCACTTTAAATAACTCTTTTTTTTTTTTTTAATTAATTTTGTCTTTAAAAATGTAAGATATACATTTACTAAATTATGAAACATTATTAATTAGTATTTTCACATAAATTTTGTTTAAGTGTCATTAAATTGTTAAATAGTAATCAAATATTAAAATTTCGATTATAAGTCTTTTCATTTATAAATCCTTTTACGTTAGTATCTTGAAAGACGTATAAACGGTGCTTCACTGTATATATTTTTATTATTTTATTAAAATAATTTTATTATGGTGTTATTTTTGTATGAGGATAAGTGAATAAGAATAAGAATAACACACACACACACACACACGTGCGTGTATATGTATATGCCTAAGGCTATGGAGTGGAGAGCAAATGATACGAACATGAAAAATTATTTTGAAAAATTATAATTTTTCTAACTGACATATACTGGGTAAATATATATTTAAAAAAATATAGAAGAATTTTTTTAGTACCCACAGCATGCTAGTTTTTTTTAAATAAGAAAATTCTATAAATTTATTTCACATTATCATAGATATGTGATTTAATTATTCACATCAAAGTTACTGACGAGTTTTTTGGATAGGTATCCATATTCAAAATATTTCACCCCGAGGGGTTATATGTTCCCAGGTATGAAGAAAACGATAAAGATATATTTCAGAAATATATATATAAAACGAAAAACGAAAAGTGTATAACTTTTCAATGAATCAAAATAAAAATGTAAGTAAACCTTTTTATTGTTTAGAGCTCCAAAGTGCACACATTTCTATAGAAAGGGTTACAAAGACATAACATACGAATTAAAAAATAAATAATATAAATATAATTATAAAAAAGTGAACAAAAAATATTTGAGTAAGCCACAAAAATTTATGACTAATAGTTTACTTAGAACTAATATTTTAAATTAGGAAGAGCTGGTATATTTTAATAAACAATTATTTTATAAGAGCTAAAATTTAGGAAATATTATATTTTCAGTTATATAATCTAATAAAATAATAGAACGAATATTTTCAATTAGGAAGTTTTCATGTGTTTCTTATCACACAGAAATATATCAATATACAATAAAATAAATTTCATTGCATGAATAGCTTTCAACAAATCGGACAACGGAATATTTTTTTACGCAACTATATCTGACAATAATGTAACGCCCCTGTAAATAAGGAATTTTTATCACACCTGAATTTAAGAACATTTTAAACACATGCGAACGAGTACTTTTTAACACACCTGCTTTCGTGGACATTTTAACACACCTGCCTTCGAGGACCTTATAACACACCTGCTTTTGAGGACGTTTAACACACATGCAAACGAGGACATTTTAACACACCTGCCTTCGAGGACTTTGTAACACACCTGCCTTCGAGGACTTTGAAACACACCTGCCTTCGAGGACTTTAAACACACAGGCGTCCGAGGACATTTTTACACACCTGCTTTCGAGGACATGTTAACCCACATGCAAACGAGGACTTTTAACACACATGCATTCGAGGACATTTTAAACACATGCGAACGGGGACATTTTTACACACCTGCTTTCGAGGACATGTTAACCTACATGCAAACGAGGACATGTGAACACACCTACCTTCGAGGACATGTTAACGTACATGCAAACGAGGACATTTTAACATACTGTCTTCGAGGACTTTTTAACATACCTGATTTTGAATGTATTTTTACACAAATATGAAAAGAATTTTTATTTGCCATAATTCAGTAATCAAACTACATATTTAAAATTTATCTTTGATATTTTAATTTAAAGGTGTGTTATAAAATACTTATTTATATATTAAATTTTCTATAGAAATTTAATAATTAAAGGAAAAAAAACCAGATTATTAAAAGAAATTAAGACAATAATAAATGTGTTTATTATCAATTATTATTATGTTTTAATTATCTATTTTATTATGTCTTAATTATCAATTATTCTTAAAATAATAAAAAATAGTTTATTGAATATAGCTTTTAAATTATATGAACGCAATAAAATATTACCTTATTAATTAAAAAAAATAATTGTATAATTGTAATAAAATTGTATAATTGTAATTGTAATTGTAATTGTAATTGTAATTGTAATTGTATAATTGTAATTGTAATTGTATAATTGTAATTGTAGTTGTATAATTGTAATTAAATAATTGTATAATTTATAGAAATTAAGACAATAATAAATGTGTTTATTATCAATTATTATTATGTTTTAATTATCTATTTTATTATGTCTTAATTATCAATTATTCTTAAAATAATAAAAAATAGTTTATTGAATATAGCTTTTAAATTATATGAACGCAATAAAATATTACCTTATTAATTAAAAAAAATAATTAAAAGTAAGGAAAGACTTGTATGCTGCACCGTTAAAAATTATACAAACCTGGAAAATCTTTTTAAAAATGTGCTCTTTTTCATCCAAGATTCATTAAAATATTTTATTTCCTATTTTGGAAAATTACAATAAATTTTTATTCTGTAAAAACTTTACATTTATTGAGATAAATATATTCGAATGCCTTTAAAATATTTAATTATTAAAGAAATTTATCTTTTGTAGTATCAACAATGAATTGTTTTGTTAATCACTGTACGATCATAATTTAAGGATGAATATTACGAAATATTTTGCATACTAAATAAATTGATAATTATTTAAAATACATATAAAATATTTGAAATAAGTAACCGAAGAATATTCCACTTGCAGATTTAATTTTTCAATAAAACACAGTAAAATTATTTCGATAAGCTTATAACTGCAACTTTTTTTTGCAAAATTAAAAACTTTATTTGCAAGTCCTCGGTTTGACGTACAGTTTTCTAGGTCCTCGGTTACCGGTAAAAATACATACGCTAAATAATCAAACTATCTTAATATGGACGTTCCCATTGCAATATAAATTCAATTTCTATACACAATTTCGAAAAAATATTAAATTTGTTAAATTATTTCGACAGTCAAAATAGGTCCTCGGTTTGGCGGTTTGCGCACCGAGTCCTCGGTTTCCACCTTACGCGAGACTGTGTGTGTGTGTGTGTGTATCTCGCATAACTCAAAAACTGTTGGACATAGAATGTTGCAAATTGGTATATGGGTTTGTAATAATATCTAGTTGTGCTTGTTCCTTTTTGTTCTTTCTGTGACTTTCCATTTTGGAGATATTTAAATAAATTATATTCATAATGACCAAAAATACAAAATTTTGGCCATTATATATGACCTACCATCATAGGGATTTCAAAAGAAGTTAATGATAGAACCAGTAATGACATTTTTATGAAAATTGAAGACATTTTTGTGTATAGAAAGTTATGCTTAAAGACAAGCAGGTTCTAGTCGACGAATGTATTTTATTTAATAAATAATCAGTTTGTAAATAGAGCGCGTAATGATAATGTTATTAAAGTTGTCGATATTTTTACATATAGAAAGTAATTTATTAAAAACCTAAGCAGGTTCTTGTCGACGAATGCATTTTATTTAATAAATATTCAGCCCGTATATAGAGCCAGTAATGTTATTGTTTTGAAAGTTGATGACATTTTTGTGTGCAGAAAATAATTCTTAAAGAAATAAGCAGGTTCTAGTCGACGAATGCACTTTATTTAGTGAATACTCAGCCCGCAGATAGAGCTTGTAATGATATTCGTAACAAAAAAAATTGTAAACATGTTACCGTGCAAAAAATAATTCTTAAGGACACAAGCAGGTTCTAGTCGACAAATGCACTTTGTTTAATGAATCTTAAGCACTTAGATAGAGCCCGTAATTATATTGTTATGACAGATAGTGACATTTTTGGTGCAGAAAATAATTCTTAAAGAGATAAGTAGGTTTTAGTTGACGAATGTACTTCATTTAATGCAAATTCAGCCCGTAGTACAACCTCTAAGGAAATTGATAAAAAGCTTTGTTGATATTTTAGCGCGTAGAAAGTAATTCTGAAAGAAATAAGCAGGTTCTAGTCGACGAATGCCCTTTGTTTCATGAATATTCTGTAAACAGTTGAATAAATATCTTTTTTGTGCAGTAAAATTAATATTCTTGAAACAATCAAATTAAAAGGTCATTTTTACTACAGAAATCAAATAAACATTCTTAAATACACAACAGAGGATAAATTTCGCTAAACCAGGAACAATCGATTATTTTGAAGTCTGTATGAAATTTGAATTCATCGAGAGTATTGTCAGTGGTTTATGGAATTTTCAAGGTAGTTCTGAGAGAGAAACCAATGCATCATTACAAAATTTCCAGAACTAGACTATTATTGAGGTTAAAGTTTCCAAATTTTGTGAATCCCTTACTACCATTTTTCGCTACATTTGAATGCCTGATTTGACGCTAAGTCAAAGCCCACCTTCGTGGAAATGAAAAGAATTTCATCTGTTTACACTTTCACTATAATACCGTATAGAAAGTAGCAAGTAAATATATAAAGCAGTTCTTGTCTACAATCATTAACAAATACTCTTTTATCATTATTATTATTATTATAGTCTGGTGAGTCATTTATAGAACTTTCTAAAAAAATTCTGCGTTATAAAACAATGAATTTTTTTCGGAAAATTCCAAAACTTTGTTCTTACTGAAGTTACAGCTTCCAAACTTTGGCAAACCTAAACTGCAAATTTTCGCCATATTCGATCGAGAAGTCGCCAAATTCGATGTAAAGACCAAATTTCTACGCCAGCTACTAACTTGGCGGCTTGGCGAGATTAATTTTGCGGCAAATATTGTTTTAGGATAGCCTGAAACCCTTTCTGAATTTTAACTGAGTTAATTGTTTTTGAAAAATTTTTCGTTTTTCGTCACTAATTTTCGTCAAACAGAAAAAAATCTAGGCAAATCTCAAATTATTTTAATTCAACTCTCAGCTGTGCATTTGCCAATGAGAGATTCGGTAATAAGTCGTGCAGTATTATTCATGAAAAAACTACTAGATTTTTTTCGGCGGTATATACAATCCTATTATCGTGGCTTTTATAATTAGGTAGCATTTTTTTTTTTTTTTTGTATGTTTGTGGATTGGAACCTGCCCGTTTATTTACGAATCGGTTACCTCACACAAAAATGTCAATCTTTTCACAACATTATGTATTTTCCTATGGTTGTATAAGGAAGTTATGTGGTGTCCACATTAGAATTTTTTTACTGTTTTTGACCAGTTTAATGCTATATTCCCCTTAACATTAATTGTAATCAGCTTGTCGTTTTTAGGTTGATTTCTTTAGAAATCGACCTATTGCAATCACTTCGTTTATCTATCTATCTATCTATAATGAAAATTTTGTCATCACGATAACTCCCGAAATAATACTACAAATAGAACCAAATTTGGACAGTGAACTGACCTTATAAATTTCTTGGATGAGTTCGTTAACCAAGTTTCTCCGACTTTTTGTTTTCAAGTGGAAGCCACTTGAAAATTTCAAACCCACATTGTAAAACGCATATTTCAAGCAAGATTTGCTTGAATTTTGATGTAAATACAGGCCACATAAGGGTCTCAATGAAGTTTATTAATAAAGTTTATCCGCCATTTTTAATAAAGTGGCAGATATTTTAAGTGAAGCGGGGCCACTTGAAATCAGGCTACCACTTGAAAATTTAAAATCACAATAACTTCCAAAATAATACTCCAAATCGAACCAAATTTGGACAGTGTCTTAACTTATCTTATAAATTTCTTAGATGAGTTTTTTAACCAAGTTGCTCCGCCATTTTGTTTTCAAGTGGAGACCACTTGACAATTTTAATGTCAAATTGTAAAAAGCGTATTCTGAATTTGTTTGAATCTTGATGTAAATATAGACCACATAAGGGTCTCAATGAAGTTTGTTAATGAAAATTATCCGCCATTTTTAATAAAGTGGTAAATATCTTAAGTTAAGCGGGGCCACTTGAAATCACGCTACCACTTGAAAATTTAAAATCACAATAACTTCTGAAATAATACTCCAAATCTAACCAAATTTGGACAGTGTCTTAACATATCTTATAAATATCTTGAATGAATTTGTTAACTAAGTTGCTCCGCCATTTTATTATCAAGTGGAGACCACTTGAAAATTTCAAATTTTCATTGTAAAAAGCGCATTTCCAATTTCTTTGAATTTTGATGTATATATAGACAATATAAGTGTCTCAATCAAGTTTATTAATGAATTTATCCGCCATATTTAACAAAGTTTCGGATATCTTAAGTTAAGCGGTGCCACTTGAAATCAGGCTACCACTTGAAAATTTAAAATCACGATAACTTCTAAAATAATACTCCAAATCGAACCAAATTTGGACAGTGAACTTATAAATATTTTGGATGAGTTAGCTAATCACGTTGCTCCGGCATTTTGTTTTCAAATGGAGACCACTTGAAATCACACTGCCACTTGAAAATATGTCATCACTATAACTTTTAAAATACTAAACTGATTCAAATAAAAGTTGGATAGTGAACTTATGGTTCAAATATCTTGGATAAGTTCACTTGTGGTGACTTGATCCGCAATTTTATTTCCAAGTGGCGACCACTTGAAAATTTATGATTATGGTAACTTTAGTAATACTCAATCAATTCGCATCAAATTTGGTTAGCGGATTTCTCATTCAAATATCTCAGATAAGTTCGCTGGGCATCTCACTTCGCTTTTTTTTTCAAGTGGTGCCACTTGAAAATTTCTTATGACGGTAATCTTTGAAATACTGATTTAATTTGAACTAGAGCTGGACAATGAATTTATCATACAAATATATTGGATGATTTCGCTGGGCAAGTTGTTCCGCCATTTTGTTTCCAAGTAGCAGCCACTTAGACTGCCACTTGAAAATTTGCCATAACAATAACTTTTGAAAAACTGCACTGATTCGAACCATAGTTTGATAGTGAATCTATGCTTCAAATATCTTGGATGTGTTTGCTGGGCAACTTACTCCATTATATTGTTTCCAAGTGGCAGCCACTTGAAAATTTGTTATGACGGTAACTTTTGAAATACTTAATCAGTTCAAACCGTTGAAAAATGGATTATTCATTCAAACAACTATGATTTCGGAGGGGAAGTTTATTTCCAAGTTGCGTCCACTTGAACGCTGTCACTTGAGGCTTTGTTATCGCGGTAACTTTGAAATACTGAGTTTACTCGAACCAAAGTTGGACAGTGGACTTATTTTGCAACTACTGTTGCGTACTTGGGGGTTCATAAGTTGTCCGAGAATGAAAGGCGAAACTTACAAATGTTCAGTAGTTCATTTACAGAAAATTCCAGAAGAATACAGGTCGGTTCAACTTCTGTTTCACCAGTAAGCACAGCTCAAATAACAGCTGTCAACAGCAAATTCACAGTTCAAACTGTATCAAAGCATTAACATAAAAGAAGGCTCATTCAAAGAAGCTCAGAACTACTTCAAGCGTTTGGCGAAACTAACTGCGACTGACAGACTTGGCGCGTTCGGCCACCTTTTATACACCTTTATCGGACCCAGAAAAATTTAGAAATTTTACGTAACTCGTAAACCAATCACGTTACAGCGTCCATCTTTGGTATATCGATAGTAAGGATTTTTTCGCCAAAAAAGTCGCAAGGGTGAAAAGTCGCCAAATTTGGCGCCAAATCCATTATCTGCCGTATTGAGGCTTTATTGCGTTTTTGAGGGGAATTTAGGCTGTTTTAACTCTAAAACTAACTAGAAATGCAGAAAATTAACATTTTATCAATTTACTGAGCCTCTTTGAAAGAATTTACAAATAAATAAATAAATAAAATAAAATAAAAGTAGAATTATTTACAAATTTGTAACAATATCTTAGATTAGTTCACTGAGCAACTTTCTCTGCCATTTTGATCCACTTAATTTTTCAACACGATGATTTTTGAGATTCTGAATTAATTCTAACTAAATTTGTACATAGACTTATATTACAAATGCATTTGATATATTTGTTAACTTGGCCCACCACCTTGTTTCCAAGCGCCGGCCACTTGAAAATTTTAAATTCACATAAAATGGCATTTATGAACCGATTTGCTTAAAATTCCATATGTGCATAGCCTACATCAATATTTCTACCAATTCCATTAACAATTTGTAGCCGACATTATGAAACAAAATAACGACTACTTGATAATGGAAACGAAATCAACCTTCCCTTCCGAATAAGCCGGAAGGACTTGTTTGGGATTAAAGCATCATCTTGAAAAAGGCTAAATGCAAAATGTAAGTAAATTTAAAAAACTACACGCTTAAACATGTAATTTTTAACACAATTTTTCTTTACGAAAAATTATTTTAAAAAAGAAGAAAGAAAGAAAGGAAAAAAAAATGTATCCAATTACACTTAAATTTTGCTTTTCAAAAATACTTATTTATTTTTAATAAATAACAATTTATTTATTTAAATGCTATTGCTTTTTCAACTTCTAGACATAAGTGAATCATCCTCTATTAACTAAAAATAAATTTTCTTATACCTACCTATTCAGTTTTTGTGGTTTAATTTAATATTTCTAATTTATTTTGGCTTTTATTTTTTATGTTCTTTTACAATTATATTATCTATTTATATTTTTTGTTGTTTTATTTATATATTACAGTTTCTGAAAATTTTATTACAACTAGAAAAAGTTACTTTAACAATGATAGAGTCACTTAAAATGTCTTCCCTGTTGGCTAAACAATTTTCATCTATTTTTAAATTAATATCACTAAAGTTATTTTTCGTTAGCTTAAATAAATCACAATAAATCACATTGAAACTCGTCTGCTTTGTGATCTCTTATGTTGCACAATAACCTAAAAAAGAGCTGTCTCTGATGAAAAATATTAAAATTTATTGCGGAAAATGTATCTCATTTTTGACACCAAAAAGCAAAATATATGAATGATTAATGTTAGTACTCTCAAAAATGTCTTTTTATGAATTTTAAACTATATTTAATGTGGTACGAAATATATGAAAGTTCAATCATTAGATAGCTTTAAAATTTTTGTATGAAGAATGATTTTTGTAATCATAAATTAAAGGAAAATGTATGTCATTGGTTTCACAGAATGGCATTTCATAAGTAATACATTTTATAAATGTAGTCTAAACATTGCAAAAAAATTGATTTCAACAAACTTTAAATTTAAAATATGTTCAAAAAATAAAAATAATATGTACATTTATTGCTTTCAAAATGGAATGTGAGTTATAAAATATGTACTGTTTGTTTCTGCACATAAAGTGACAGTTGGAACAGGAAAAAAGGCATCAAAATCCGGGATCGTCTTATAAGAGAGATAAAGGTTATAGGTTGTAGGATTAAGGTGCAATTAACAACATTAGGGCAACACCTCCTGTAATAATGCCTTCGAGCTGAGCAAATGGTCATGGAAAACCGGCCGATTTTATCCAATCAACACTTACTATGATACATGTCGGATCCTGGGGATTGGATGAAATCGACCGATCTTCCGTGACGTAGAGCTGAGCTCGGAGGCATTATTACAGGTGGTGTTGGTTAGGGTCCTTAGCATATGGGTGGAATTCTGTCCTTGGGGGTCTCTCTGAGGGGTCCTAGCCCGTATTTATAGGAGTTTCAGAGAAAACCATGGAAAACGCCGAAATGCTAGGTCGATGGGCGCGACCTGGAATCGATCTTGGAACTTTCCATCTACCAGCTTTGAGCGCAGAACCGCTCAGTCGCTGGTGGGTTATGGTGAAGTTATGAATTAAAAACCACAAAAAAAAAAAAAAAAAAAAAAAAAAAACACTCGCTAATGTATTAAAAATCCTGCAAAATCATCACATTCATGATCTATGGTAAATATTTCATCAAGTAAATCCTCACTTTTATTGTTGAGAAACTCATCATATGGGTCCCATTCTATACTATGAAAGTCGATTTTCGCTTCGTCATCAGTAATCGTTCTCTCTGCCGTAAAAAATCATTCTTAGTTCCACCCATAACGTATAAACCCCACGTTTTTGAAATACTCGCTAAATAATAAATAATATATATAAATATAAATTTCTTTCCACTTTCATTTTTTTTGCATAATTCACCAGGAAATCGCACAACAGATCAGTCTTTCGCATACAGCTTTTGGCCACTGACCATTCAGTTTCTTCTTCGTTCACGCATATTTATATGATCTTTAAATTGGATGGACGATAAGCTCGACCACATCGATCAGCGATTAAAGAAATAAGCATTCTTGTTTAGATTGTTAGAAGAATGAATTGATCGTACCGTATCCCTCACTTAGAACAATTAGTATTTTTGTGAATAATATTGGTAGAGATGTTGCATCACCAAATGACGAAAAAAACACCTTTAGCCAAGAACTTATAAAAGCTGCAACAATACACACACACATATATATATATATATTATATATATTAGTTCATGGATCTTAAACTTTTTATAGAATCATATCATATATTAGAGTTAGAATGAGAAAGTATAATTTCTTATTAAATTCCGAAACTTTGAAATAATGTTAAAATAATATAAATTATAACTTTTACCAAAGAAGGAACACCTTTAAAACTTTTTTTTTCCTTAATTTAGAATTTAGTTACTGAAATCAATAAATGTAATACATAATAAAAAGATATTTGTATAAAGTTTATAGGGCTTAATTTCTTTGAATTTATCTACATTATTGCAAAAGTTAACTTAAGGAAATACTTTGTTTCTATATTTTGGCACACATTCAAAAATATTTTATTTTGAAAATGAAATTATGTATTCTACTGTAAATATATATCAAATATTGTTGCGTCTTGCTCAGTAAGTTTTGCGCTATAGCTTTTAGCAAAAGACCACGTTGTTTTATGAAAACCCTACATTTGTTTATTCTCTTTTTTCACTAATATCATTTATAAGCACTAGAAAGAAGTCTTTTAGCGAAAATATATTAATTTAATTTAAATATTATTTTTTTTTTTTTTTCAAAAAAGATTCAGTGATTTCTAATTTATGAATATTTTAAAGGATATTGTTCAAATGAATGGGAAATTTATCCAAAATATTTCATTAATTAGTTCTGATTCACAAACAATTTAATTATTTTTCATTTACGTTAATTAAAAATGTAGATAAATGCTTCTTTTTTTTTATAAAGGTATATGCGGCATCAAATTTACATATAAATATCTTCATGTAATTAAACAAAAAACACTCTAATATCAAACATTCAGATTATTAATTATATAACAAAATTACTCATAAAAAAAGTTTAATGTGTTTGTTTTTCTTTTTTAAGTACCCATAAACCTAAAAATTAATACCATTAAAATTACGTAATCTAGAAAATCTAAAATATATTATTTTGTAAGTACTTCTATTACAAGATAATAAAATGGCAGAAAAAAAAGTTTGATTTCATGCTTCAAGGCATAGCGTGAAACTCTCAATATCTAACCTGTTTTTTTTTTCTTTTTTTTTTTTTTTTTTTTTTTTTTTTCTTTTTTTTAACATTATTGTTCATTAAAAGGACATGTCAAACATCTCAAAAAAGGAACTCAATTACTTGGTTGTCTGGAATCTTCTTTGCATATGTCTTTCTCCGAATATCTTTTCATACCGACGGCAAAAACGATTCTTTTTAAAAGCACATAAAGGAATAAATTATAATGCATTCATGCAAAATAGAAAAAAGAAAATATTTAAAAAGAAACTTTTTTTTTTCTTTGTAAAGATGATTTGTTTTTACTTTGTACTTTTTCGTATACTATAATTTATAAGCTTTACTAATTTAGTTAATGGTAGAATAATTAAAGAAGAAATAGTTTTTTTCCCTTAAGTTACTACTTTTCTTTTTTTTTTTTTTTCAAATCCTCATATCTATTTACTAGGTTAAATATGAATTATACCTAGTCTATATGTTTAAAATATTTAAAACAGCGAAAATTGTAAATTATATTTAAATTGTAAAACGCTTTGTTGAAAAAAATATATATATATATATTATTTTATGTAATACACATTTTTACGTTATTTGTTCAAAATTCGTTCTTTAGTATTCATAGTACAACATGTAGAAAATTACAAAAAGATTTGAACGAATTTAATAATTAATTCTTATTGGAAGGAAAGTTATTGTATGGGATGAGGTTATGCATATACGCTAGTTTTTAATATTTAAACAACGTTTTTCATTTTTTATTTATCATGAAATAAGCCCAGTTTCTTAAAATACAACGAAATGCTTAACATGAAAGCACAATCTACTTCGTAAAGTATGAAAAAAGCATCATATTTAAAAAAGAATAGCACGCATACGTTATGCAACTAAGCAGAAAAGCCATTTTTTTTTTCTAGACAGAATAGAATTGACACAAAACGCTATGTAGGCAAGATTGTGTCAATAAATCAAATCCCCTTGGTAAGGAGTCTGACTTCCTCTAACTGCAAAGGTTGCATAACACATATTCAATCTTAAATTAAAGGTAATACAACACATTTTGAAATAAGAGCTTCCACTACTCAGTATGCATAAATAGTGGGGTGTAACCAACCCAACCCAACCCAACCAATCCTAAGCCATTTGTCAGTGATAATCTGTGTCAGTTACCCGAAGTTTGCTGAATGATAAAATTGCGTTTTCCCACGTATGTCATACATGTTCAATGGATTTAAATCATTTGAATACACTGACTGTTCCATTTTGCAGATATCAACAATTTTCTAGAAATTCCTGTTCATAATCTTGTCTAATGACACCTGGAAAGAGACGAAAGTGAAGATGGATGTTTTCAACCGAGAAACTAGATCTGGCATTTATTTTACTTTATTCCGTAATATTTTTAGTACCTGTTTTTTTTCTTCACACCAAATTTTTTGCAGAGTAATTTTCTCCAATATGTAATTACTATTAATTAAAAAAAAATTATTCTATAAAAAAAGTGGTATGATTAAAATGCGGGTACAAACTATATTACGGAAAAAAATAAAATAAATAGCATGTATAACAGAATTTATAACTGAATCTCTGCCAAAAATGGGAAGATCGCCAGTTGGTTTATTATTCTCCCCGTGCAAGTGTTCCACTGAAATTCTAAACGATCTCTTTCGAAGGTGTTATCTCAGTGAAAGCCTTACATTACCTACTTCTATCCTCCTGACCACAAAACAGGATAGATTGCCACCAATTATTTTACTTAATTCCATAATGTTGTTTGTAACTACTCTTTTTTCACACCAACTTTCTTAAAGAATAATTTTCTTCCTATTAAATCACAATAATGTATTAAAGAAAATTACTCTACAAAAAGCTGGTGTGAAAAAAAGGTGGGTACAAAATACGTTACGAATTTTATTTATTTATTTATTTTACTTGGCAGATATGTGGATATATCTTAGATGTTTCTCAACAACATCCTTATTCAAAATTACATAATTTTATTATGTTTTAGACAGCAAAGATTATATATAATAATCTAGAGGTTTATCTTGATATACACAGCTATAATTTTCATGTCATATTGAAATAACCTTTATTTTAGTAAGTTGTAAAAATTTTAAAGTAAACACAGTATTATACTTTTTGCTTTTCTATGAAAGTCATAAGTTTGAATCAACTGGTAATAGTCCAAGCGGCGGCTGCAAAAAATTGACTTGAGAAGGTACGAAGCTGATTTTATTCCTATAGATAGAATTCATTGTTACAATGAAAATCTCTTAGGGTTGCCTGGTCAAAGCCGCAAGTTTAAGAGAAACGACCTCACTTCCGGTCACAATTTAAACGATTTTCGAACCCCAAAAGGTATGAAGATGGAACCGGTGCTAAAATGTAGAGATTAATATGCTCTTTAAAATGGCATAGGGTTGCCTGGTCAAAACCGTCAAGTTTCAGAGGTTGCCTCGATAATAGGGGTCAAATTTAAACGATTTTCGAACCCCAAAAGGTATGAAGATGAAACCAGTGCTAAAATGTAGAGATTAATATGCTCTTTAAAATGGCATAGGGTTGCCTGGTCAAAACCGTCGAGTTTCAGAGGTTGCCTCGATAATATGGGTCAAATTTAAACGATTTTCGAACCCCAAAAGGTATGAAGATGAAACCGGTGCTAAAATGTAGAGATTAATATGCTCTTTAAAATGGCATAGGGTTGAATGGTTAAAGCCGTCAAGAAACAGAGGTTGCCACGTAAATAGGGGAAGTATTTTACGATTAATTTACCCAAGTAAAAAGTGAGTTACCCAACTTTAAAGATGAAACCGGTGCTAAAATATAGATATTAATATGCTCTTTAAAATGGCATAAGGTTGCCTGGTCAAAACCGTCAAGACTCGGAGGTTGCCTCGAAAATAGGTCAAATCTGTCAAGTAAAGCAATCAACCACAAAAAAATAGGCGAGTTTTGAAAATTTCTTAACGAAGTGTAAAAAAATACGAATAGCATTAACAAAGAAAATGAATAAGGATGAAATTATATGAATATTTGAAAGGTGTTGTAGCTGGTTCCAGAATATACAGCGTAGGAGTTATTTTAAAATGGCATATGTTTGAATGGTAAAATTCGTAAAAAAATAGCGGTCAGTCTCCAAAATGCTAACAAATATTAAAGGTGTTTAACACAAAGTGAAACACACATGAAGACTATTTTAAAAAGGTTAAACACGAAATGATTAATATTTAAAAGATGAAATTGCTAGCTAAATGTAGAACATACAACACTTTTCAATTTGCTTACGATTGTGCTTCAAACCTGTCAAGGTATAGCGGTCAGCTTAGAAAAGGAAGCGAAATTCAATAATCGTTTATTTTATTTGTTTAATGATATAAGAGATTTTAAGGCATAGAGAAAATTAAATTATTATGCGTGACCATTCTTTTTCTAATCTGTATAAAACTAATTTCAGCTCACGAGCTCGTTTTTTCCCCATTTTTCAATACTTAAAATATTCAAATTGTGTCAAAGTATTGAGAAGATAATTCCCTGAAGAAATGTATGCGGCTGCTTTGTAGAATTTTATACGAAAATATTGGGTTGTGCCGATTTTGTTATATTAAAAATCTGTCAATTTTAGAAAATTTTCTCAATTAATTTTTTTTTATATTTAATTAAAATAATCAATAATACCTTCTGCAAATTAATTATGGGTACAAATAAAGCGAAAAACATTTTTAAAAAATTGATAATTTTTTCGCGTTTCTTAATAACAATGAATTAATTTATGAAATTGAAATTTGTAAATCTTGCTGCAAATCTGAAATAAGAGGTTTTTTTTTTTCCCATTTTATTTAATTATTTATTTTGTATACTAACAGAATTTTTTATTATGAGTTTCTTGGGCATTATTATCTTCATTTCTGTTAACTTTTTCGGTCGTATTTTCTTATCTGTATCCGCATGCTACATTTTTAATTGTTACTATTAATTCGTTGTTTTTATGGGAAATTTTAGAACAGTTTCATTACAGTTTATTTATTTTTTCTTTTTTAAATACTTTTTATATTTTTTCTTCACATTGTATAAAAAACCCTTCAAAATTAGCTTTTTTTTTTTTTTTTTTTTCCGAGGCAACCACTATTTTTCGAGATTTTCACCTGGCAACCCTATGATACTCTAAAGAGAATATTATTCTCTATGCTTTATAAACGGTTTCATTTTTAAATATGTTAGGGTAAGAAAACCGCGAAAATTCGCCCCCCCCCACACACACACACGCACACACTTTTCGTGGCAACCTCTTTTCTTGGCGGTTTTGACCAGGCAACCCTATGCCATTTTAAAGACCATATTATTCTCTACATTTTAGCACCGGTTTCATCTTTACACTTGGGTAAATCATTTTTTACTTGGGTAAATAAATCGTAAAATACGCCCCCCTTTTTCGTGGCAACCGCTGTTTCTTGACGGCTTTGACCAGGCAACCCTATGCCATTTTAAAAAGTATATTATTCTCAACATTTTAGCACCGGTTTCTTCTTTACACTTGTGAGGTTCGAAAAAACGTTTAATTTTGACCCCTATTTTCGAGGCAACCTCTGGGTCTTGACGGTTTTGACCAGGCAACCTTATGCCATTTTAAAGAGCATATTAATCTCTACATTTTAGCACCGGTTTCATCTTTACACTTGGGTAAATCACTTTTTACTTGGATAAATAAATCATAAAATACGTCCCCTATTTTCATGGCAACCTCTGTTTCTTGACGGCTTTGACCAGGCAACCCTATGCAATTTTAAAGAGCATATTAATATCTACATTTTAGCACCGGTTTCATCTTCACACTTGTGGGGTTCGAAAATCGTTTAAATTTGACCCCTATTATCGAGGCAACCTCTGAAACTTGACGGTTTTGACCAGGCAACCCTATACCATTTTAAAGAGAATATTAATCTCTACATTTTAGCACCGGTTTCATCTTCATACCTTTTGAGGTTCGAAAATCGTTTAAATTTGACACCTATTATCGAGGCAACCTCTGAAACTTGACGGTTTTGACCAGGCAACCCTATGCCATTTTAAAGAGCATATTAATCTTTACATTTTAGCACCGGTTTCATCTTCATACCTTTTGGGGTTCGAAAATCGTTTAAATTTGACCCGTATTATCGAGGCAACCTCTGAAACTTGACGGTTTTGACCAGGCAACCCTATGCTATTTTAAAGAGCATATTAATCTTAACATTTTAGCACCGGTTGCATCTTCATACCTTTTGGGGTTCGAAAATCGTTTAAATTTGACCCCTATTATCGAGGCAACCTCTGAAACTTGACGGTTTTGACCAGGCAACCCTATGCCATTTTAAAGAGCATATTAATCTCTACATTTTAGCACCGGTTTCATCTTCATACCTTTTTGGGTTCGAAAATCGTTTAAATTTGACCCCTATTATCGAGGCAACCTCTGAAACTTGACGGTTTTGACCAGGCAACCCTGTGCCATTTTAAAGAGCATATTAATCTCTACATTTTAGCACCGGTTCCATCTTCATACCTTTTGGGGTTCGAAAATCGTTTAAATTGTGACCGGAAGTGAGGTCGTTTCTCTTAAACTTGACGGCTTTGACCAGGCAACCCTATGAGATTTTCATTGTAACAATGAATTCTATCTATAGGAAAAAAATCAGCTTCGTACCTTCTCAAGTCAATTTTTTGCAGCCGCCGCTTGGACTATAATGAAAATCGTTTGTCAGATTGAAACGCCTGCCATCGGTAAAACGTATGTGACACCATTGATCATTTGCTCAGCATTGTATTTGCTACCGTTTATATAATATTAACGATGCAGGTAGTTAGACGAGTCCTTTTTATGAAATCATCTGGATAGAGTAACCGAAGACAAGGGTTGTCAAAAATGGAATTTTTTTGTAATCTTATTTTCACCACCAACCCATTTTACACTTAACTAAATCGTTGATATAAATTTTTAAAAAAGTACCTACTATATAAAATTTCTGGCATCCGAATTTCCCTTTGGAAAAAGTTCCCCAGGCCGAGATACTTGTCATCCGGTAAGATTATGGAGCTGCTGATTAGTATTTCTCGTTATCTGACTTCTGTATCCTTTCACTCGCGTGAAAATATATTTATCATAAATCACTACTTTTGTGCCTAGCAAGTTATGACGAGTATAACGTCTTACAACAGTACTTGTCTTTTGGAGGATTTTTAAAAGTTATAAAATAATGCTTTTTTTAATTCAAAACACTTATGCAATGTGGTCTACATGTGGTCTCATGTGTGGCACATGATGGCTATATTCTACCTTATTGATCATTGCACTACGTTAAAGGTGCTTTTTATATTTCTTATAGCCATATTTCACGTTATTTTATTTTCACTTACATGGAAAGTTTGAAAATGTAACTTTCTTCCTTGTACTTAAGTAGCTTTGTTTTATGGGTCTAACTCTATCCGTTTTGCGTTTCCTTATGTCACCTCTAAAGTTATATTATTGACACCTGCAGGGCTTTTATCGTTTCCTTAATTAAATACCAGTTTTTTTATATAATAAACTTCAGTAATGAATCGCAGTGCTTGATTTTGATTGAATTGTAGGAAGATAGATACATAACAAGAACTAAAACTCATGCGGTACACATTGATTTTTAACACTTTCCAGCTATATGTACGTGATGTATCATATAACTTTAATCGTTCTTTGCCTACGTTTTAACCCTTTGCGGCGCAAGAAAATTAGGATCATTTAAATTATTCTGCCACCGGAATTCATGAACTAAAATAAACAAAAAGAGATTTTAAATTTAAAGGGGAAAAAACCCGGCCTTTTCTGCTATGTTACAAACATAAATTTTTGCTAAAAATTTCCGGGATGAATTTTTGCAGCTGGACCTTAAATTTTGCGTCCTCGCAGCGAGGACAGTGCGCGTTAAGGGGATATACAACGGACAGACGGAAGGACTGAAAGGCATACATATAGACTAACTGAATTCATAATCATTCTTAAACATTGTTAGAAATCGTTACAAATGCTTAAAGCAAAAGAAAATGCAGCCCTTAATAAATCTGTATGTTTTAGAGTAGACCTGTAATCTGAAGGTTAACCTTACATATTTTATACAAAACATTGACATATTAACAATAAATGTCAATATCTTTAGGATTTTCACAGATGACAGTTATTTAAATGTGATTTATAAAAACGTCTATCATAAAATGCAATGCATTGGCTTTTTTTTTTTTTTTTTTTTTTTTGAGTCCCTGTACACAAACTATTCCTACAGGACTTCTTAATGTCATTTTAAATAGGGAATATTCCATAGTGAACTTGAATAACACATATCATTTTCTAAATATTATGAAAAAATTTTCGGACGCTAGAGGCAGACAGTCGGAGAGATAGACATACAGACAGACAGACAAATACACAAATTGAACTTATATTAACATTTTAAATTTTTAGAAAGTGTTAAAAACGATTAATATAAATTAAAATGCAATTCCAGCAAAATTCTAAACAGCCCTTAAAGTAACTGAATAATTTTGTGTGGCCCTGTAAATTTACTCCCTTTTCTATAGTAAACATCTGATAAAATGAACCTGAATAACATATTCCAATTTCATTATGAGTTGTGTAAAGGAAAGGTACTAAAATATGGTTTATAGAAATACCTCTCATAGAACAAACTGCTTTGGAGTACTTTAGGGTGTCCCTGTACACAAACCAGTAGAGGTATGCACTCCATTTTGAACAGGGAACATAGATAGTCAACTTGAATAACATACATTAGTTTACAGTAATTCCATGAATATTTACGGGAGTTAAAGCGTTTACAGACAGACAAATTGAAGTCATTAACATTTTCAACCCTATGAGAAAGGGTTTAGAAACTTGTATTCAATTAAAGCTCTGCTAAAAACCCTGCATTTACATATACATCAGTTTTTTACTCAGTTCAATTGTCAGTGTGCTTATGGCATTTAATTTTAATTTCATGACTGTGTATAGAAAAAAAAATATCTTATGTTTGCATACTAATGTAAGTTTCACACATTTCTCTAAGTGACTGCACTGATTTCAACTAAACTTGGTATGATAATAGCGTTCTAGAAAATGTAAAAGCTTTGAATTAAAAAAAAAACTGTTTTAATTCATGATGACAAATTAATATCATAAAAATGCTGAAACAAATGAAGTTTGAATTTTCGACAAAGAGAGGTATTTCAATTGTTTATGCAACTTTCTGATAAAATCCAGTATAAACATTAAAAAAAAAAAAAAAAAAAAAAAAAAAACCTAAGGATAACTACTGAAAATTAAGGAACTTACTTCGAATAAGATCTGAAAAATTAGAATTCAGCTATTTCTTATATAATATGTATTTTATTCCTTCTTATCCAATTTTAAAATATTTATATCTACCTATGATATTAATGTGTTCAGAACAAGACCTAAAAATAGCTATAAAAAATAGAAGAAATTAAATTTAATTAAGAAAGACAGTGAACAGCTAGTGGGATTCACCCAAAAATTATATTTACGCAAACGTATGTATGACTGTATGTATGTATGTTCTTTATAAATGAATGCATGACAGGGTTTTTTTTAATAAAAACAGTCAGAAAATTAAAAGTTATAAAATCTTTTTGTACAAAAAATAGAACCGACTCCAAAAAGCAACTACTATTCAAACAACTAAAAAAAAATTGGTATGAAATGAAACTAAATTGCGCCTAAAAGTATAAAATAATTTCCTTCGCCAAAAAACCTATAACACTACAATTAATCATAACTTTTGAAGTCGGCGCAAAATTAAATAAAATTTAATTAGTTTTTAAAGGTTTGTTTTTAGATCGGTAGCAACAAATGCTGTCGTCTCGAATGATCCATTTTCATGTTTCCTTTATTATTTTATCGCTGTATACAATTGATCCTTTAGTAGCATCTACATAGAACAGTGAACATTCTTCACAATGCGGTATTTATGTTTCTACGAAGTTAGAGTTTCCTTTTCAAATTTGGTATAACTTTGATAACTATCATCCTTGGTGACTTTTGAATTTGGCTATCAAAACGAAATGCAAAAATATACAAGCAAGATGTATATTTTCATAATATATATTGTACGAAGTATTGTTTCATATTCTTGATTACTTTCTTAATATACCTTATCAAAATAATCATGATATCCCAAACAAATTAAACATGTTTGCCAGATAATTTTGCGATTTTTCTTTCACCTAGAACGTCAGATATCCGCATCTTCGCCAACTTTTGCTGCTTACGAAATCTTATTTGTTTTCTTGAATCAAAGTAGTTTTCGGCTGAAATTTTGCAGGTGACAATGTGAGATGTGTATTTTAAATAGGGTAGGTTTTTTGTATTGAATAAAGGTATCAATTTTTATTTAATTTTGCGCCGACTTCAAAAGTTATGATTAATTGTAGTGTTATAGGTTGTTTCGCGAAGGAAATTATTTTATACTTTTAGGCTCAATTTAGTTTCATGTCATACCATTTTTTTTTTAGTTGTTTGAATAGTAGTTGCTTTTTGGAGTCGGTTCTATTTTTTTTACAAAAAGATTTTATTTTTCTCTTTTCAGTGAAAACTTATTTATATAGCAGAACATCAGAAGACGTTCGACGGCAGTTTCACATATCTCAACTTTCAAGAAAAGTGACATAACTCAAAAAATGGTTTATGTCACTGAAAAATACATGCCATGCACCGAATGTGAACAAAAAGTTACATCTCCATCTAGAAAGTTATCCACTCGAGAGACAGTTGTGCCAGTTTTAGTCTAGACAAGTTATTTTCAAGTTGATTTTTCTCAAATGCTGCATTTTTAAGTTGTGTCACTTTTCTTGCCTTTACTGGATATGAGCAAAAAACTATCTATTGAATGAACATACGTTAAATAAAAAAGTCTTTAGAAATGTAAAGTACGGATACACTGTATTCGTAGCCGAAAATTCTGTTACGCATATATATTGAAATTTACAGTGAATGCGTGTCACGCACTGCGCTGGAAATGGCGCAGCGTTAAAATTCAAAGAAAGAGCAAAATATGCATTGCAGCTGATGGACAGAAGTTTCAACATCGTTACTTACATACAGCTTTTACCAGTGTAGCTGCATGCGTTCAGCAGTTAGAGTGAGAACAGACGTTTGTGAGTATCCTGTAATTTGTATTCTGTAATCTTAAAGAAATCATAATGAAACCTATTTCAGGCCAAGATCATTATGACAACAAAAAAAGTATTAAAATTAAATCATCTCTTACGAAGTTATCAGCTAACAAATTTCAACAACAACAACAAGAAACATGGTTTGTATTTAGAACCTCTTCCTTAATGAAGTTGGTTTTAAACGTCTATGCGTTAATCGATGTGACCGCTTAAAATAACCATACTTTGAATTTTACCATAGCATAAAGGACACACGCTAAGCTACAACATATGCAATGTCGTTCAAGTATGCACAAAATAGGAAATTGTGAACAAACAAATGCACGTTTTATGGGTTTTGTTTTTAGCATTAATATCTAAACTATCTTTTCGTACTAAATCGATGATGCTTTGCAATTTTATAATTCACTTTTTTCCCCTGTCTTGAGCCGTTTCCGAGATTGGAACGCTAACTCAACTATTTTCTACCAGGTGGTGCTGCAGACAGTTGAATCGCGTAGCACATGTCCACTTTACTATACCTACATACCACTTTTATGACTATAGCTGCGTGAATATAGCTTCTAGCCGCGTTCAGCAGTTAAAAGAGTCGAGACTGACTTTTTTGGGCACCCCGTATTTTCTTTTGATCGTAAATATATTATAATGGGACCTATTTCAGACAAAGACCTTTACAATAAAACAAAAGTATCAAAATCGGATCATCCGTTCAGAAGTTATGAGATAACAAACAAAAACAAAAAAACATACGCTTTTAATTGAGAACTTCCTTCTTTTTAAAGTCGGTTAATTAGAGCATCTCTTACGAAGTTATAAGCTTACAAACACCAACAACAACACATAGCTTGAATTAAGAACACCCTCCTTTCTGAAGTTGGTTGAAAACGACTTTGCGCTAATCGATGTGACCGCTTATTGTAACAATATTTTGAACCACAGAGTATACGTGTCATCCGCTACGCTGCAAAGTGTGCACAGTGTAGGAAATTGCGAAAAAACAACTGCACGTTTTAAGCGTTCTATTTTTAGCAATAATGTCTAAAAACTCTCTTTTCGTAGTAAACCGATGATGCTCTACAACTTCGTAATATACTTTTCTCCCATCTTTAACCGTTTTTGAGATAGGAGCGCTAATTCCGCTGTTTTTCACCAGAATCGCTTTATTTTCTTTAGATTGTAAAGATATTACAATGGGACTTACTTCAGACCAAGATCGTTACAACAAAACAAAAAGTATCAAGTAACTGTATTTTGAACAATATAGCGTATGTCTCACCAGCTACACTACAACGTGTGCAATAGCTCAAGTGTGCATAGTCTAAGAAATTTCGAACAAACAAATGCAAGTTTTTAGCACTGTATTTTTAGCATCAATGTCTAAACAATTATTTTGTACCAAATCGATGATGCTCTGCAATTTTATAATTAACTTTTTCCCCTGTCTTGAACCGTTTCCGAGATAGGAACGCTATTATGGATATTTAAACTATCTTTTTGTACTAAATCGGTGATAATCTTCAACTTTGTAATTCACTTTTTTCTCTAGAATCGTTTTCGAGATAGGAACACTAACTCCGCTATTTTCCAAAATATGGCGCTGCAAGCGGTTTAACCTTGTACTGCATGGCCACTTTGCTATACTTACATACCATTTTTATCACTATAGCTGCAGCCGTTTAGCAGTTAAAGAGTTAGGACTGATTGTTTTTGCACCCTGTATTTTCCTTAGATCGAAAAGATATTAAAATGGGACCTATTTCAGACCAAGACCTTTTCAACAAAACAAAAAGTATCAAAATCGGAGCATCCGTTCAGAAGTTACGAGCTAACAAACATAAAAAAATCATACGGTTTGAATTGAGAACCTTCCTTCTTTTTTGAAGTCGGTTAAAAATATATTTTTTGTTTATGTGAAACAATGGTTATTACTGCAGTAAATTAATTTATCAACGGATAGTAATTTTGCATTGTATATGAAATTAACATTAATTCTAAATGCATAAAAATTTCAGATATTTTTATTCCAGAGTTTTGAAAATTCCGAAGGATAATATGCGAAATTTCGTTATAAAACAACATTAATCAATTATTTCTGTCAACATTAATCAATTATTTATTTTATTTTTATTTATTTTATTTATTTATTTATTTTTTTTTTTAATGAACTGAAATACAGTCGTTAAACTAAAGCTGAATGCGATTGTATAGAAATATATAAAGAACAAAACTATTTTTTTTTTAATCAATACATTCAGATTTTTGAATATCACATTATCGAAGACATTAAAATGATGTTGAACATTATAATATTAATTTTTGTGAATTACTGTCCTGAATTATAAAAATTTGCATACATATACATTAAAATGTGACTTTATTAAGTGTATTATATTTTTAGCACTATTTAAATTTAATTAAATAAAACTTAAAATTTTTTTGAAATTTTTAAAAGGTTTTCTGAAAACTAATTTTAGTTTTTCTCTTTGATTTCACATTATTGAATTTCATCAATATATTCGAAAATTGTTGGGTATTCCGGATTGGAATATAAGTTTATTTTATTTTTTCTTTTCTTTTCTTTATTTCTTTTTCTTTTTCTTTCTTTCTTTATTTATTATCATAAAAAATTGCATTATATCCAAGCATTTAAACATAAACACTTTGTAATTAACTTGGTATACAATCCACAAAATCAAGTATTTTTAGAATGCACTATTACACCTATATAATATAAAACAGAGGGGGGGAAAACTAAAAATTAGAATGCAGAGAACATTTTAAATTTTAAATGGTGTAAGTACATTAAAAACAAAAATTTTTACTTGTACTGTTTTAAATTTTTATAGATTTTGACAATTTTTAATAAACATATTATGCTATTTTAATATATATGTAAAATTTCATAACTCTAGTACTACAAATTAAAAAAAGAAAGAAAGAAAAGAAATGTAACGTTTACCGTTCTCTTATATAAATTTTATTAAGTATTTTTAAATACGTGTAACTAAGTTTCTATAATGCATGATATTTTTTTCATTTAAAAATCTATATTGTTTACTCATTTAAATATCTTATTTCAATTTTTTGCAATTATTTTCAAGGTTTAATCATATTATGGAAGTTCAAAATACGTTCCGACAAGATTTCTTACATCTTTTACAAAAAGATTTGAATTTACACGTGGTTTGAATAGATAATGCGTTTTAAATTGGGGATGGTGATCCAATATTACGAAATGGAATTTATTCATGTTACAAAAGAACACCTTTCAAACTTTGTGTGTCAGTTAATGAAAGAATTTCTCTAGTAAAACTTTTGTTCCTTAAAAGTTCCTTGGAAGTTACTTTTGAAAATATTTTCTTTTCAAAGCTTTATTTGTAACTATCTAATGCAATGTAAAACTTTAAAGTAAAAATGAAAATTTGATATTAAAGTTTGTAAAAATTCTTCAATTTGAATTTTGATTTCGTCTCTAATAACATTTCCTTCAGTTTATTTTCATATTTTGAAAATAAAAAATGATTTTTATAAATCATCTAACATATTGAAAAACGTAAAAATACAATATAATATATTTATGAATAAGGATGTTATTTCAGTGATCTTTGAATGTATAATAAATTTACAAATACAGTAAAATATTCATTATATGATGGCGTAGTATCCAATTTTCAAACTGTCCGCATTGTTTTCTTTTCTTTTCTTTTTTTTTTTTTGTAACGGTAAAATACTTTGTAAGTAAAAATAATTCTACAATGCTGGAATAATTTAATACAGTTGCACCTACAATTAAATGTTAAAGCGAAAAAAAGAAATTTAAGTTTGTGTTGGACTGATTAACGTCACACAAGAACTATCTTCTGGACTCTTTGGAACAATCTCGGATTTCCACCTAGGTGTGGACCGGAGACATACCATCACAATTTTGATCTTTCTGGGACGTCTTTCACGCTTCAGTAACACTCAGACGTAAAAAAAAACTTAGACAATCTATACTGGTAAACAAATCCTAGATGGATCATTAAGTATGATTTTTGAGAAGGAAGGGAAAGAGGGGAAGACAGATGGACCATGATGCATCTCTGACATACATGACTATATCCTTTTATATTTGGGGATAGAAATGACGTGCTACATTGTTACACATTAATTTTAAAATAAACTTCAATCAGAAATAAAAAATGATGTGTTTTAAGACAAAAAAGTAAAGTTGTACCTTTTTTTTGTGTGTGTAAATGAGTAATACCTCCTAATTCATAAATAGTAATTTTTTAAACTATTTTAACTTTCTTTTTATCTTTTGGAATATTTTCCAATTATCTCAAAGTTGTTGTGTCGTACATTGTACTGTGTACCACATTCAATTTACCAGTGAAAACTATTTACATAATGAATATTTTCCAAATCTAAATCAATTATATTTATTTAAAAATGTATATATATTTGGTTAAAGAGAATAAAGTCTCTTCAGTTTTACGATATTAGTTAATTTCAATTGTACATAACATTAGAAACGTTTTCTCTACTCGAAGATATTAGTCTGAATAGAAGATTTTCAGACTTGAAAATGTCAGAATGTTTTTACTTTTGCAGAACAGACCAGTTAATAAAAATATTGCAATTAGAATATAGCTGATTTTTTTTAATCTTGTATACTGTTGATACATTTGTGACAAAAGTTCTTCTGTGACCTAATCCTACATTTCTGCTGTGTGCTCAATAAATGAACTGAAAAGACTGATTTTTAACCTTAACAAAAACACTTTAATTAAAGCTCTTAAATAAGGGGAGAAATGTGATTATATACGCGTAATTAAACTCAGATCTCTATCTTCACTTATATATAAATAAATAAATGGCTTTATATTACCCATAAACCAGCGGCGACTTAATTGTTGTCGTACCAATTGTACTTCACAACTTCACACTTCAGGTACCGATTGTACTTCATACTTCAAGTAATATAGGTGGCAAGATTCCCGATTTTTAAGGGGCACTTCATACCAGAAAGTTTTTATACGCATTTTCAGTTTATTTAATCGTCCAAATTTTATTTGACAAATTCTCTTTTAAAAATACTGGTGATAAGACTGATTTAAAAATTAGAAAGTTTAGCAACTATGAGATAAGCCCAATTCCAAGAGAATCTTAAACGGGGCTGCTCTGAACCTCATAGTCTCCAACATCCGTAATGATTACACTGACCAAACGTCCCCATTTTCTAGGGACAAACAGGGGATTCCTTTTTTTTTTTTGAAGGCATTTTTTTTTTTTTTTGAAGGCATTTTACCAAGTTTTAAAAAATTGTAAAAAGTAAATTATTAATCAATAACACTTTATTCTTAGTCCTATGTTATCAGGAATGAAAAAATACATCCATAATTGGATAATTGTAGCAGTTTTTAACGCTTCTCTATTATAAAGGTACTCTGATCTGGTCAGCCTAGTAATGATCAAAAGTGATAGAACCGACAGAAATCCGAGTACGATTTTATCATTCCGTTTATAAAAAAGGGAGATAAATTCTCCTATTAAGAAATTTTAGATATCCTCGCCTTAAAATTTCTTTTAGTCACATTTTTTTAAATATATTGTTTTGAAAAAACTTTATGAAAGTAAAAACAAAATAATAATAATAATAAAATAATATGTTTAAAGGACGCAACTTAAAAGTTCAAATTTTAAAGATTCTAGGAAAAAGAAATTAAAAACATAAAATACTTTTTTTTTCTAAATGAGACTAGAAATAAAATTACAGAGCTAAATTCTACTTCATTTCAAAGAGATTTCCTTTTTATCCATCATGAGATGAGATTTTTCTTTTTTTTTTTTTTATAAGGTATACTTTCAGTAAATGGTTTCCTGAATTTAATTAAAAGTAAGAAATACCTTTCGTTTCCACTATGACATGCGATATTACGGTTGCAGAATGTAGCGTAATTGAATTCAGACTCATTTGCTTTCAGAAGTATATTGAAAGAAAACAAGAATATAAATATATTAAATGAAATTTTTTAAGAATATATAGTTCTCTTATCTTGCTCTTAACTATACATGTATATGTATGTACTTACAATATGTAGATTATAGTCCTGCACGGGTCAGGTTTTACCCGACCCTAACTCGACAAGTGAATTTTTAATCAACCCGAAACCCGACACGAACCCGACAAATAAATATTATTCGACCCGAAAACCGACCCGAACCCGCACTTAAGAATTTTTGATAATCCGCACCTGACTCGAACCCAATTTCTTCATACCCGAACCCGAACCGAAACCTGATTTCTTTTACCCGAACCCGATCCGAAACCCTAATCTAAATGAAAATTATTAATGTATCTAAAAATCATGGGAAACATTTTTAATATATAAAATAAAATAAATTTTAATTGCCACACTGCTGTGTGTGTGGTAAATCATTGTAAAGAGAATTGAAAATATAATTACTGAGTTATAACTAACTTAAAAATTAAAAATTCTGAAAAATAAATTTATAATAATTTTTAACTATTTATGTGTGTTGTGAACTTCAAGTGTACAAAAATGGGTTTCATGCTTAGTGTTTGTAGATTTTTTTCTTTTTTTTTGTTTAATGCTTACCACACACAGAATAATATTAAAATAATACAATGTTACAGACGCGAACTAAACGTCCACTAAACTCATCTAAATCTACATTCCTATAACTTCTTAGAAACATCTGCAAGGAAAAAAATATTAATTATCAGTTTAAATTCACAATCTATATTAAGAATGTGTGAGTAATCAAAATAGATGAATCATAGATCTGGTTACTGTGAGAGAAGTAGCCTGCTTTCTACAGCTTCAGTTCTAAATAATAATCTCTTTTTTTTTTTCTTTCTTTCTTTCTTTCTTCCTTTTTTTTTTTTTTTCATTGCTTTAGTCGATATGGATGTTTATTTTACTGTGATAATTTTGGTAAGCGTATATTCCTCTTGGGTATGTAGAGCAAATTTCTGCTTTAATAATTACAGAACTTTGGGTAAACACCATAAAATGCAAGAAACTCGCAACAATTGTTTCGGGTCGAAGGAATACCCGAGTCTTCGTCAGGCAAACAATGTAGGCACGAGTGCTGCAGTGAAAGCCGCAACGCACAAAATCATTTCACAAGAAGAGCAAAAATATATAAAGATGACTGTGAATACAAATGCTGGTGTGAGCAAAATTATCAAACACAAATAAATAAATAAATAACATTAAAACATGTAACAAAATCTAAAAAACATCAAAATTAAATGAAAAACGAATTTATGTGAGTAATTTCCAAGCAACAGACAAGAACGGAGTAGAAAAAAATATTATTAACACGATTTTTAGAATTTTTAAATATATGAAAAGCTTCATGATATCTAAATGGGGAAAGAAGATAGGAGATCAAATTATGTTAGTTTTAGAAAAATCAAAACAATGGCCATGAGCCAAGCAGTGGGAAGCAATAGAAGACTTGGAAATCTCTCCATTACGAGCAATACGACGGTGCTCACTTATTCTATTTTTCAAACGCCTCCTAATTTAACCAATGCAACCTAAATTGCACGACGAACATGGAATAAAGTAAGTGCCAGAACGGAATTCAGTAGGAATGGGATCTTTAAGAGAAGATAATTTTATTTTATTAACGGGTTTGTAAATGACTTTAAAACCAAATGGTGAAAGAATGCTAGAAATTTTAAAGGAAAGTGATGAATGAAAAGGCAAAACAACTGGAAGGAGACTGTGATCATTCAAACTGGAAGCAGAACGTTTAGGATTCTTGAATTTATAAAGAGCTTTATCGATAATCGAGGGATTATAGTCTAGAGAAAGAGCAAGAGGTTTTAAATAATTAATTTCTTTCGAAAGACTAGACGAATCATAACAAATGTGTAAATCACGAAAAGCATAAGTATAAAAAGCCGACATTTTCTGTTGAGGGGCGTCGTTAGAGAGAGCGTGTGGCGGAAGAGAGACAGAAAATGGTTTTCTAAAGACAGTGTTTGAGAACCGATCTTTGCCTTTAGACATGCCAGTTCTGTGGTGCTTTATTATTAAATTTGTGCTTTATTAAGATAATATTTTTTGAAAGATGTTTTCACGTCGACCTGATTCGTTGAAACTTAAACCCGACCCAAACCCGACCCGCAATTTGGGTCAGGTCGGTTTCGGTTAAAATCGGGTTACCCGACTCGATGCAGGACTCTAATGTAGATAATACATACATATACATAATTGTTAAGATTCGAAATTTAAACGTGAGATATATGACTAGTATTTCTTTATAATAGTGATCTGAATTAATTATTTTCGGTTAAGTTTTATAGAAAATATTATCTATATAAATAAAGAGAAGTGTCTGTGTGTGTGTGTGTCTGTGTGTCTGTGTGTGTATCTGTGCTGTGGTGCTCACACTACTGATCGCAGAGCTTCCAAATTTGGCATATAGGTACCTGGGACCATGCATGTGTGCACCTCATCGAGATTTTTTCGAATTTCGAATTTGAATTTTTTAAATTAATGTTTTTTCGATTTTAAATATTGGCTTCAATGTTTCATTTTTCAGAAATTTGTTTCGTTTCAAAAGTCTGCGTATCTTAGCAACGGCTATTAAACTATTTATTTATTTAAATTCATTTGAGGAAGAAATCTTTTTTATTATATTTATTGAAATAAAATAGTTATACACACACAGTAGAAAAAATTAAACATTAAATTTTTAGATTTTGTCCATCAATTTCTCTAGCAACAGCTATTATACTTTTTATTATTTTTTGGATTGTGGAATTTAAGTTTTTTTTTATCTTTTTAGAATTTATCCATTAATTTTTCTGCTTCTTTATTATTTTCTATTAATCGTCTGCGTATCTAAGCAACGGCTATATACTTTTTTAAAATTAAACTTATTTATTTTTAAATTTAGTTAAAATAATTATGGATTAAACTTTTAAATATTTAATTTAGTTATTAAAATTTATAACAGTGCTGTTTTTTATATATTATTCACTTTTTATTTATTTAATTAATGCAATGAATAATTTTTTTAAGACAGCTGTATCCGCGTTTGTAATGATCGATAGACGGCGCTTTGTGAACACTGCAGTTGTTAGTAAACATTAGCCACGTGTGTTCCAATAGTGTTCTTGTTATTCTACTTAATATTCGTACTATAATTTCTCCGCCATTACATTATGGAAAATTGATTGCTTTTGGAAAAAATACTTCAGTTTATTCAAAGTTCGATCGGAAGTAGATTTTTAACTGAAGTTGAACAAATATTAATTTCAAATCATCTGATTAATTCTTTACTTCCATTAGCCGAAGCAACTGAAATTTTAAATTCGTCATTTGGAAATAAATGGAAGCTCAATTCTGGATTTCTTGATGCTTTGGATTTACACTGTGGCACACAAAAGTATGTGTTATCTTTTTTACCGTATTTATTCATTTTTATTCAATAAATATATGTGAAACTAAACATCGGTTAGCAATGGCGGCTATATGGAATTCGAATTAAACCATGTTTATTGTAATTTCACCGTAGCCCACCAGAGGGCGAGCATTTCATTACAATCGCGGATATGTGGAACAATAAAAATTCGTTACAAAGGAAAATATCGTTTGCTCCCATAGCAACGGTTACTATGCATATATATTTTTCTTTTTGCGTTTTTAACTCGGTGTTCTATTTAAAACGCTCTTTCGTTCTAATTGACTGCATGTCATTTTCATACGCACTACTTATAAATACTTTGATATTATCGTTTATAATTTAATTTAAATTACTAAAATGCCTCCCCCGAAGAAAAAAAAAAGGTCTGAGAAATAAAAGAACTGAAGATCGAGAAAAACATCGAAGGATAAGAGAAGTAGAGACAGATGAACAGAGACAAGAAAGATTAGAACGTAATAGAATTTCAATGTTTCGATCAAGAGAAATTGAGACAGATGAACAAAGACAAGAAAGATTAGAACGTAATAGAATTTCAACGTTTCGATCAAGAGAAATTGAGACAGATGAACAGAGGCAAGAAAGGTTAGAACGTAATACAATTTCAACATTACAGTCAAGAGAAATGGAGACAGATGAACAGAGACAAGGAAGATTGGATCGTGATAGAATTTCAACGTTTCGATCAAGAGAAATTGAGACAGATGAACAGAGGCAAGAAAGGTTAGAACGTAATAGAATTTCAACATTACAGTCAAGAGAAATGGAGACAGATGAACAGAGACAAGGAAGATTGGATCTTGATAGAATTTGAACGTTTCGATCAAGAGAAATTGAGACAGATGAACAGAGGCAAGAAAGGTTAGAACGTAATAGAATTTCAACATTCCAGTCTAGAGAAATGGAGACAGATGAACAGAGACAAGGAAGATTACAGCGTAATAGAATTTCAACATTACAGTCAAGAGAAATTGAGACAGATGAACAGAGGCAAGAAAGATTAGAACGTAATAGAATTTCAACATTCCAGTCAAGAGAAATGGAGACAGAGGAACAGAGACAAGGAAGATTAGAGCGTGATAGGATTTCAAGAGTGCAATCTAGGTGGGCTGAGTGGAGAGATAAAGAAAATACAGCATTTTCTTATAATCCATTAATAGATTACACCTCAGATTCATTATGCACAATTGGTACTATGACTACAGATTGCACATTTTGTCAAGCATTGAAATGGAAAGATGAATGTCCAGGTATGTGTTGCAGTGGAGGTAAAATCCAACTGCCACCACTCTCTGACCCTCCAGAACCGCTGTATACTTTATTATCTACAGATTTCTCAGATGCAAAGCATTTTCAGTGTAACATAAGAGCTTATAATTCATGCTTCCAAATGATATCTTTTGGAACAACAAAGCAAATACTTGAACCAGGATACATGCCTACATTCAAGATACAAGGACAGGTATATCATAAAATTGGAAGCCTTCAACCTTTAGGGAAAGAACAACCAAAGTTTCTACAGATTTATTTTGTCGAAGACAGTATTCTACAAGCTGAAAAACGTTGCGTAAAGAATCAAAATACAAAATTTGAATTGGTATTGCAACTGCAAGAAATGTTTCATCGAGAAAACAGCTATATCAACAGTTTTAAATTAGCTATGGAAAATATTACACCAACAATATCTTTGCGTATTTTAGCAGATAAAACTCCACCTGGTGAGCACGATAGACGTTTCAACATGCCAATGACATCAGAAGTTGCAATAATTATGTCAGGTGAACAAAGTGGAAGCAGAGATATAATACTAGAAACAAGAAGTCATACTATTCAGAAGATTGCTGAAACTCAAAGATCCTACGATGCCTTACAATATCCAATATTGTTTCCAATAGGAGAAGATGGATATCATTTTGCACTATTTCAGACTAACCCAGCTACACGAACGCTCACTGGAAAAAAAATTTCAGCGATGGATTTTTATGCATTCAGAATGATGGTCCGTTCTTCAAATTTCAATTTACTCTTGCGAGGAAACAACTTTTTCAACAGTTCGTAGTGGACATGTTTGCTAAAATTGAGTCTGAAAGACTCAGGTATATTCGAATGAATCAGAAATCACTGAGAGTAGACAATTATGTTCATTTGAGGGATGCTATTCTCAATGATGGCAATACTGCTGACATTGGACAACTGGTCATATTGCCATCAAGCTTTACTGGTAGTCCCCGGTATATGCATGAACGTACACAGGATGCTATGGCATACGTTAGGAATTATGGTCGTCCTGACCTTTTCATAACTTTTACATGCAATCCATGTTGGTCAGAAATTAGTGATGAACTATTTTCTGGACAGAAGCCTCACGACCGTCACGATTTATTAGCTAGAGTGTTTCATTTAAAACTAAAAGTTTTGATGAATCTAATCACAGAAGCAAAAATTTTTGGTAAAGTTAGGTGTTTTATATATACCATAGAATGGCAAAAGCGGGGACTTCCTCATGCTCACATTTTAATATGGCTAGAAAATATTTTACATGCTGACAAAGTTGATAGCTTTATCAGTGCAGAAATTCCAAATCCGGATGAAGACCCCAGCTTATTTAGCGTTGTAACAACACAGATGGTACATGGTCCATGCGGAAATATTAATCCACATTCTCCTTGCATGAAAAATGGAAAATGCACGAAGAGATATCCACGTCAGTTCTTAAAAGAAACACAAACGGGTCAAGATGGATACCCATTGTATCGACGCCGAAGTATAGAAGACGGAGGTTTTACAGCCAACATAACTATTCGAGGCTCATCCGTTGTGGTTGATAATACATGGATTGTTCCATATTGTCCACTGTTATCAAAAATTTTCAATGCCCATATCAATGTCGAATTCTGCAATTCTGTTAAATCCAATAAGTATATTTGCAAATATGTGCACAAAGGAGCGGACATGGCTGTTTACGAAGTAGCGAATAATAAAAAAGGTCAAGATGAGGTTCGTCAATATGAAATAGGGAGATATATAAGTAGTAATGAGGCTGTTTGGAGAATGCTTGATTTTCCAATACACAAGCACCAACCAGCAGTTATGCACTTATGTGTCCATCTCGAAAACGGACAGAGAGTCTTTTTTAATACAAAAAATGCAGCTTAACGTGCAAGAATACCTCCCCAAACAACACTAACAGCTTTTTTCGGGTTGTGTTCAGAAGACGAGTTTGCACGAACACTATTGTACCATCAAGTGCCAAGATATTATACATGGAACAGCACAAACAAAAAATGGAATCGTCGTAGAATAGGACAAACAGTGGCAGGTTATCCAGGAATTCGTTCCAGCGATGCTCTTGGACGAGTGTATACTGTTCACCCGAACAATTCTGAGTGTTTTCACCTGCGATTGTTATTGCATGAAGTTCAGGGTCCAACTTCTTTTCAAAATCTGAGAACGGTTGGTGACACGGTTTGCGCAACCTACAAAGAAGCTTGCCAACTTAGAGGACTTCTTCAAAATGATGACCACTGGAATATCACCCTACAATAAGCAGCTTTAACTCGATCACCAAAAATGTTACGTAACCTTTTTACTATTATGTTGTTAACATGCTCAATGTCTAATCCTCTACAGTTATGGAATAACCATAAAGAAAGTATGTCTGAAGATGTACTTCATGAAATTCGACTTCAACAAGACAATACAAATCTTAATTATACTGATTCTATCTTCAATAAAATCCTAATCATGATTGAGGACAAGATGCTATCTTTAGGTGGACGTAGTTTAGAAATTTATGGCTTGCCAGAATGTACACGAGACCAATTTTCAGTGTTACATAATGAACTGCATGGAGAATCAAAGTACAACAGAGAACGGTTTGCTCAATATTTGGAACAAAACGAATCAAAACTGGTTCCGGATCAAAAAGAAGCATATGAAAAAACTATGACAGCAGTTTGTACACAGAATGGCGGTATATTTTTCTTGGATGCTCCTGGTGGTACGGGAAAAACGTTTCTCATTAACCTACTTTTGGCCAAAGTACGTTTCAGAAATGAAATTGCATTGGCTGTTGCTTCATCCGGTATCGCAGCTACGCTCTTGACAGGAGGTACAACAGCTCATTCTGCCTTTAAATTACCTCTGAATCTAGCAATTTCAGAGACACCCACTTGCAATATATCGAGGGGATCAAATAAGGCGAAAATCCTTCAGCAATGCAAGCTTATTATATGGGATGAGTGTACCATGTCTCATAAAGCTGCATTTGAAGCCTTAGATATCACTTTAAGAGATCTCAGACGAAGCAACATAATAATGGGAGGTGTCGTATTGGTATTATCTGGTGATTTTCGACAAACATTGCCAGTGATTCCCCGAGGAACAAGAGCTGATGAAATAAAGGCATGTATAAAATCTTCTTATATTTGGGATAGCATAAAAAGGCTAAAATTAACAACGAATATGAGAGTTTACCTTAATACAGATCCTTCGTTGCAAGACTTTTCTGATATACTTCTAAAGATTGGTAATGGCACTATTATTTGCAATGAAGACGGTTTCATATCAGTTGAAAATATTGGAAGAGCTGTACAGACACAAGAAGAACTGAAACGAGCAGTTTTTCCAAATTTAGCTTAGTACTTTGCAAACTCTACTTGGCTGAGTGAACGAGCCATACTTGCTGCAACCAACGATGCTGAAAATTCCACCAACTAGCAACTGCTATTACAATTACCAGGTAAAATGCATATTTACACGTCTATTGACACAACATGCGATAGAGATCAAGTTGTCCAGTATCCAACTGAGTTCTTGAACTCGCTTGAATTACCTGGAGTACCATCTCATATATTACAACTCAAAGTTGGCGCACCCATCATGCTTCTAAGAAATTTAGATCCACTTTCATTGTGTAACGGAACTAGATTAATTATTAAGGAATTAATGCCAAATGTTATTAAAGCCACTATTACGACAGGATTCTCTGCTGGTCAAGACGTCTTCATACCGAAAATACCCATTATACCTTCAGATGTACCATTTAACTTTAAACGCATTCAGTTCCCCATTCGTTTGTGTTTTGCAATGACAATAAATAAAGCACAAGGACGGTCTCTAAAAACTGTTGGACTTAATTTACAAAATCCATGTTTCTCGCATGGACAATTGTATGTTGGATGCTCTCGAGTTGGAAATAAGGCAAATCTTTATATTTTAGCTCCGAACAGAAAGACCATCAATATTGTATACCCAGAGGCTCTTCAAGGATAAATGTTATGAAGGATAAATACCTTTTGAAGTTTTGCTTGATTTTTTTTTTTTTTTTAATTAAAAGTGTTTATTTATTATATAACTTCAATTTTTATTTTTTAATGTAAATATGGTTTTTACGCATACATACATTTGATACTATATTTATATGTTGTATATATATGTATTGCACATATATTTTTTGTGTTGTATATCATATCCTACTACGTATTGTATATATATTATTATTTATTGCAAATGTATATACTATATTTATATATTGTACATATATGTTTTACACATATCATTTTTATATTGTATATCATATCATACTATGTATTGTATATATATATTATAATTTTTTTATTGCAATGGTATATATATTATTATTTATTACAAATGTAGCAAATGTACTATGTATTTCAAATGCCAGTACAAAATTGGTACTGGATGACAGTGCGTAGTAATTCACATGTTGCTTTGTCACATGATCTTCACTGTCAAAAGCAGCGAAGTTTTCTCTTCTATTTGTTGTAGAGGGTCTGCCCAGCTAGGCGGGCAAAGCCCGGCTAGTTAATATATATAATGACCCTCATCTGTCATTCACGATTCCGGTTTACACCGCTTCAAAACAGAGAATTTTGGCAGCCATTTTTTTTTTTTCCCATTTGTTCAATTCAACTTACGAAAACATACATATCATTTTCATACATGTTTTGTATCGCACATATTGTTATTTATTCCCTCTAAAACCTTGAAAAACTATTCAATTGTAATGTTTAAATGCTTAATTAAATATAACGGATCACTGGCTATTATAAACATGAACCTATAAATAGAATTATGTAACTTCATGATTATAAACAACGCAATGCCAAATAAAAACAAACATAATTTGTTGCCATTCAGAAAATACAAATTCCAAATGGACAACTCTTTAATTGCGAATGAACGACTCTTTGACTGTTTCATTAAAAAAAAAAAAAAAAAAAAAAAACGCTTAAAATATTTCTAAAACATATTAAAGCCTTAAAAATCTTAAAATATATTTGTAAAAACATATTAAAGTCTTTAAATATTTTTATCAAGCTTCATTATTTGTTTACATTGTATGGTATGATTGGCGTCAAGTTCAGTACGTAAATGTCGCCAGTTGATTTTAGTTTTGAAATTAATGTAAAGTTATAGTTGGGATAGAATGTTTGGTTGGTCAAGTAAAGGTCACCAGTTGAAATGAGTATTGAAAGTAGGGTAGTCTAAGGTGATAATGTCGAGTCAAGATAAAATGTTCGGTTGAGAATGAGAAAGTCCCTTGCTGGATACTGGATATTTTGGCGATGTTGTGGGTGAGATAGCTGGTTGGGAGTATAGAGTAGAGGTGAATTTGGGTTAGCATGGAGTGTCTGTAATTATTAGATAGTTAGTTAGGAAATACGCAAGCAAAGTGATGACGTCACTGGGCGTCAGTGGATGCAAGAAAAAGATTTCTTATGTTAATCGCCCATTGGATTTTTTGTAAAAAATTATTAAAAATTGAGGAAAATTATTTCCCGATTTTAATTCCCATATTTCGGTATAGATATGTATTAGTTATCGTGTGCATGCGTTAGATTAAGTTGTTTTTGCTGTAAAATTGATAAAATTTAAATTTTAAATTTCAAAACTTTAGAAAAATAAAATAGCAAACTTCCATATTTGATTGAAAACATAAACATTTCATTTCAAAGGATGATATTTACACAATAAATATCCAACTAATATACTAATTAAAAGGAAAATGATAAATATTCTATCATAATTTGAAGTCAAATTTCTTTTCAAATGTTTAAATAAAGTCTCTGATATAAGATACTCATATGTTGCAGCGGAATAGATTTAATATATCTGTCATCCTTGGCGGAAAAAATATATCGCCAAATTATTTGGCGAACATATTTCATTCCTTTCAAAAATCATGGTTAATTTAACTGAATTATATGAAACAATATATCGTACAATACATATTACGAAAATAAACATCTGGCATTTATATTTTCGTAGTATGTTTTTAATCGCCAAATACAAAAAACGCCAAAGATGACACAGTTTTGAAATTTAAAATTTTGTCAATTTGACAGCAAAATAACTCAATCTAACACATGGATACGATATCATACCTATAAAAAATACGGGTATTAAAATCGGAAAATAATTTTCCTCGATTTTTAATAATTTTTTACAAAAATTACAATGGACGATTAACATAGGGAATCATTTCTTGCATCCACGGACGGTCAGTGACGTCACACTTCGCCTACGTATTTGGAAACAGGATTTTCGATAGTCTTAAAAAAAGTATTTTGGTAAAATTAAGTGAATCGTTATTTATTTCCTCTTACCCATAGGGTCGAGAAAGTATTGTTTTAGGGTCAAATTTTCGAACGTGAGTTTTTGTTATACTTACATGTTCTGAGGTCCCCTGAAGACGAAAATCACGTTTTTAGCGAATGGTCTCTGTGTCTGTCTGTGTGTCTGTGTGTCTGTTATCAGCATATCTCAAGAACAAACAGTAGCAGAAATTCCAAACTCGGTATTCTAAATGTGTATCATATAGGGATGCTACAGTAAGCTTTTCGTTAACATGAAGCAAATGGTTCATGTACAGGGACATTCAAAAGTATTCAAATACATTACGTCTATGGGGAAATTGCAGGTAAGTAGAATTTAACATCTATAGACTGCACTAAACCAAATGAAACGAATACGTATTTTTTGTAATAGAGATAGTCAACTGGGAAAAATTTTTTTGTGTATGTAGGAGCCTCCCCTCCCCCATGGGGTAGATGTCCTCCCTCGAGTGGAGTAAATTTTCACGATGGGTATCTTTCAAAAGATCTCGCCAATACCTTTAAAACGAATGGTTGAACCATCGATCTACGCTAATTTAAAATAAAGTTATTGATTTCTTTCATTTTTAACAATTTTTTTTTTTTTTTTACTTTAATATTGAGAATAAATTCAACTTTTTTTTTTTATATTTAGTGTTATACTATTTCTCTAATATGGAAATCGTCTGTATTATCATACAAGATAACTTTTTAAAATAATAATTTTAATAAATTATTTTTTTTTAACTGAATTATTTTTTAATAACCGAATTAAATTCTATATAAATGTAGGTGCATTAATGAAACGGGGGGTTGAGGGGGGGCCAGAACTAATTATCATATAAAACTCTACCGAACCCTAATTTGAATTGTTTAACATAGGTTTACATAACAGTACACGTTATCTTACCTCTTAATCTCCAACCTGTACTTATAGCATTAAATTTCAGGGTAAGAGAAAGTCGTGTGAGTGACACACTAGATTATTCTTATTATGAGGACTTTAAATAGAGCACTTAACGGAACACTGGGATGTGTTGTTGCTGTTATGTTGTCGAGCCTATATTTTTTGTCAACCAGCAGTTTTTTTATTGTCATTCATATTTATTGATCGGGTAGAATTTTTTTAATTTCAGAACGAAAATTAGAAAATATCGAAACACATTTGATTTATAAACAAAAACTGAAAATACATTTGAATGATCACGTGGTAATTTTCATGATCTAAACATTGTTTTCAAGATTTATCGTTCACATTCCGTCATTTATGACGGGGTTATATACTAGTTAAAAAATAATAGTGAAAATGCATTAGAAAAGATTGAAAATGTTGAAAGATTTTTGTATATTATATAAATATAGATAATAATTCATAATTATAATGATTAAACATGAGTAAGGAAAACTTATAAATGGATTAAATTAATTGCTTCTGTGATATATATATATATATATATATATATATATTAGGACAAAAATCCAGTAAAAAACGTAAATTCCGCAAAAGTTTTGTACGTCTATGGCATAGCTGCCAATATTTTAATTTATTCCGGAGTACTTTTAGCCCCGCCATTATTTCGCACCACTTTATTTATAGAAAAAAATTCTCCAATATATAACTTCGATAAAATAAGACAAAATTACTTTTAAAAAAATAAGTGGTACGAAATAAAGGCGGGGCTAAAAGTACTCCGGAATAAATTAAAATATTGGCAGCTATGCTATGGAGAAGAGAAAATTGCTAAAACAGATGCAATGTTGAACCACTTCTAGCAAACCTAAAAATGAATGTTTTATGGATATATTGTTCTCTTATCTTGCTCTTGACTATGTTTATATATGTATGCACATACAATGTGTACATAATACACAGATAATGATAATTTTTACAAAGAAATAATATTAAATATTGTAAAAATCTTGACAGTTGTAATATGCATTTTAAAAACTGTCATTATTAAACATTCTTTATTATACAATAACAAGCAAATAATAACTGCTTCTCTTAGCAGGATTATATTTCATGCACTAATAATTTTTTTTCATCTCAAAACACATTTTCATAGAGAAGAAAAATTGCATTTAATCGGCGGGGGAAAAAATGTTTTCTTTTTACTTCTGATCTCTGTGATATGAAAATGGGTTTAAAGAAATCTATTACGGAATTGAATTTCATTTTCAAAAAGATTTTATTTGATCCATCAACAAAATCCCTTTTTCTAGACATTTATGTGCTACATTTGAGAGGATTCTTTTTCAGATTGCACAAACAGTGACGAATTTCTATAGTTTTTTAAATGGATAAATTAATTTTTTAAATATACATTAAATAAAAATAATATAATGAAGATTTATCTTATTCTTATGAAAATTGGGTATTACACCTAAATAATGCAACTATAATTAAATTTATTATTATTAATTAACTTGCTTTAGTCGTAAATATGTCTATATTTTGTATCTATATTAGCGGAAGATCTAACAAAAATATTACTTTGATCTATAGTTTCTAGCATACGATTTTTTTAATGCTTTTTACGCTTAATAGATTAATTTTAAGCAGCCATGTCAACATAAATCATAATACATCGAGTTTGTAATTCTTTAAATGCAGAATTAATTTTCGTAAATTTTCAGTATTTGATATTTGAGAATTTAATGTACTAAATCTACTTTAAATTTATCAAGTAAAATACATTTCCATATATTAAATTATTCCACAGTTTTATTTTAATCTATTGCAATTTTATATATGAATACATTTGAATCTAGATTAACCCGTTAGCACCCAGTGTCCTCATATGAGGACAGCTGATAAAATGACACGCATATTTTTTGTGGTTTCTTGGAATGATTTCTGCTTTTTAGTGACAGATTATAGCGTCACTCTAAATAATCCCTGAAAGTTTTATGTGCCTATTATTAATTATTATTTCATAATTTGGAAAGTCATTTTATGATTTTTCATTCGTCGCATATATCTTTGCTTTTTGCGCAGGTATACTAACTTAAATCAAGTTGAATAATAATATATATTATAATCCTTTACTTTCGAGATCTTTGTCAACATGTAATAAGAAATTAATCTGTTATCTCAAAGCTTTTCTATCTCGATTTTTTTTTCTCGCTAGAACACAAAGCGTCAGTAAATGAGGTATGCTTTAAATTTAAAGCTATCAGAAGAATTGTTTAAGTTCATATATTTTACTGTCAATTGTCTATATTAATTTAGAATTGAAATAATCAGCTAATAATATTTTGCGAAATTAATTCGGGTGTTAACGGGTTAAGTTGAGTAGTAATACTATTTATATTGTACATAGAATAAATACGAAATTTGGTAAATAATTCCTTATTATTATTATTATTATTATTATTATTATTACTATTATTATTTAAGTAATTTTGCCGACAATATTGATATTACCAGTAATAACAGACCGTAAAATGAATTTTTAAAATATTGATATTTAGAGTTTGAAAATCATAATGAAGACTATTAATAGCACAAAGATATTTAGCAAATTTGTTATGATTAAAGATTTTTTATTCAGGAGTAATATTATATTTGAAGGTTTTATTAATAACAATTTTTTTTTAATGGAAAATTGATTTTTAGGATCACTAAAAAAATATATAAGTTAATTTTATTAAAAATAAGATTTGTAAAATTTAGCACTATTTTAGACTTATTAATTTAATTTTATGGCAAGGCTTGAATAAAAGTTTGTCATTAAATGAAATAGCACTAAAGTCTAATAAATCAAGAAATATATCGCTACAGAGAAAACTAACATTGTGAATTTGAGAAACTTTTTAAAAAATATTATATAAACTCCTTTCTAATGAGAAAAATAAATTTATGAATACCTTTCCAATTATAGTTTTGATTATAAACATTTTCTAAATTTTTTATATTTTGTTATATGGTAGATTTATCAAATTGATTGGATAATGCAAGTGAAAAACACCTTAAAGTTCTAGAAGTCCTTTCATTTATTGAATGATTCAAATCAGCATAAATATTTCGAAAAAATTCTAGGCAGAATCATTCTGCACTACTCATATCAAAAGTTCATTTAAAAACAGAAACATTAAGTAAATTATAAGAAAAAGAATGAGCTTAATTTTAGATATTTTCGAAGTTTGAAATTTCTTAAGATGTCTTTCACATGCCTCGTATTTTAAGATCCAATTATTTCAACCACATTGCAAAAAAAAAAAAAAAAAAAAAAAAAATCTTTTTTTATTAAAAACCCTATTTTAACACACAGATCCTGATAAAGAAATAAAATTTTGTTAGGGTTACAGGCCTATAAGGGGCTATATATAATAGATATACATAATAGATTTTTCTTTAATGCGGCATCAATGGAATCTCTAAGTTTGGATTTTGTAATATTAAATAATAATAATAATAATAATAATAATTTTCTCAGTTTTATTTATTTATTTTATTATTTATTTATTTTTTTTTTTGGGGGGGGGAGGGGGGGGAGAGAGAAAGAAAAATTACAAATAATAATTTTAAATAAAAAACTTTGTTTTTCTTTTCAATATTTGTTTAATAATACATGTTAATAAAAGATAATGTTAAGTAAAATATTAAAATATATTTTGCGTTTATTATTGGTTGACAATTTAATTTTTAATGTCACGCAATTGTTAGAAAACATTGAATTTGTACGATATTTTAATGCTTTTTTATTATCTAAATTTTGTACGATGAATGTACAAAAATTGTAAATCGTTTGAAAAACATTTTTTTTTTCCGCGTTATGAATAAAAATTATAAACAACTAAAATAAAGTACAATACTTTTCAGCAGAAAAAAATAATCTGATCAAGTATTCTAGATATAAGTTTACTTTTTTGTATAAAATATTTGTTGACAAGATCTTCTCTAAAATAGTTTTGTTTCGAAAAGTTTTCATTTAAACAAAGTGGATCCTAGCCTTCACAAAATTTATTTTCCTAGTAATAGAATTTCGCAGGAGTTTGTTTTAAAATATTAAAGGGTAAATTTTCCTTTTGTAAATTCTTTAGAAGCATTATTGCTTAAAATAACATGAATAATATATATAAAATTCCGAATTACTTTGATCTTTGTTCAACATAATGTTTTTAAATTTTATAAAACCTTCTCTACTTGGAAATTCTCGAAGAGAAAATATAATAATTTAAACTTTGTTCTCCGTTAGACTAAATTTACTATTTAACAGCTACCCTTTAAAAGAAGAAAACTTTAGTAAATGAGATTATGGGATGTATGAAAAATAGACATTCTTTAAAAAATGTAAGATATATTACACATACTTAAACAAGTAGACTAATGTAAATTAAAACTATGCCAATCCTTGTATAAAATCATAAAATATTACTATCCTTACATTTTTTAAAGGTTTTCTTTGATGAATTGTTTCAAAATATGAACTTATATTTCTGTATTAATAAGTATATTAGTGTCAGCCTCTATTCAATTTAATGGATTATTCATAATTTACTACTACGATTACTTATTCCAGAACGATATTTAACTGTTTTAGAATAATATGTATTTTAAAACATAGAAGTTTAAATTATTCTTCCTTAAAATCTTACAACATATATGGTAAATTATAGTTCCCTTTAAATTCATTTAGTTCATATTTTCTGAACATCCGTTGTTAAATTATGTTTTATATATTTTTTTAAAGAAAAACTAAATTAATCAAAAATATTTATTTCCACGCGGCAATTTTTTTTCTACCATTTGTAGTAGTAATTTTGAACAGTTTTACTTTACTATATTTTCTGTTATTCTAAAATTTTGACAGAAAAAGGTCAGTTTTATAACCTTATTATTATTTTTTTAATTATGAAGACAACTAAATAACTAATTCTATAACCAACTGAATTTTATATAGAAAGTACCTAAAAACCTAGCTAGTCTTAAAAAGGTTTTATTTCAAAGATCCTTCTCCAAAAAAATAAAAAATATTATTATTTAACGTATTAAAAATAAAATAATAACTTATACAAGCTAAGTTCCTCTGTGGGCATCATATAATTATCATACAGATCTTATACTTGTCATATCGTAAAAGATATATCCTCTGAATTCGCGAAGGATACAGTAAACCAATCATCCAACCGTTGTTCGTCACCGTAAAGCCGGTGGATTATCTGATCTAAAACATCTGATGAAATTATCCTCCGAATATCCGGTGGATTTTCTAATCGGACACTCATATGCAATCGACGCACATGTAATCTTGCGCAAGAGAATGAGATAGATTTTACATTTTCCCTCCATTACATTGCGGAGTAATGGCAGCTTTAAATAGAAGGTTGATGCACGCTTTTTTTTTTCTAAATCCTAAAAAGTTGAAGAAGATAGTAAGGGTTTTCACTGTTATTTAATTTTTTACAGCAACTAAAAATCACTACATTATGATTAATAAAATTTGATCTTGTGATAGTTATAAAATTTAGGCATTTGCATCGAAAGCTTTAATGTTTTTTACAGTTTCAGTATGGCGATGGCGCCTAATCAGAGAATAATTTTTGAGAGTCTAGTAGGACAATTTTTGTCATCCACAGGATGTCAGAATGTTATGTGTATCCTCTGGATGGCTTAAGGATATTAACAGGCATCCAGAGAAAGTCTACATTTCTCCTATAGCAGTCTTACAAGAATCACAAAAAAAAAAAGCTTCCTTAGGATGTCTACAGGTGTGATATTTTGATATCCATAAGACATCCTCCAAATGAAAAAAAGACAATTTCTGTTGTCCACTCTAACAGCACACTTATCCACAATTCACCATAAAAATGTTTCTTTCATCCTAAGGGTATACTATATATGTCCTATTCATCCTCAGAATATCCTATATATGTACTGGAAAGAAAATGTACTGTTAGGGCAATATGGTATGTTATCCTGAAAATGATATCCTCTGGATTTTTTTCAGATGTCATTGTGTTGTCTTGGATTATCTGTAATCATTCGTTTGCATTTCAATAGACTTTCAGAGTGATAGGCTGAACTAATTAACTAAGCATGATGGTCTAACACTTTCCAGAGAATCCCAGAGAACTGTTGCTCTACGCTGATAGAATGCAAAAACATTTCTCGAATAAATCTCGATCATTCTCCCTGAGATTGTATAGAAAATCCTGTTGTGGGAATTATGATTGCCTAAGAACAGGGTTCGTAGAACCCGCCCTTTTGTAAGGACTCTTTCATCACTTACTTTTAATAAGAAAATTCTTCTTAAATTTATAGGTTTTCGTTAAGAAAGATTTATCTTACTTAAAAAGTGGTGGAAGAGTTCTTACAAAAAAGCGGGCCTTATGCACCATAGCAGAACCTCAGAGTTAATATATGCCAAGCACTACCAAGCACTTGTGAGCAGTACTGACGTTTCTGGAGCAGTACCATATTGACTGTGAAGATTTCCACTAACCATGTTTCAGTCGATTTATTGACGGAACAATTTAACAGTTTCGGATCATTTGATTCGCGAGTAAATTATGTGCATGGCGTCCTGGGACCGACTACCTAAATAAGGGCGATTATACTACTTATAGCCCCAATCTTTCTTCAAGGACCATTTATCTATGTTAGGACAAAAAATGACTTCTGTCCGGGTAACACTTCCCAGATGACAAAAACTTGCACAAAGTTGTCAGTTGTTACATCCGTTTTCGACAGTGAACCGCTTCGACCATGAGCGCAGGGGGAAAAACTGCAAGTGGGGAGGGGGGGGATGCTCTAAACAGTTCCGCCTCAGGAAGAAGAAAGAGGGGTAACGATATTTTCTTGGAATATAATGTTTCTCAAAACATTTAACTTTAGAAATGACTATCAAATTATTTTTTCCTAAAATTTTGAGAAAAAGAAAGGGGGTGGGGGACACTTTATATCAATCACGAATGTCTAGGATTCATATTATACACCATCAACGTAAATGTATTAAGTATGATTAAAAGATATTTTTCTATTTCAGAAAGTTATGAGTGAAATAAAAGTAACTTGATGTCTAAACTAAGTTATTAGGCTTGAAAATTGAAGCAAAAATAATTTTATCCATTAACTGAAAATAGAAAATCTGTTAATTATTATTTGGTTTTCAAATTCACGTATGTTGCTCTAGTTCTTATTTCTTTTTAGTTATTAAGCAACTATTGGTGTTTTTGTGTCTTTTTTACTTCTTCTACGATGAAACTGTTTAAATTCTAAAGGGATTAAATAATAAATATTTGATTATTAGTATTTTGCAGCTGCAGAATTAAATAAATAAACAATGGATTTAAATAACACGTGCAACTTTAACATTACATTTGCATACTAAAAAATATATATAATATTTACTTAATATTATGAAAGTAATGGTTTGTACAAAAGGAGTTTGTAATCTGTACAAATAGTTTTAATAAAACGTTTGCAAAGAATCATGATTCGTGCCCTAGTTTTCTGCTTGGTATTTGGTAATTTTATAACTGTATTATCTCCAAAAATTATCAGTGGCTTGTAAAAAGTCATTATGACAGTAATTGTTTCTGCATGAGGTTATTTATGATAGATTTCCTTAGAGAAGATATTTTTTAACTTTATCCTTCTTTAAAGTGGAATAAAACTATTCATTAATATTTATATTTGAACTTAAATTCTGAATAAAAAACATAGGTGATCCATTAAAGTTTCTGAACACATTTGTTTTGTTATAAAAAATATGTAGGTTTCAACATAATCTACTTTCGTAATCTACTAAGAATTTGTTGTGTTTACAGGGTTTTTACAGGCCACAGTGGATCGAATAATGATACAAAACAGCCATAGGACCAAAAGATAAACTATGAAGAAAGCAGATTTTTGCAATAAAATAATTTAAAATAATGTCTACAAAATACGAATGTAAGTGTTATTTTATAATTAAGTAAAAATTAATTATATATATATATATATATATATATATATAAAGCTTAGAAAATAGACTTTTCAAGAATAGAAATTTTTTGTGAATTTTTAGGGATATTCAAAAGTGCTAGCACAGAGCACAGGGATTAATTGTTATTAGAACTAATTTAAAATTGCATTTATATTATCTAAACGCATAATTTAAATTATCACTGACGCTATTTTTTTTTTTAATTTTGCATACGATTTCACGTATGAAAAAATGTAAAGTCGAATAAATTAAATTATTGTTTGAACTTTCAAATACACGTGAATGTGTGTATTTTAATGTCACGTAAGGGATTTTTTAAGCAATACTGCGCGTTTTCAAATTAAATCGACTTAATCATTTTTAACCGGTATTTCGAATTCAAAGATTGCTCTGACAGAATAAATAATTTCCGAAGGTAGGTTATATTTGTTTTCATAGAACATTGTTTTCATAAAATTTATACAAGTTTTTTTCTCTAAAACTGATTTTAAAAACTTTAAATTTGGCTAATTTTGTAAAGTTTTATAATATTAATTAAAATAATTAACAAAAACTTTATCATTAATCAAATTTAACATTTTATTGCAAATGTAAATAAATGTAATGCTCCTGCATCTCTGAATCATTTTAAATTTTAAATCCAGTTATAATCCATTACATAGAAGAAAATGTTGCATCTTTATCTATCTGAAATGCATCGTTATGACCATTTTTCATTAATTCTTCTTTCCTAAAACATATTGCAACTTTTCCTTTTTACAAAATTTACTTTTGAGAAAAATTGAATAATTATCAACTTAAAAATTATTACGATGGGAAAAATTTATATAAAATTCATAATTAATGATATGATAACGAAATTACCATCCAGATTTTATAATCACGTGTTTATTTCTTTGCACCAGTGTAATTAAATTGCTCTACTTTTTTTTTGTTCTAATGTCTACATTTAAATATTCATAAAAAAAAATTCTGCCTTTTATTAATTAATATAAGGAGATGACAGAAGCTTTTTTTTTAAATAATTTCATAACTCTTACATTTTCTTTCTTTTTTTTTTTTTTTTTTAAGATATTCCCGCTATTTAAAAAATTAATTGCGAACATTTTATATCTATCTATCTATATATATATATATATATATATTACCGTAAAATTCCATTATAAAATAGTGTTATGAAGTGTTCCAAATACAAAATGGAAATACAAACACAATTGGAAGCTATGAAAGTTTGCATATATATATATGTCAGATATGAATTCAAAATAAAGAAAATAAAATTTTGTGGTTATCACAAAATTTTATTTTATACCACTCTACATAACATCACCACGTACAGTTTAATATACATAAAAGTTTAATCATAACTTCTCACAATAAAAGATTTCACAAACAAAATTTGGTGCAATTTTAATTAACAGATGCTGAGATGTAGCATGTGGAAAATCGCACAAAGTTAATAAGAGCAGCGTCACCTATCGATCGATATGCACATAAATTAAGTAAGCATTAGTGGTTAAGTAAGCAATTTAGCCTTCCTGTTCACAGGGTAAATTGCAGTGCGGTAGCGCCATTTGTCTACCGATATGCATCCAAATTCAATCAGCATAGTGTTGTATAATGGCTTTCTAATATATCAAACTCTGCGCAATTATGTGCAAGAGAATTTGACATATATTTCTCCGATTCACGGAAATATTTAAATCGTAACAGCACCACCTATCGGTCCATCCAAATTGAACGGGCAATATGTTTCATAATGACCTTTCCACATATCAAATTTTATTCGATTATCCATAATATAACCTTAGACATATTCTTCACTTAAATGAAAGAAACCGCAGTATACCATTGCCACCTGTTGAGTGATTTGTATCAAAACTGTTAGGCACTAATGTATGTCATGGTTCAACTACATATTATTTTATACGAAATTCTGTATAGTAAGTAGTTTTTGAGACATACTCGCCACAAAATGTTTGTCACGCACACAGACAGACATTCTCTAAAAGTAGTCAAATAGATTTCTGAAACTCTCAAAACGGATAAATTCCTAAAAAACCAGAAGATTTTTTTTTTTTTTTAAGCAGTACTTTCTTCTTTTGAACATAGAAGGAAGTAATAGCATGTAGTAAATTATGATATACCTTTGAAATTATTTATAAATATTTATAATATATAAAGCTCTACTGGTGTCAAAGCAATAAAAGTAGAGTTCTAATGATAAAGAAAGATAACTTCACAGAACCAAAAAATTGAAAATATCCATTAAATGTTTTTGTAATTTTAAAGTAATTTTATGGGATAGAAATATATTGTTGTTGGCTTAATTAAATATGTGTTCATAAATTCATGTTCAGGATTAGATTGAAAAAAGAAAAAGAAAATTCCAAAAAAAAATTCTCAATTACAGATTTTTATGGTTTGATTTTCCTTTAAATTATGACTTTGTAATGATATTGACTGAATAATGAATTTTATAAAATGTATTTTATAGCAATCGATATCTACCAGATAAGTGTTGAAAATTGGAATACAAAATTAAAGATGGATTCCATAGCATTAATATTTTCATAATAAAAATCTAATATGACTTCCAGTTTCCAATAATTTAAAGTATCTCATTTTCCTTCAAAATGATGAGTTAGGAAATTGCTTTTTGGAAACTTTCTACTTGATAATTTCGTCGAATGTAAGATGGAGAGATTTCTTAAGAAAAGTAGAAATTTTAATAATTGACACTACAAAATACATTTGAAACAGACTTTAGTTTCTATATATTTCAAATCTTCTTCTATTGACGAATTTAATTTAAAAAATAAATTTTGTTTTAAAAATTTTATTCTTACGTATGATATTTGTATTATTATTAGGTATAGAAGTTCCATTAAAATTCCATAATGATTTCTCCTGTAGTAAATAAAAATTAAGCAAATTTTCAATAAATTTTCAATAATTACTTAAAGCAATGTAATATTTTTAGTTTTCTATTCTATTTTACACTGTCAACCACCGATAGTTGACACGGCTTTATATCATATTTGACACTGTCAGCCACCGTTAGCTGACATGGCGCTGAACGTGTTAATTTTTTATTGGTACTGCTTTAACTTTCGGGGTAAAACTTTCACTGAAATGTTTGAAGTATAACATGTTCTGCACCCATAAAATTTCAAGAGGATTCCTACAGTACTTTTTGAGATATATGTCAAAATGTCTAGAATCTAGAATGGCTTACATGGCGCACAACTTGTTAATCCTTAATTATTAGACTGAGTGATTGGAAAAATCAACGAATAAAACTACTTAGAGAAAGACTTAGCCCTTTTATTTATTTATTTATTTTTGTGTTAATTAGGAAAGGTGAACTTAAAAAAAATATATTTCTTTTTCTAACTGAGCATAGCTATCTCTCCCTTTTGTATGAAAATTTTAAGGTTCATGGAGCACCGATGAAAGTTACCCTATATGCTCTGGTCATACTGTCGCATTATTTTTACAGAGTACATAATGCATTCTATAAATTATATTGGTTATCCTATATAATTTATAGAAATTATTCTTTAGAATATATCATTTATACTGATTATTTCAAGATAATACATGCAAGCAAGAATAACATTTAGTTAACATTAAAAAATTTACCTCAAAAAGCACAAAAAATTTAATTATATAACTTTGACAAACAATTTGGAAATTTCGCATATATATATTTATACATACTTGCCAACATACTCATTAATATTCCGTAGTATTGTTAGCCCCGCCTTCTTTTTCTCACCAGTATATTTTTAGAGTATTTTTCTTCTTATTTAATCGCAATTGAATTTGCAGAATATTGCTGAATACGGGTCATTCTCCGAAAAGTGGGCTTTTTTTTTTTTTTGTAAAAAGCTCAAATAAAATTGTTCCTTTTTTTTTTTTTTTTTTTTTTTTGTGCATATACACGTTAATAAAAATAATAAAAATACATACACAGTTAATAAAAAATAATATTAACCAAGCTGTATCTGATAATTTTTGAAATAGTAATTATTTTTATTAATTAGAAAAATGAGGGAATGATTGTGAGGGAATGACAAATTTCTTCTAGAAACTACTTTATAAAAATATTATTAAGTTTAGCTATATTTTCAAACGCTAAATATGTATTAAAACATATTTTTATTAATATAATAGCTTAAAAAAGCAAATTTGATTTCTTTTAGTTAACTTTATAATGAGTGAGGGAGTGACATATAATAAAAATACTGTATTTCAATCTAACATTTGAGAGCCATATGCTATTCATTGTAAAATGTTTCCAACAGAATACAAAATGTTTTCTTTACTTTGCTTCTATATAAATTAAGTTTGACTTATATAAAGTATGTGCTGCCATTAATGAAGTAAGTAGGGGTATAATTACAGTTTGATGAGGGAATGATATCTATTACCAGGGACAACAATAATAAGTGTTCTAATTTCTTTCATTGCATAATATATAAATGTAGTATAATGGATAAATATTTATTAAAGTATGTTTAATAAATTTTCACTTCAAATAATCTAAATATAGATGCTTTAATACCATAGAAACCATTTTATTTACTTACATGTGGGAATGGGGACACAGTGAAGGAATGATATTTTGCAATTTAAAAAATATTTGAAAATAATATTTGAATTCCAATAACGAAAGAATAACAGTTTATATGCAAAACTAATTAATATTGATAGTTTGGACTGCTTTTTGTTTTTGTGCTTTTAAAAATATGCCCTCAAGTCTACTGAGACATGAAATGACCACTTTTCAGAGAATTACTCATACATATATGTTTACAATGATAGTCTCCATCACAACATTTATTACTTTTTTTAATATTTATTTTTAATAACTATATATATGACAGTCCTTTAAAAAGAATAAAGTAAAGTCTGAAAAGTTTTTGAATTAAAGAAAAATATATTCAAATCAAAATTATAAGACTTTGAATAACAACAAACTTGTCTAGAAAGAATATGTCAGTAAAGTATTTTTAATGATTTATCCTGTAAGCAATAAACATTTACGAAAAAATTTTCATTTTCAAAGAGAGAAAAAAATATGGCATGAAAGCATTTTAAATTAGATGGGTAACAGCTTATTTTCTTTACATAACATAGATGAAAGCAGTTATTTTTGCAATTCGTTTGGAAAAAGACGTGTGTCATATTTCTCTACAAAAAAATATTAGCAATTACTTTTTTGTCAAAAAACTGTCAACAGCCTTTTTTGCATATCTCCAATGCCAATGTTTATTTAAAACTAAAACTTGTACTTTTTTTTTTTTTTTTTTTTGAGAGGAGGAGGGGGGGTGTATGTGTACGTTTCGAAAAACAAGAGTAAATAATACTTAGGCCGACGATAAGTTTTATAAATTTTGTTGATCTGTCTAGATATTTCTTTTAGTATATCAATAAAGAATAAAAAACATCTTTATCTTTAATTTTTATTCGATGGTTAGTTAATAATAGTTTAAATATTAAGAACATTACTGACTTTAAAAATATTTAGACAAATTGCATGTTTATATAAAACTTGGATATTGAAGAAAATCTTGAACAAAAATTAAGAAAAAAGTTAATAAAATCTCTTGTTTAATTCGTTTCATTTCAAGTAAAATAAGTAAATTTTCAATAATAATAATAATAATAATAATAATAATTAAAATTAAAACATAATAACTTTCTACATTGATCTTTAACTTTAAATATTATGATATAATATACGAATACATAAATGTGTAATAAATAAAATATATTAGTCTGCTAAATAATTAAAATAATAAAATAAATACTATTGTTAATGTGATGTCTAATATTAGTTTTAACTACACTAAAAAATATATACTAATGTTTATCATCACTTTATATAATTGATCTCGGAATACTTTTTTTTTTCTTTTAATTTCATCAACTGTAAGATTTGAGTTTATGAAAGATATCTATTAAAACTGAATTTTCTAAAGATGACTTTAAATTTACAACAACAAGAGCCAAAACACTGACCAGAAAATTCTCAAATACGTTTTTGTGTATGCTATGATTGAAATAGCCACTGTTATTGATTGAAGTATCCACTCCCAATAAAATATATACGAGGTGTGTTTAAAAAAAAAAAAAAAAAAAAAAAAACGAAATTTTACTGTATCAGCTTTATTGCTTATTTTACAACATTTTAAGCACTGTCCCCTTCAAAATAGTGCCCAATACTGGCAATACACCGTTTCCACCGTTTCTTCCATTTTTGGAACGCCTCCTGGAACGGATTTTATGGGACGGCGCGCAGGTTTCTAGTCGCATTGTCCCATATCTCCTGTATGGTTTAGAAACGACGTCTTTTCAACGTGTTTTTCAGTTTGGGAAACAGGAAAAAGCCTGTTGGAGCTAGGTTTGGAGAATACGGTGGATGGCGCACAACGGGAATGCAGTGTTTTGCTAACCAGCTTCAGATAATGAATGAAGCGTGAGCTGGCGCATTATCATGTTGCAATATCGAACTCTGGTTTTCCCACAATTCAGGCCTCTTCCTGCGCACATCATCCCTCATGCGCACTAGGATTCCCTGGTAGGCTTCCTTGTTTACCATCTGACCACGTAGCTCAAATTCATGATGGATAATGCCTTTGTAGTCAAAAAACACAACCAATATCACCTTAATCTTTGACCGACTCATACGTGCTTCTCTTTGGACGAGGTGAGCCTTTGCCCACCCACTTCGACGACTGCATCTTCGTTTCAGCATCATAGCCGTATACCCACGTCTCATCACCTGTTATCATGTTCTAATCCAATCCGTCACGAATCCGACAAGCAGGCTGTACACGAGCTTGTTTCAGCGGCTGTGACTCGCTTGCTAATTGTCCGAGCGACAAGAGGCAGGCAGTTTGTTGTCTAAACCTGCCACTAGGTACGATCAGTAGCTGCAGCGCGCTCTCTCTGCTGGTTGGCGCGCTATTTCAAAAGTTCGGTTTCTTTCTGAACACACCTCGTATACACATATATATATATATTACAAATAACTTAAAACAATTTCCTTTAAGTGCAATTCTTATTATTCATAATCTAATTCCAGTTATAATTAAGCGCAGTCTCTCCTAACCATTAGCGCAATCACTCCTACCTTATAAAGAGAGATTGCGAAAAATAACTCTCTTGGTTTTAGTAATTTGCTTTCAGTTATAACAAAACAACAAAATAGAAATAGAAATAGAAATGCATAGAAAAAGGATCTATTCAAAATTTTGCACCAATATTTAAGCAAAAAATTAATATTTGGATTTTTTGTATCTTTCTTTTGAATTGTGCACAAACTCTCCTTGCTTTACTTTACCTAAAACTTGTTATTTTATTTAAACTAATTCATTTTACATTTCCCCCCCCCCTCAAAATAATGGAATATTTCAATAAATAAGTTTCCATAGTTCTCAAAAGATTTCTCAAAATACCAAAACAAATGCCATATCTTTCAAACTAATTAAACACATCAAAATTTTGGAACTATTTTATGACTGCAATATTAATTACTGATGCTTCAAGTTTATATCTTTTTATATTATTGTAGAATTTCCTGTGAATTTTCAATATGTAACCCATTTTAATAAACAATATTTTCCATTAGTAAGAAACCTAATAGTATAGATTAAAGAATTTTCTATTTTAAATGGGATGGAACAAAATCTTGATCTCAATCGTCGATCAATGTGGTAATAAGTATGAACTACAGTAGTGAAATCTGTGTTGGAATTGGAAATATTGTGAATTGTTTTTAAACAGATGTTTATTCTTTATATATAACAAAGATTGTTCGGATGTTAAATCAATTGCAAATTACATACAAATAAGAGTGAAATCGTTTTATTACAGTGGCCACACATTTTATAAGAAATTGGGGGATTGAAACTGTTGGACAAGTGCACACAAAAATAACAGTTTTTATCTAAACATATATCACATTTTATAAACAGTGTTATCTATCTCCCGAAATATACGGTCATTACGTATGTAGTATTTAAGGTCCATGAAGAATATTGCGTATCGTCTGCTGAAAATCTCGTTTCCATTTCTGTTTTAACCCCAAGAGGTTCTGCGCTTAAAGCCGATAGACAGGAAGTGCCGAGTTCGATCCCACGTCGCACTCTTCAACCTAGCTGTTCGGAGGTTTTCGTGGTTTTCTGCAAAACTCGCGTAAATATGGGCCGGCACCCTTGAGAATGACCACCCCCCTCCCTACGGAAATTAGGCATACTACCTCAGGCTTAAGTCCCTCATGTAGTCAATAGGCCTTAAATACCAAACACCATTTTCGCTTTAAGAGTTTACTCTTTGGTAATCGGATGTGCAGCGCTTTGGGCTTCAATTGTATAAAGGCAGGCTTTAGACCTGATTTAAGGATAGACGTTTGTAGTGTTTTGAAATCCATTTTTCCGCCTAATGACCCTTCAAATGCAATAGATGGCCGTAGAAAGATAACCTGATTGCTGTCAAGTCTTCCTGTTTTCCCGGAGCAAAATACTAGCAAGCAATAATTTTATATTAAAGAATCTCAAGATTTTAAATCGCTGAAAATTAACCTAGAGAGTTTTTATTAAATAATAATAATAATAATAATAATAATAATAATAAATGGTGTTAATAAACCTTTATTTAGAAAAGTTAATGTTGCCAAGTATGTAATCCTTAACCAAATACAATTTAAGGGGTTACATGGTTTTCAATGGCTAAAAATAAGCAAATGTTTTTTCTTTCTTTTTCTTTTGTTTTTTTTCCTTATAAATTATATAAAAAAATTTATCCAAAATTTTCAGCATATAAGAGAACAACATTCAAAAATTATTTTATGAAATTTTCTTTAAAGGATTTCAAAAATTCATCCGGAAATTCTAGATTCCCGGAGACCATCCAGAAAAATGGTGGACCCGATTTATCAGAAGTTAATAAACTCATCTTATTGAAAATCTTATTGAAAATCTTATTCTTCATAAAATCTTTTTGTAAAAAAATAGAACCGACTCCAAAAAGGAACTACTATTCAAACAACTAAAAATGAAAGAAAATTGGCAGAAAATGGAACTGTAGATTGCGCCTAAAAGTATAAAATAATTTCCTTCGCCAAACAACCTATAACACTACAATTAATCATAACTTTTGAAGTCGGCGCAAAATTAAATAAAATTTAATTAGTTTTTAAAGGTATGTCTTTAGATCGGTAGCAACAAATGCTGTTCTCTCGAATGATCCATTTTCATGTTTCCTTTATTATTTTATCACTGTATACAATTGGTCTATTAGTAGCATCTACATAGAACAGTGAACATTCTTCACTTTGCGGTATTTATGTTTCTACGAAGTTAGATCATCCTTGATGGATTTGAATTTGGCGATAAAAACGTAAGGCAAAAATATACACGCAAGATGTATATTTTCATAATATATATTGTACGATATGTTGTTTCATATTCTTGATTACTCTCATGATATACCTTATTAAAATAATCATGATATCCCAAAGAAATTAAATATTTTTGCCAGATAATTTTGCGGTTTTTCGTTCACCAAGAACGTCAGATACCAGCATCTTCACCAACTTTTGCTGCTTACGAAATCTTATTTGTTTTCTTGAATCAAAGTAGTTTTCGGCTGCGTTTTGCAGGTAACAATGGGAAACGTCTATTTTGAATAGGATTTGATTTTTGTATTGAATAAAGATATCAATTTTTATTTAATTTTGCGCCGACTTCAAAAGTTATGATTAATTGTAGTGTTATAGGTTGTTTGGCGAAGGAAATTATTTTATACTTTTAGGCGCAATCTACAGTTCCATTTTCTGCCAATTTTCTTTCATTTTTAGTTGTTTGAATAGTAGTTCCTTTTTGGAGTCGGTTCTATTTTTTTACAAAAAGATTTTATTTTTCTCTTTTCAGTGAAAATATATTTATATAGCAGAGCATCAGAAGACGTTCGACGGAAGATTCACAAATCACAACTGCCAAGAAAAGTGACATTACTCAAAAAATGGTTTATGTCACTGAAAAATACATGAAATGCACCCAATGTGGACAAAAAAGTAACATCTCCATCTAGAAAGTTATACACTCGAGAGACAATTGTGCCAGTTTTATTCTAGTCAAGTTATTTTTAAGTTAATTTTTCTCAAATATTGCATTTTTAAGTTGTGTCACTTTTCTTGCCTTTATCGGATATGACCAAAAAACTATCTATTGAACGAACATACGTTAAATTAAAAAGTCCTTAGAAATGTAAAGAAAGGATACGCTGTATTCGTAACCGAAAATTCTGTTAGGCATATATATTAAACTTTACAGTGAATACGTGTCGGTTTAAAAAGCCTATGCGTTAATCGATGTGACCGCTTACAATAACCATACTTTGAATTTTATATACCATAAATGTCACCCGCTACGCTACAACATATGCAGTGTTTTTCAAGTGTGCACAAAATAGAAAATTGTGAACAAACAAATGCACGTTTTAAGCGTTCTGTTTTTAGCATTAATGTCTAAACTATCTTTGCGTACTACATCGATGATGCTCTGCAATTTTATAATTCACTTTTTTCCCCTGTCTTGAAACGTTTCCGAGATAGGATTGCTAACTCCACTCTTTTCCACCAGGTGGCGCTTTAGGCGGTTGAATCGCGTAGCACATGTCAACTTTACTGTACCTACATACCACTTTTATGACTATAGCTGCAGCTGTTCAGCAGTTAAAAGAGTCGGGACTGACTTTTTTGGGCACCCTGTATTTTCTTTTGATCGTAAAGATCAAATGACACCTATTTCAGACCAAGACCTTTACAATAAAACAAAAAGTATCAAAATCGGATCATCCGTTCAGAAGCTATGAACTAACAAACAAAAACAAAAACAAAAAAAACATACGCTTTGAATTGAGAACCTCCTCCCTTTTGAAGTCTTGTTAATTAGAGCATTTCTTACGAAGTTATAAGATTGCAAACACCAACAACAACACATAGCAAGAATTAAAACACCCTCCTTTCTGAAGTTGGTTGAAAACGACTTTGCGCTAATCGATGTGACCGCTTACAGTAACAGTACTTTGAACCACAGAGTATACGTGTCATCCGCTACGCTGTAAAGCGTGCAACGTAGTTCAAGTGTGCACAGTGTAGGAAATTGCGAACAAACAACTGCACGTTGTAACGTATTCGTGAGATGCGGTAGCGTAAAATGGAGAATATTACAGCCTTAAAATACAATTTTTTATTTTCAAATACAATTAATCGTAATTTTGAGTAAATATGGGTTCAACAGTGAAAAAGGTGATGGAGTCCATAAAAATTGTGAGAGTTCTAAACTAGTCTGCCTTTACAAGGCAAAGTTTTTGATATCGAAGAAAAATAGCTTCGAGCCTCAGCTCGTACACCCAACTTAATTCCTCTCTGTCTTCTCTCTCTTCTCAGGAAGACTTGGTTTTTGGAGGGGGGTGAAAATTGTCCTTTAAATCTCCAATAGTCTTTAAGAAGGCGGTGATCCGTTGATCTCTCATTTGCTAACTGCAGGCGCCAGGATGGTGAAATTCGCCCCATGCAGAACATTTCTCCGGGCATTGTAACACATGTCAAGGCGTTTACGGGGCGGCTCTCCTTTTGTTAAATAATGTCAAAATCATAGACTTTCAGTCTACTCTGTTTGTTCGAAACATCACAACGGTTTAAGCGTTCTATTTTTAGCAATAATGTCTAAAAACTGTCTTTTCGTAGCAAATCGATGATACTCTACAACTTCGTAATTAACGTTTCTCCCATCTTGAACCATTTTTGAGATAGGAGCGTTAATGCTGCTGTTTTTCACCAGATGGCGCTTTATTTTCTTTAGACTGTAAAGCTGTTATAATGGGACCTACTTCAGACCAAGATCTCTACAACAAAGCAAAAGTATCAAGTAACCGTATTTTGAACTACATAGCGTATGTCTCACCAGCTACGCTACAACGTGAGCAATGTAGCTCAAGTGTGTATAGTGTAAGAAATTGCGAACAAAAAAAGGCACGTTTTTAGCCTTGTACTTTTAGCATCAATGTCAAAACTATCTTTTCGTACTAAATCGATGATGCTCTGCAATTTTATAATTCACTTTTTTCCCCTGTCTTGAACCGTTTCCGAGATAGAAACGCTAGCATGAATGTCTAAATTATCTTTTTGTACTAAATCGATGATAATCTTCAACTTTCTAATTCACCTTTTTTCTTTAGAGCCGTTTTCGAGATAGGAACACTAACTCCACTATTTTCCACCAGGTGGCGCAGCAAGCGGTTTAACCTTGTACTGCAGGGCCACTTTACCATACTTACATACCATTTTTATCACTATAGCTGTAGCCGTTTAGCAGTTAAGAGAGTTGGGACTGATTTTTTTGGGCACCCTGTATTTTTTTTAGATCGTAAAGATATTACAATGGGACCTATTGCAGACCAAGACCTTTTCAACAAAACAAAAAGTATCAAAATCGGAGCATCCGTTCAGAAGTTATGAGCTAACAAACATAAAAAAAACATACGGTTTGAATTGAGAACCTTCCTTCTTTTTTTGAAGTCGGTTAAAAAAAAAGAATTGACTTGTGTTTGAACAAAGAATTTTTAAAAATTAAATTTTGAATTTTTGTTAGAGTTATATGAAAAAACATTTCAATTTTCTGTACATTTCCCCACCAAGAATAGCCTTGTGAAATTAGTTGTAGTTTTAAATAAAAAAAGTTCATTCAAGCAATAGTCAATTCTGTTTCAAAGAAGTGGAAAATTTTTCAATAATGTCAGCAATTAAGTTTTTGAAAAAAAATTCAACCGCTTTTCTGAAGGGTTTTCTTCCATGGAAGATCAAAATTGCGATATGGCATGTCTCCGGACCGCCTCTAGGGGTGATCGTCAGACCGTCGCCAATTGACCATCTGCGCAGCACTAGTGCGACGTAAAACCTAACCAACCAACCAATCGAAGGGTTTTCAGAAACCAGGAATTCCCGGCTGAATTTTATATAATTTTTAATTATATATATAATGTTGTTTAAATAATGCGCTTTTATATGCTCAAATATATATATGTATATATATATATATATATATATATTTATTTATTTATCTATTTATTTATTTATTTATTTATACATATGTACATTATAATAAAATAATAATAATAATAATAATAAATATTCTTTCTTTAGCTTGAGAAACCAATGAGAAACCCTTAACATACTACAAACATTCTTTATTAAAATAGTGTTATTTCAAACAATACATATTAGAACAAAAAAATAATAATACATTTAAACCACGGTTAAAAGTAAAATTATATATATATATATATATATATATATATATATATACATAAGTTTGTAATTACAAATTTTCACTTCTTTTTCTACTTATTCATTTTATTCCTTTTTTTTTTTGTAACACAATGTTATACTTCAGCACACATATAATAAATTTACTGAATCCCACATCAAACTTATGGTTAATGCATTCAGGCTTATACTTATTCTGCACCAGAATAAAGTAATTCTATTTGTGTGGTGCAAATGCCTCAAATAGTCCTACCCATACAGCTTAAACCGGAATTTTCATATAATTTTTAAATTGTTTATTCCATTTTTTTCCCATTTTGCAACACAAAAATTATATATTTTTCTTTTTATTGCAAAGTATAACTTCTATTAATTTTAAAATGATCAAAATAATTTATGTTGGTACTTTATATAACAACTATTCTGAATTTCAGTTTTTCAAATTTTGTTCCTATTTCCAAAAGAAATTTGCATCAAAACTAAAAGTTACTTTACAGAAAAAATTCAAATCTAACCATTCATATTAAAATTAAATAACTTTGTATTGTAAACTAAGAATGGGAAAGAAGCAACATCATAAAACAATACATTTTTTTTTTTTTAACAAATGGACTGTACGACTTTACAAAAATATTAGGTTTTTTTTTTTTTTTTTTTTTTTTTAGAAAACTGGTATACAACTCCGTCAAAAATAATGGGATGTGAAATCAGTTAAGGCAGTGAATCAACGAATGCTTTACCAAAGGGGACTAATGTGCAAGTTGCACCTGACGGGACTAATGTGCAAGTTGTACCTGACGGGACTAATGTGCAAGTTGCACCGAACGAACAAACTATTTCTTTTAACGAAAATACCTACTAACCCTGGACGATAGATCTAATAGAATGTATCATATTAAATATCGTATTTATCGTAATATAACTCAGTACTTATTTCGCTTCCTTCTTCGACTCATTTTAATAAGTATTTTTTATATGCATGGGCAAATTTAATATTTTTTAATTTTTAATTTTTCGTGTGAAAACTTATGCGCTTTATTTTATATGAATATATATATATATATATAACAATAATTGGTAAATTTTTTTGGCAACAATCATAAATTTAAATGTCCAATTTTGAAATTATTTTCATATTTTAATTAATTCTAAAATATCTAATCAAAACTTCGTTACAAATAAGGTACCAAATGAAAGGTACTATATTTGTAACGAAGTAACCATAGGTACCTTATTTATACCCTTATTTGTACCCTTATTTATTTTAACTAATTTGATAAATATGACGATAATATTTGATAAAATCAACTGTTTATTTATATCAGATAAGTACATTATCATGATTGCAAGAAAATGATGTTAATAACTATTAGTTTTTATAATTGAATTTTATATTACGTTTTAATTTTATCCTCCATGGGTATTTTAGAATTGCAATGGTAGTTATAAACTTTCGTTGAAATCTTTTTACATATTGAGATTAAGAGAAAAGTGTAAGCACAAAAAGTGTTCAACTTTGAAAGATCTTTCTAATGATGTAATATTTATGAAGATTATTTAAAAAATAAAAATACATAGCATTTCTTTAAAAAAAAAAAAAAAAAAAATGCTACCAAAAGTCTTTGTTTTGAAGGGGTCTAACCGGAATTGTTCCTGACAGAAGATGGTCATTATTATTATTATAATAATACTAAGTTAAATCGAAAAAAAAAAATCACATTTTTCGAAACACCATTCACAAATTGGATGGCTTTTGAATATTTGATGACAATATTTTCTGAATAAGTATTGATGATGGCTCCTGAATACTTCTTGTTGGCGATATCTTCTGAATAATTATTATTGTTGGCGATATCTACTGGATATATATTGATCATGACATCTTAATAGTTTCTGGCGATATCCCCTGAACTAGTGTTGATGATGGTTCTGAATATTTGTTGGCTACATCTTCTGATTACACCTTGATTTTTTTACATATATATTATGTAATGTTAAATTTAGAAAATAAAAAATGAGCGTGGAGAATGAAATATAATAATTACTGGATAATTTAATTTAATTTATAGAGACATCAATGGTACAGGAAAAACTACTTCAGCCATTTTCTTTCTAATAATGGACAGAAGGAAAAACAGATAATATTTTACCTGGAGATATTCTGTACATTTAGACCAAATAAAAAATGTTCTTTTTTCCCTCTTGAATTAAGTTAAAAAATATTTAAAATAAAACTGAAAAAAATCGTGCTAAAGCAATGATACAGTTTAACCTCTTGGCGAAATTTTAAATTTCGCACCGAAGTAGCTTTGACGTTTCTCGTGAAAATCTTGACATGCATTATTGCGATAGATAATTTAAGTCATCGTCGAAATAAATGAAAAATTTAAAATCAGCCAGTGAGGTCCTGTATTAGCTGTAACTAAAATATTTTAGCAATGCAGTTACTACATTCCTTTATATGGAAAAATAGACAAAACAAAAGTATTGTTGTATTAAATTACGTTTTCTGCAAAGTTTTATATCAATGCTTAAAAAGCAAAAATAGGTTGCGGATTTTATTATTATTATCGTTATTATTGCACCATTTTATAATTTATCTCTATATTTAGGGCATGGCTAGAGTTAAAATGGCTACTGTGGTTGCGTAAATGAATTCCGTGGAGAAAGTACGAGCTTCTTCATTTCTAAATTTTAAAAATCGCTAAATTGGTCATAATAAAGATCTATACCCTTTTAAATATGTTTTCAGTTAAAAAACTAAATCTTTATATAAACTAATTTTTTATTTTTATCTCGTAAATTTCATTTTAAAAATTTCTGCGCTTAACCTCTAACTCTATACCAATAGTTGTTTAACATAATCATGGTATTCATTACTAAACCTTTTTCGCCTAATTTAAAAAAAAAAAAAAAACTAATAATATAAACTAATTTAATTGTATAAACTTAACTAATAATATAAAATAAAAAAATAAAATAAAAATAAAAACTATTTTTCGTTTCATATTTATTAAATTTTTACTTAATATTTTTAAAATATCGGTTATTTATAAATGTTTTGCTATTCTAAACAATTTTTTTCTTCCCTCGAGCATCTCAAAGATGCCAATTAATCAATTTTTCTTATTTACATCATTGATCTCATTTTAATTTTCCTGAGGAAAGTGACGTCAGAGACGCAGAAAAAAAGTCATAAGAGAAATTTTTTCTCCGTTGGCAAATAGAGTACCTTTATAAACCCGACGTTTTTAGCTAATAACTTCGTTAATAAAAATGATAGAAATTTCTAAGCAGCTGAAATGCCTTCCTTGAAGCAGTCGGAAGACACTGATATATCTCATGATGAGGAGAACACTGCCCTCCGCGAGAAGTTGCTGTCGCAGACAAAAAAAAACTGACGCCAGTGACAGTTACTTTTTTTTAATATATAGAGATTCTGGGTTTTTAATTTAAAAATATGTCAAAAGGCATTTTTCTGGACAATATTTATATTATTTTTCAGAAAGTATTTGGTAAAATATTATATAGGTATTGTTAACGAAAAAAAATCCGCTGCAATTTTACTAATTTAGAAAGACAGTTCATTCCAGTATACCTAATGTCATAAACTAAAAACGAACCTTGGTGTCCAATAGGTAAATACAAGATCACCTCTCTGCACAGTCTGTGAATGTGTGCCTTGTTCGATTCTAGGCTGCTATACTATGCTATTGTGTCAAGTATTTCGAGCAATAATCCTATCCCGTACTATCTGTCTTCATCTCAACGATAAATTAAGAGTGGACTTCACGTCACGAATAAAAATTAATATGTGTATAAAACGTTAAACAATAAACCCCGAACCAAGGAATGCCTCATGTCTAAAAAGTAAGAAGCTTTTTAGCCATGTTAGTGCCGTATGCTAATTAAGTGCGCTGGATAATCTAATAACTGCATTTGCAAAACCACTGTGGAGGTTTATTTAACTATAACATTACATTTGAGATATGAAATGTTGCAAAAAAATGCCTAAATATTCGTAGACATTAGAATGGAATATGAAGTTACTTTTATACTGTTAAAAATAATTTTTTGTGCTTCGCAAAAGAAATGTGCTAACTTACGTTAATTTAGTTGCAACTATGGTATTAGAGGGCCTCCCTAACTTCATGGTTGCAATTAATATTTTTAAAAATTTTATTTTACGTTTCATCATTTTTAATTGTGTTTACTATCAATATAGCTCTAGTAAAATGTTGAAATTGTTAAAATAAATTCTAAATATACTGTTTCCAAATAAAATGAATATATCTGGCACATTGTTTTGGAGAAAGATTCAACTTTATTTTTAACATTTAACTGTACGAGGCACTGGTAATGGATTCCAACAACCTGTTAATTTTAAAACTATTACAGCTTAGTTAAAATGCAATATTTGCCTGTACAAATTCAGGCAGTACAAAATACTTATTAAAATTATTATTTATTAAAGTTATTTTCCATCACGAATGCAGACGATTTTCATCTAAGAGAAATATAACATTAATTATCGGGAAAGAACCAATTTTGAGCCGTATAGACGACTTCTGAGAAAAATGCCTTTTTTCCTTTTTTGTGTAAACAATCAATAACTTTCTTTTAAATTATTCAACCATTCGCTTTAAATATACTATCGAGTTCTTTTAAAATGCAATTCTGTTGAAAATTTACATACATCCTAATATACTATTTATAAGGTTTTTTGAGATAATCTAAAATAATATAGAAACAATAAACATATCTTTTCGGTTATTTCTTTTTCAACACTCCATACATTATGTTGAATCAAAGGATTATTTAGCGTGTGTGGTGTGCCAGCCATTATGTTTGTCTAAATGCTGAATTAAGTAAATAGTAAAGCATATAACTGTTAAATTTAGCTGACCGAATACAAACTAGAATTAGATTTTTTTCTTTTAAAATAAATTTATTTTTCCCATTTTCATTTATTTTTTATTTTATTATTATTATTATTATTATTTAAGTGTAGAGATTTATTCAGATCGTTATCATCTAAATAATAAAATAACACGACATTGCAAAAAAAAAAAAAAAAAAAAAAAAAAAAAAAAAATGAATTCGAGCCTTGATACTATTTTTACTGATTCCTATGTAAAATGACCACGTGAATCCGAATATGGCTACCATTTTGTCCTCCAGTCACCCACCGTCGTTGTAGGATACTCCCCCTCCTGCAATTTTTATCATTGTTCGGTAATTTTATAGCCATGAATTTGATTTGCAAAGAAGAAATAGATTATTTTAACACATAAAAAAAAAGTATAATAAATAATAACAATGATAGATTTATAAAATATAATAAATTGAATTTTTATTTTCAGTAGCGAAACCCCTTTAATTCCCTTCTGCTACAAATTTTTATGTTTTAGAATTTTACACAGTCAAATAAGCCTTTTCCCCCATTCAAATAAAAGGTAGAGCCATAAAATTACCGAACAGTGATAAAAATAGGAGGGCGTCCCTCCAATACGTAAGTCACGTAACAAAACTGGCGTCATATTCGGATTCAGGAGGTCATTATACATAAGAAATTGCATGATTGGTATTGGGATAGATTTCCATGCAGAGCCGTATAACTCCTTCAACATTTATAAGTCATTCAGCACTTAGAAGTTTTATGAATTTTTAAACTTGCTACGAATCACCTTATACGGTAAGTGCACCAGTGATTGACAATTTTACAGCAATCTCTGATGTTTTTAATGTTCTAGTCATCAAAAAATATTTTTAGAAATCTTAAGTTAGTACATATGGTATGAAAGACATCTAGAACTGCATATATGTTAAAATATATACATTGGATAACAATTATTATTTTTGTTTTATAAAATTTTATTTTACACCCACTCAATGTTCCAGTAATTGACACTGCCAGTTTTTCATTTTATCAGTAATTGGCCCCTATGTTCCATTGTTTGACGCTGCCAGTTATTCATTTTACCAGTTATTGGCACCCAATGCTCCAGTGTTTTACATAAAACGTTAAAATTCTTAAATGTAAAATACGATTTTATTATTTTTCTTAATTATTAATTATTTAGGGATAGATGTCAATTACTGGAGCATACCAATCTCTGGAGTACCTACACAATTAATATAGGAATGAATAAAATACAAAATTATTCATTTGTAATTTTACCGCTTCACGCTTCATAATCCGGTGTATTTCTAAGTATTCATTTTTAAATAAATGCTAAAAAAAAAAAAAATACTTTTTATTGATTAATGTATCCCGTTATAAGAAGCTGTTTCAAAAGAAAATTCAATTTTACAGCATTTTCGTGAATGATGATGAAAAAAAAAAATAGAAAAGAAAATCTTATTTATATATAATGGTTGACAAAAACTAATGACATGTCAGCACTTTAAATAAAGTGGGAGACAGATTATTTGCCTTAAGTGTCAAAAATATGAGATGGTAATTTATGTGCTTCTTATGACGAGGACACGTGAAATTTTACCATAAAAAATGAAAAGCAATTACTCTTTTTTGGATATAATGTCAACAATCTTTCTGGAAATTTATGACTCAAGAGATTATTTCATATAAAAGAAAAATCGTAATTTTGGGATATTTTAGAGGAAGACTGATGAGTAATTTCGTAAAAAATATTTTTAAAAAGGGAATGTGTTGATATAGCATATTTTTTAAAAATTTTGAAATAGAAAATTGAATTAATCTTCTTTACTATAGAAATTAAAATAAATACTGTTTATTAGTGTTTTTTTTTTATTAATTAAATTATGGCAACATATATTTAAGTAAATTAAAACTGTAGAATAATTTAAAAGATTCTGGTTTCCTACTATCTTGTAACTTTTATAGATATACTATGTGTTGTAATTTCTACAAAAATTATAACCAAAATATTATATAATTTTATTTTATTTTTTATTTTAAAAATTGGTTTAAATTTTATGAAAACAGCAAAGGGAAAATTATTTTAATCCTTTGAGTGTCAGTGGATATATTTCATGCCACCTAATTTTAGTTCTCAACTTCAAAAATGTATCCCAGAATTTTTTAATAAAATTTTCCCTTTTTTTTTTTTAACTTACACGAAATATTTTTGTTTCTTTTTAACCTTGTTCATACTTGAAAACCATCTCATTATGAACCGTACAATTTTTAGTACCCGCCTTTTTTTTTCACACCAATAATTTTTTAGAGTAATTTTAGTCTTATTTACTCGTAACAACATTTGGAGAAAATCGCTCTAAAAATATAGTGGTGTGAGAAAAGGGACGTTTCTTCAGAGAGCGTTAACAATTGTAGGGTTATTAATGAGATGGTTGGCAGGTATGCTTTTTCGACAGTTACCAACTTTTGTAATTTATTACGGAGCATTTTTAGTCCCGATTTCTTCAGGTGTGTTTGTGCCCCCGGAAATTGCTACCAGAATTTTTTAATAGTGATATTATTGGTAGTTTTCTAGTAAAGTTCAGCAATGAAATATAACCAAAAATACAATTTTTAATTACTGGTGGGAAATAAAATAAAAAACTGTGTCCCTGTTTCTTTTCGCACCAGAAGTTTTGTAAAATATTTCACTCCAATGGGTGACAACGACTAAATAAGAAAAAAAAATTTCTTTAAAATTACTGGTATGAAAAGAGACGGGGCTAACAATGCTCTGGATTAAAAAATGCAAAAATTGGTAACTCTGATTATTCTCAAATTCCGATGGCTCTTGATTTTAAATGAGCATAATTAGATTTCTCCTAAAAGGCTTAAAAGACGAAAAAGATGACGAAAAATATTTTAATCTCAACTGTTTTGTTAAATGCAAAAGTAATTTTTTAAATTTTATTTTATTTTATTTTATTATTTTTATTTTTTTTACAATATTTGAATAAAGTATAACTTATACATACATATATATCTTAAAAAAGAAGAAGAAAAAAGCAGAAAATTGCACGATGAATAAAATTATTCTGCATTTTGTTTCCTGATTTACATTTTTCATAGATAAATATAAAGGTAAAGTGTAGTTTTTGCAAAAATTATAACCAGAAAAATTATATAGACTCAATTTATTTATTTATTTACTTTAAAAATTAAATTAACCGCAATGAAAACAGGGAAATGGAAAAGAAAAACAATAATATGGGTTTTGTGTTTAGGTATTTATTTAAGAATATTTCGTAACATATAGTTAGAATGACTTATGTCTCGATTGATCTCCTACTATCACTTTTCTGACAGCACCCTGTATATTCATAAAAAAAAAAAAAAAAAAAAAAAAAAAAAAAAAAGATAAATAACTTTCCGATTAACTTCACACTTTTTATGTTACAACCAATGTTTTACTTTAATTAATACACAAATTAGTAGCAAATATAACAGATAGAAATAAAATCAATTAGCGAAATATTAACTTTTTTTAAAACCAAGAAAATCAAATGTATCACAGTTTATGTGCTAAATTTTTAATAATTTTTCTAAATTTTAAAAATATGTTATTTTCTGTTTCCAAATCTTATAATCCTGTTAATTACACACTAGTCAAAAATTTTTTAGTTACTTTAATTAAAAAATATTTAACTAAAATTAATAACATTCAGTAAATTTCTCTTTATTTTTTAGCAGCAAATTCTGCAAAAATTATGTGCAATACAAAAACAGAAAATTATCACATTGAAAGGTAAATAAGCAATATATTAAAAGAAAAATGAAAGTATAAGTAACTAACTAGATTTTTATGCTAAAAACGAAGTACTTAATAATTCAAAAAATAAAACTTACTATAAAAAAAAGTAAATATCTTAATAAATATATAATCAATAAATTTCCTGATGATAGTAATCCATGTAATTTATGTACAATTTTAAGAAGAATATTTTTAAAATAATTATGATAAAATAATTATGACGGTTTAAATTTGATGAAAGCTTATTTGTTTGAAACGTCAGTGCAGAAAGAAAAATATATATTTATTTTTTTCCCTTAAAAAAAGATATCGCATACTTTTACTGTAAAAAAAAAAAAAAAAAAAAAAAAAAAATTACTTATCAACCAAGAAAACTGTCAACAACCAATTTACATATTTTTTTCATAAGATTGGTTTAATCTAAAAGACGCATTTATTCTTTTGTATTTATTCAGTTTTTGTGGAATAATTTGTGTGTTTAAATGTATCTTGCTTAAAGCATATGATCATCTTTTTATTATTATTGTTATTATTATTATTATTATTATTTTATTTTTTATTCCTTATGAAATATAAGTTATTTTTAAACAATAATAAAATTCTAAAATTATTTATTCATAAAATTTTGTTAGGGAAATTTTTAAGATACACTAAATATTAATATACACTTGAAATATTTTATACTTAATTATGTCACAATATTAAATTTAATTTTAAAAAAAGTACTTCTGTATCAAATTATAGGATTGGATGGACTTTGAAACTCATGAAAAGTGTTTTGAGGGATGAAAAATTGGTGCAGTACCCATATGCATGTTATTCAATAAAATTGTTTGTCTGTGTTTTCCTTTATTTTCAAATATAGGACAAAAACCTATTAAATTTTAATATTATACTTTTGAAATTTCGTATGTGTGTGTGTGTAAGGGGAGGGGGGGGAGGAGGTGATAAATTACTTGGCAGTGCGCCGAGTTCGTAATCGGAGAATTTCATTTTCAATTCCAGAAGCGGAGAAAGAATGACCTGTACAAAAATTTTATATTTGTTGTTTTTTGCTACTAAAAATAACAGAATTAAGTTTCTGAATGATTGAATTAAAAATAATACCTATATTGCAACTTTTTACGAAACATTTCTCTATTCGTCAATTTTAGGAAAATCATTAATTTTAAATAACATACCGTTTTTACTGTGGAATGTTGATATTCAATAATATTTATGCCAGTATCATAAATGATATTTTACAACTAGTTCAAATTCTTTTGAGAGCTGCAGTAGTCCATTTAAAAGAGCATCAAACTCCTTGTCGTAGGATTACGGATTCGATCTGCAAGCCGGACAAAGACCGTCGTGTAGATTAATGATGACTGGCCAAGTAAAATCCGTTGGGGCTGCAGTTTTCTCCATGTTTCTTAAAATTAATACCTAGTGTTGACCATTCTATTCAGGATGAGGAAAATCGTGACCAAACAACCCGTAGGAGTTAATTCTAGATCGTCCCCAATATCCATCCCATCAGACGACTTTTGGCTAGCAAACCCAAACCAACATAAGTTACTCGAAATTTGACATTCTCTTAACATGTCAAAACAAAGCAAAATTTTGCATCAACATTCATTATGAGGATTAATTTTATTTTATAAAATTCGGTTGTGCAGAGTTAATTATCTCTAGTCGGCTATTGCGGCGGTTTGGGATTCCGAAATTTTCTGCGGTCCAAAGACATGACATTAGGATTTTGATCCTCCGTGGAGAGAATAACTATTCTCTGTCGGTAACCCTCAGAAGTACTACTTTTACAGGACATGAGAACATCGGAACTACGATGGACTTACATACTAGACACATACTAGGCGAGTCGTATTAATCCTGGACGATATATTTAACGCCCCAGCCCGCCCGTTCCCACTTAAAGTGCATTAGCTACTATTAATATACACGACCGTCTTTCGTCAAATTGGAAATGGAAACCTAATCCTCCGAAAACAAGCTCGACGCTCTGTCAGATTGGTTATTGAGGCTCTGTAGATAATCCAGAATTGTTGTATAATATCACCTATGATACTCGCATGAATATTATTAAATATCGACATTGTACATTAGAAACTTCGTAAGTTATTTAAAATTAAAACTTTTCCTAATAACGCCGAATAGGGGAAATTACGCATAAACTTGCATTGTGAATGTTATCATTATTGTTATTATTATCATTTAAACATTCAGAAACTTAAATTTTTATTTACAGTAACAAAAAAAAAAAAAGAAAAGAAAAGAACCTACATTATTTTTTTCTATAATTGGGCAATCTATTCCACCCCTTGAAGAGGAGACCATAAAGGAGAAGAGATATTTTCGAGAATATTTCTAATTATGATTCTTACCATGAAATTTCACAATTACTTCATAAAATGCTTTTTTTTTTTGTTTATTTCATTATCAGAACAAAATTCACTGCACTATGAGAAATGTGGAAATTATGCGATAGAAACTGAACAAAGCCCACTTATATCAACTAGTTTCATATATAAACTGTATTATATATATCGCATTTAATTTCAAAACAGAATTTCGTAAATGGATTATACGCAATTATTATAGTTTCTCATCACTCTATATGTAAGGAGAACATAAGTAATCTTTAAAATGTTCTATGCGGTTTTTTTTTTTTTTTTTTTTTTTTAGAATTTTATGCGTTACTAATAATAACTAGAATTAAAATTGTTATCAATAAGAGATATGGTTAAATAATATAGTTTCAATGTATTTTTTCTTTCTTTTTTTAGCAAACGTTATCCTATTAGGAGTGAATAATTCACCCTAGTGATTAAAGAAACAGCGGAAATAAAGAATTTTAAAAGGAATAGAATAATTTTAATTTAAAAAAATAAATAAATAAATAAGAGAAGAATGAGAAATGAGAACGAGAAAACGCAAGTTCATATAAGATGACGAAGTTACATTAAATTATTAAATAACACCTTTAACTAAAATTAGTTCATTTTCATTTCCCCACTTTCAATGTTTTCTTGTTTGCTAACCGAAATTCTCGTCATCCACAATAAATGCACTTAATATTGTAAATGGTAAAGTTTTTGTGGAATCACGTGACATTTAATCCATTACTTTTTTAAGTTATCGCCTGGTGCAGTTCCAAAAATTCATCCCCATTTCCCTATTATTTCCAATAAACTGCGTAATTTCCTCTAGCATCGAAATTAATGCGACCTTCTCACCTAACTGGCAGGTGCACAAGCTCTCCCATTTTTATTAGAGATAATGCGCGGCCTTTACTTTCAGCATCGCTACTTTTATAACGAAACATTGATGTTCCCACCATTATTCTATTTAGAAACTTTTGAGAAACCGTTCCTTTCAGAATTATTTTGTACTGCTACTATACTGTAGAAATATAGAGAAAGAGTTATGCAAATTTAAGCATTTATTTGGGAAAAATTTTAGGAATGTTTTATCCTAGATGCTTTAAACAATCAATGTGCACTTTCAAGATGGCACATGACTACAGCTATTGTACAACTACCTGGAGCAGTTGCATGCGAATCTACTCCTACCCTCCAGTCCTCTACATGCACAAACTCTCCGGCCGCACCACCTCTCCTAGCTTTACTTTAACGACTTCCTAAATGAATATTAATGTTTTTTATTATTCATTTATTTAAAAACAGTTCCCAGTAATAAAACCATTGCTTTAAATTTTTCCCAATGCTCTGAACTACGCACAACTTAAAATTATTCTCGCTAGTTCTTTGTCGGCTCCCTATTTCTAAAAATCCATTTTTTTTTCACATGCACACATACAAACACACATGTTTACTTTTTATTTCTCAAAAAATACTGTAAAATATGCGATCAATTATTATTTTTAACAGCCAATTTATGCATATCTTATACTATTAAGTGAGCAATATTTGTATATATACTATATATATGTATATTTCACTGTTCTCGAAAACGGCAGATCGGACAGTCACGTGATTTAACACAAAGGTGCACCCCGAAGGATCCTTGTGCACATCAAAGACAGATTTTCGAATTTTTGATTAGTTTTCTTTTAATTAACAAAAATATGAAAAGAATAAGGCAATAATAGCAAAAAATTAGGCATTTAAATATTACCCATAATTTAATTGTTGCCAAAAAATGTACGAGTCTTTTTTTTTTTTTTTTTTTTTTTTTTTTTACCAACAAGAAAATAAATACATTTATTTAAACGTGAACAGTAAAAAAGTATATATATATATATATATATATATATATATATATATATATATATATATATATATATACATGCATCTCACAAAAATTGACGTCATTATCAAAATTTTTATACATTGACAGGGATGGAACACGGGCGCAAAATTCATACCACTATCAATGTAAGAATTTTTTCTACTTCTTAAATCAACGATATTATAGGTAGAGAAATTTCTTAAACAGATTCCGGTATGAAATCTGCGCCCGTGTTCCATCCCTGCATTGATAAAGTGTTAATATAGTTTACGATGCTAATATATGTTGTACTAAAATCAGTTTTATTTATAGATCCTCCTGGGAGATCTTTTAAATTTTTGCGTTGAAGTACACCGAACATTCTTCGCCAAGAAGTTTAATTTAGCAAAAGCGATTTTAATATAGGTGTCGCATCAAAAATATAAAAATTATAAAATATTACAAAAATAAAAAAAAATAAACCGAAATAGTAGTCACATAAATGATCTATTTTTATATGAGAAGATAATTTTATAGAAAAAAAATGCAGTTTTAAAAATAGAAAATTTATTTCAGCAAGCACTATTTTAAACCTAAATGCCATTAATAAAATAAACAGAATATGAAGTATTCTTATATATTAACGAAAAGGTGTCCGATAAAAGTATTAGCAAAATAGGCTTTCTATTTTTATGCAAGAAATTATACCAAAAAAAAAAAAAAAAAATCCATTGCTAATATGGCGTCAAAAATTCAAAAGCCGCAATGGGAGAAATTTAATAAAATTGTGTAGCACGATAATGTTTACTTATTTATTTATTTTTTTATATACCAATCACTACGCTAACATAACAGACAAATAAATGAGCTTCTGCGTGTGACTGCACGCAGTCGGGCAGAAATATTTGATTAATTCAAATTAGTATTTAAATAAATATATAAATATAAAAATATGTTTAATGGGAAATATATATAACCATAGAAACATTAGTTGTCTAAAATACGGCAGAAATAGTGCTCATAGCATATTGATACAAGGGATTAAGTCTTTTTCCTGCATCAATTGCACTGTTGCAATGAAAGTAGTTTTATAGGCAAAGTGAAAATAAATGGGCAGGTCATTCCCTTCCAGTTGGGTCAGTCTTGGCGACAAACTTGGCGAGTGGGCGACCAATCTTGGTGAAAAATGGTGGTTTAGGGTTCCTGAACTTTCGAAGCTCTCCGACACACGAGAACATAGATCTCGAGTTTACCATGGGATTCTTGATGGAGTCATCGCCAAGCCCCATCGCCTAAAGTTATAAATAGGACAATAGGAGTAAGTTGATTTTTACGAAAGATATGTAGTCACTGCGATTCAGAGTTATTCGGGGACCTATTCTGAGTGATTGCACTTTTGTGATTGAGCTCTAAGTGACTGGATATTTTTCGTGAGTGAGCGAAAATTTCTGCTCTGGAGTATTTGATGTTATTTGCTTTCCTCCTGTGGAACAAGTGACTATTTTGTGGACTGTTCCATACCATTCCACGAATAGTGACTTTTACTGTACGAGTAACAGCTTCAACTGTTTCTAATATATTCGAAGAAATAATATTTCTATTTGACTGTTTTGGAAAATATTCGTTTTAATAATAGTTTTGTTGCACAGATTCGAGAAGTTAAAAAAATGTTTGATATTGTCAAGGAGATCCCATACTAAAACTGTGACGAAAATAGTCGCCAACCGAAATATATTTATTTAAACGTTTCAATTGTTCAATTAAACCTTTGAGTACTGAATTATTCGAAGGTTTTTATGCCCATGGGACGAAGATTTTTATGCAATTGGTCCTGTTTATTCACGCCTCTTATACCTGTATTATATTCGATTACACATGATGATTTAATAATTTTGTAAAAATTGTCATCATTCCTTTTTCGCTTCCCTGTATCAACTAAATTAATATTTAAATGTTTTGTGCTAAGCATATATACATCTTTTTTATCTTTCCATCTTAGAGCTAACAAACCGTGGCAGGGTAACATTTTGGCCCCTCCTTTTTTTAGTTTGAAGGAAGCAAACTCTTTTGGCATGTGTTTTCTGTTCTTTCGCACAGTTCCAACTACATTTGTATCTTGTTCTAGTAATTTTAAATATAATTGTGGAGACGTATACCAATTATCTATGTATAGTGTGTAGCCTTTTTTCAACATTGGTTGCGCCACTTCTAGAAAAACACTCAGACGCCGGTACATCAGTCCCCGCCCGCTGGCAGAGGTGCCGCAAACACCAATGCCTGCTTCTTAAATTCAGATAACGAGTCAGACTCGTCCACCTTAACTTCGCCCAAGTAAGCAGGTTACGAGTCTCACTCGTGAAATGTACTCAAAGGGTTAAAAAGAAATCCTTTAAGTATGGTACCCAACGAAGCGGGCGAAGCCTGCTAGCTCTTTAATTAAGCTGTAAAATTTTCTACATGATTTGCATATTTTATTACTAAATATCAGAATATTTCGACTGCAATTACATCTATTATTATTATTATTATTATTATTAACATTTATCAAAGAATTTAATAGAGTAAATTGGAGGTTTTTGTATATTTTAAAGTGTAATTAATAGATAATAATATTATTCGTTATTTCTTATAATTTTCAAATTATATCTTAGTCATGCTAATGTTGCTTTTACATCCATAAATCTCGCCCATAGTTGCCAACATTTTAATTTATTCCAATGAATTTTTAGCCCCGCCCTTTATCCGCACCACTTTATTTATAGAATATTTTTCTCCAATATATACCTATGATAACATAACAAATAAAAATAATTTTAAGTTTAAAAAGTTGTATGGATTAAAGGCGGGGCTAAAAATGCTTCGGAATAAATTAAAATGTTGGCATCTCTGCTCGTCTTTTACCTTTACATAGTAAACTTTTTATTTGCTTGCCAATAAATATTATCAGAACTAAAAACTTATCTTTTTTAAAAGGTCTTAATCACGGGATTTTTAAAACTATCATGGGAAATTAAGGGTACAAATTTCATTTTTTCATAGCTGCCAATCTTCCGGAATTTTTCACACTATTATTATTTATTTTTATTTTATTTTTTTAATTATCTTCACCTTATTTAATCAGAAATTTCGGTATTAATGAAAGCTATTTTTCCTTTACACATTATTGGTGTTTAAAAACTTGGAGGTTCAGCAACTGTGCTTTTTAAGCGTGTCTTATAACAGTTTCCATATGTTATCATATTTTAAATATAGTAGGGACTTTATTATTAGAACAATGTTACATATAAGATGAAGTATCGTAAAATATAAAATCATAATTAAAATAAAATTTCCTCAATCAATTCTAATTAAACAAATAAATATGTTAACAGCACACTATATTAGAGTAATTGGAAATATACATTTTTCTCAAAATTTAAACGTGAAAACTGAAACTGAGATGCAGTTTCCAAGTATTTTACTAAATTCAATGTTTCAAATTTATTAAAACATTAAAATCATAAAATACAGAAGTTAATATCTTAAATTATAACCTGTGAATTTTATTTAATAAATTCATTTTGATGTTGCAATATAGTTCTAGAAAAAAAAAATATATATATACAACTTTTTTATGGCAATATTTAATAAAAAAAATTGAGAATTATTAATGAAATTGTCTGAATATTAGAAATCATAAACACATTTTATGATAGTCAAAATATATAAAAGTACATAAAAAGACACTTAGGAAAACCATAAATTTGACTTTAATTTCTATCTGTCATAAATACTGAAATAAAATTTTGCTCACGTCTAATTTCAAAGTTTCGAATTATCCTTTCTTATTTCGATATGTGTGAGATTCAAGACTATTTTCGAAAAACTACTTAATACATTTATTATAAGTTGCTCAATATAAATGCCGTAAAATTTAAACTTATTTATATATATATATATATTGCCATAAAACATTTTAAAAATAGATTGCAGTTTATTTTTAAAAAATGCGAAAACTTTTACGGGTAAATTTAAATAAAAAATACAATGTATTTTAATATGTAAGTTATTCTACTGGATTGTGGTACTCCGCCATAGAGTATGTTCCACTGCCCCTCAGTGCTGAAGTTTTTGGAGATTCTGGTATATATCACAGAGAAAACCATTTTGACATCGATTACATAGCTGCCAATATTTTAATTTTTTCCGGAGTACTTTTAGCCCCGCCTTTATTTCGCACCACTTTAATTATAGAAAAATTATTTCAAATATATAACTTCGACAAAGCAATACAAAATTACTTTTAAAAAATATATAGTACGAAATAAAGGCGGGTCTAAAACTACTCCGGAATAAATTAAAATATTGGCAGCTATGCGATTATGAGATATCCGAAATATAGAAATGCAGCTTTAAGGAATTAAAACAATACTTTAGTTCTCTCTTATTTATTTATTTATTTTTTAACTTTTGTGTATGTAACTTTATTTTTAATAACAGGATTTTTTATAAGTATCTTTTAATATATTTAAAACTGAGTCCTACGCATACGCTGAGAGAAATAAAATTTGTGAGAAATTTGAGAATTATCGTAAAGTAACTTTTTTTTTTTTTTTTTTTCCGAATATAACAATTTTGTATCATTTATTTGAGGCCGTGGTAGACAAGTTGGTAAAGCGTTGAGCTTGTAATTGGATGATTGCAGCTTACAAGAAACATCACCCAAGTGTCGGCTGCGATTTTAATGAAATCTTAATTTCTGATAGAGGGCTTGTACCAAATATTTTTGATCATAGAAATTTTTGCTATCGTCCATGTTTTCTATATTTATTGAATTTTTAAAATGTTAAAAGCCACATATCAACAGTAAGCTCCGCCTTTGGGCGTGACTTAAAAATGATTTAGCAAAATGATTTTGCGCTTTCATGTTTAAGTTACAAATGAAAAACTATAGCTGGACACTTGGGTGATGTTCCTTGTTAGATACTTGCGGCACACTGTTGAAAAAACGCAACTTTGTTTCCAGAAATTCTCTGTAATTTGAAAAAAAATTGTAAATTACGGGAAAATTACGTTGACAAAATGTATTTTTCTGCAATTACAGATAATTTCTTGCAGCAAAGTTGCATTTTTTTAACAGTGTATGCACATTAATGATAGTAGTGCGCGTAAAATTTGTCGTGACTCTAAGACCTATATTTCTATAAAAATACTTCTTCAAGGGGTTGCTCGAAGGTAAGAGTCATCACTTCCATGGATAATCAAAATTGTGACTGCAGGACTCGTTATAAACCGTAGGTATGAATGCTAGACAGTCACCAATCCCTACAGTACGACATTAATCCAATTTAACCTCAACATCATAACATTTAAAGAGTTACAATTTTTATGATTTACTCAGAAATACTTTCAGCCCTACCTTTATTTAATACCACTTTATTTGTAGAATGTCTTTATCCAGAGTAAAACTACGATAAATTAAGTAACAAATTATAATTAAAAAAAAAAAATGGCGGGTATGTAAAAAAGGCTGGACTAACAAGATTTTGGAATAAATTACAAAAGTTAACAAATGCATTAAATCAATTTAATATTATAAAAATTTTGTTTACTTTTTTTTTAAACCTTTAAATTTTTTAAGGTTATTTTTATATTATATTTTAAATAAAAATAAATTAATTTTGTGAGCAGTTTTCATCAAATGAATTAAAAAATTGTTTACATTAATTACATTTAATACACATTATTTAATGTAGGTGATCAAATTATTAGAATTTTTTTTTTTCCTATTTTTTAAAAAAATGCTCGACATCATGGCATTGATATTTACACATGATAAAAACATTCTTGAGCTGACATTTTTTAGTAACGTTTTAGACACGATTGCAATTAAGGACCAAACACAATTAGTACAAAAACAAAAATACCTTAGCTTACACTGTATCAAACAAGTATTACAAATGACTTCTAACTATAACCCATGGTTTCACTTATTATTTACAATATTTGTTTGATTTTTTATAGGAATAAAAGGAATTATTTCGACAGATATAATTTTTCTTTCTAAAATTTTTAGTTTTGGGGGGAACTTTTTTGCTTATGTCAATAATGGATTTCAACAAAATTTACAGAAAATTCGAACAAATATTATTCTGGAACAAAAAATACATATAAATTCCGATTAAATATGAATGTTTGTAATTTTGTTTTTTACTCCGCATACGAGGAAGATAGTGCTTTGTTAATTCCATGGTCTGAAAGCTAAATATATGCTGCATCTTATGTCAAAAGTTCATTTAAATCGAATAAAATTTAAGAAAGTTATCATAAAAAGAATATGCAATATTTTAGATAGGGTAAGGCTATAGGAGGGTCTGCGCACAAATCAACAGAAAAATATATATATATATATATATGTGTGTGTGTGTGTGTGTGTGTGTGTTAACTATCACTGAATAATTTAGAATTCATCCTTATTCTACGCTTTTCCGTCAGTATTTTGTTGCTATGATATAATTTAAAGGAGCACTTGTAAAAAAATACCAAGAGAGCTATTCTGCGCAACCTATCCTTACAGGATAAGTGTGATGGGTAGGATCGATTGCTATTAATAATACTGCAATTAACGTGTTGACAATAATAATTGCACTTAAATAATATAGTTTTAAAGTTTTTGTAAACAAATACGTTTGCATTGAATATTTATTAAAGGATATTTATAATATTTTGAGTGGATGTTTTAACCTAATAATTAAACAATCATTAAAAAAGGAAATTAAGAAAACATGAAAATTTTTATTTAAAGAAAAAGTATTAAAGTATCAGGAATATATCTATACATATATATACAATTAAAGATTAGATAAGATTACAAAATAGCAATAAGTTGCCAGGTAACACGTTTAACTTAAAATTAATACTTTTTCTTTTTCTTTTGAATTTTTTTCTTGTATGCTGATCTACTCTGTTGTTGTCTACGTTCGTGATAGTCGTTGTTGTAAACGATGCAACTGTTTTGTACCCCCTACTATAAGTAACACATTTAAACTAGTTCAGTCAATTGTCGAAGTTATCTCTTGTTATAGTTTCTGACATTCAAGAAACTTATCATCATTATCTACTTCTTATCAATTAACTGCATAATCTCTCCTAGTATAAAAATTAAAGGAATCAATGCGCAATCTCTTCTAAGTATCTTCGAAGCATAAACTTTTCCAGTTCGATAGGAGAGATTGGGAATGCTTTTACTCAATAATTATTCGCTTTTATAGAGAACCATTGTTGTTCGTGCCTTAATCTAGGTCAGTATCTTCTGAAAAATCGTTTAATAAAAAAATATTTTGTACTGCTTCCATTCTGTAGAAATTTCTAGGCAGAGTTATGAAAATTCGACATTGATTTTTGAAAACAAGACAAAATAACCACGTTTCTTCTTAGACGTTCGAAACAATCAACATGCACTTTCTAGTTGGCAGTTCACTATTGCTGTTGTAGAGCTACCTATGGTAGCAGCGTGCCCATTCTACTCCTTCCTTCCCATCCTCTATGTGCGCAATCTCTCCTGCTGCCCCATCTTCCCTAAATTTAGCTTACGTATTTTACTTCCTAATCCACCCTAAAAAGAATAAAATCCGTTTACATGATACTTTAAATTTTCTCTCATGAAACTTTATTAAGTATTTGTATTCAATTCTACTTATAACAAAGTATTATTTTAATGCAAATCAAAAAAAGAAAAAAAAAATATATGGAGATGAAACCCTGCGTCGACACAGCTGTTTACATACATATGAAAATTACATAGAGTCGTGACCTGTTAAAAGGCAAAACTGAGCAATAGTTTCACGCCGTGGTCTGTTTAGAATTGTGAGGTGATCCTCATTTTAACATAACTTTGTCTTGTATTCAGTCAAGGAACTGTAACTTATAATTTCGAGCCAAAGCCATAGTCCGTTTAATTAACTGTTTTAACCCTTTGCGCTCGGCATATTTTCCGTAAGACACGCCTTTTGGCGTTCCTTTAAAACGTCATACGTATAGTTTCCAACTTACTACCTTTTGGCTACCGAAAAATTGTAAGAATTTGTTTTATTTTACTTCATCATTAAATAAAATAAATCTTTCTGTTAAAATTTTCCGGTAGCCGAAAGGTAGCCTATAGTTACACGTTTTAGAAAAAATAACATTACATTTGCAGAGGAACACCTTAAAGCGTGGCTCGATTTTTTAATGTCCCCTCAGAAGGGACATACGAGCGATAAGAGTTAAATTATAATGTGGCAATGCTGAACACTGAACAGTTTAATTGGAGCAATCTCGAGTCTTTTCTTGTTATAAAATCAGCCTGGTCGTTTCCAAATATTCCTCAATGTCTAGATATGCACTTAAGTATTAGGTACTTCTTCTCTAAACACAGTGAGATTAAAATAAATAAATTCGGTTTAGTACATTCACAGTTATGTAAGTTCATAAAAATAAGTTTAAATGTGCAATACATAATTAAAGCCCTCTATCTATCGTTTTCGGCACTCGAAGCGCATGTTATTGCGTAGAAAAATTAGTAAACAGAATTAGGGAATGCTTGATGTAATTTTTTAGATTCCTTTCTTTTCTTTTTTTTCCCCCTTTTTTTTTTTTCGCTTTCAAAAAATTCTCAGCAGTTAAAATTATTCTTCTTTTCTAAAAATTGTTTTTTAAATTTTAAATATATCCCTTTTCAGCTAAAAAATTCGAAAAATGAGTTAAATAAAATTTGCTATCTTTATAGCACAAAAGTGAATTGTTAAAAATAAAAAATAATAATAATAAAATTTTGAAAAATAAAAACATTTCTTAAGAGTTCTGAATATTTTAATGTAAAATCGTAATTAAAAAAATATATTAGCAGAGCTGCCAACCTAATCTGGCAAATTATTTGTACCGCCCCTTTTTCTACACCACTTAATTTTTAGAGGAATTCTCTTCAAATATATTTACGATGAATTAAGAAAACAAATACTCTAAAAATTAAGTGGTGTAGAAAAAAGGGCGGTTCAAACAATTTGCCGGATTAGGTTGGCAGCTCTGTATTAGGTAATGAAAAACTCTGTCAACGAATTTCCTCAGATAAGGATGTGAGAAACGTGGAACTTATAAGCGGTAGAAAAGGAGACTTGAGGTTTAGTTGAAAACACTCATACTAATAATAAAGAAAGGTGGATAATGCAGAGCTGCCAACCTAATCCGGAGAATTGTTAGTACCGCCCATTTTTTAGGTTATTTTTCTTCTTTATTCATCATAAATACATTTTAGGAGTATAACTCAAAAAAATTAAGTGGTGTGGAAAAGGGGGCAGTACTAACAATCATCCGGATTAGGTTGGCAGCTCTGATAATGCGTAACTTTGTGGTTAATTCATGGTAAAAGGCGCAAGAGTTATAGTAATTTTCTATAATAATGTGCGTATTAAAAATATTTAATGTGATTCTGAATATCAAATCAATGAAGTTGTTTCTTAAATCCGTTAACATTATATTTAAAATAATCAACCAAATGTATCTTATACCTTTTTTGAACCATTTCTAAAGGAGCGCAATCATAATGCAAATTCTGACAGATAAAAATAATAATAATTAGGAATATCTATCGTGTTAAATTTTCTGTCATTTAAATAGTAAAAAAAAAAGATTAAACAAACTAATGAGTCGCAATTTTAATACTAAATTATAGTTGATTAACCTGTTTTTCTTAATGGAATAATCTTGTCTTTTTATCCCTTAAGTGTTTTTAATCCTATAAATATTTAAGCTTTAAACTAGGAACAAAACTTTTCATCACTACTACTAATAATAATATAAAAAAAAATTAAACATACTATCTTACGTGCCAACTTACTAATTAATGTTCCGTAAAATTGTTAGTACTCGCCCCTTTTTTCATAACAGATTTTTTCAGAGTATTTTTCTTCTTATTTAATCGTAATTACACTTGAAGAAATGAAGAAATTTTCTCTAACTATAAAGTAGTGGGGAAAAAATGGGCGGTTACTAACAGTTTTACGGAATATTAATTAGTAATTTGGCAGTATGTGCCATAGCCTCCTAAACTAGACTCCTGTCCCGTGGCTCGGAAACTTCGCAACAGTTGAAGCGGTAGGCAGCGCCACCTGGTACAGATTGCGCGACTTTTTTATTCAACAGCCACCAAAAAATTTTTAAAGTGGGATATGATATATATAAAAGGCGAAGAGGATCGAAAAAAAAAACGTCTATTATATATATCATATATCACTTCTTAAAATTATTGGTGACAGTTGAATAAAAATGTCATTCAGTTTGTACCAGGTGGCGCTGTCTACCGCTCCAATTGTTGCCAAGCTTCCGAGCCACGCCACAGGCATCTAGTTTAAGAGGCTATGTATGTACAGTCACCCAAAAAAAAAACGCCACCCCCCACCTAATTTCGCCGTAAATTATCGTAGAAACATTTGACTGGTACCGATCGATTTGTAATAACGTCTAGTTTATAACGGTATAGTTACGTTTTGCCTAGGGAGTCGTCTACATATTAAAACTGGCATTAACTTCATTTTCTTCAATAGCAACCCCTATTTTTGACTTCATATTCAGATTCCTGAGATCAAGACAGTTCGGAAAACATACCTATTTATATACCTCAAATCAATTCTAAATAGAGTTACACGTGAAAATGTATTAGGGGTCCGTCTATACATTTAGAAAATATAAATCATGATCTACCACCCAGTATACATTATTTATGAAGTTTCACACCGGAAAAAAATTCCAGAAATGTTAATTATGAAATAAAAAATTTCAGTTAGTTTATGAATTAAAAGATTATTATTGGTTTCTATTGATTAAACATCAAATAGTTCACTTCATACGAAGAAAATTAAATAGCTTGAATAGATATTAAAATATCTAAGATGTCATAATGAATATGATCTGTACGCATCGATTATGGGAAAAATATCAAATATTTAAGTTTCCTAAATTTTATTATCTTACAAAATATGCATAAAATTTGCCTAATATATATATATATATATATATATTTTCGTTTTCTTTCTTTTTTTTTTTCTCTTAATACAATTTACAAGTTAAATCTTTATTTTATAAACTTTTTATAAAAAGAATACAGATTGTAATGTTAATTTATACATTCAAAATTTAAATAGTTAGAAATTAAATAAAAGTTAATTTTTTTGCGTCAGATTAGCCACACGTTTAAATATTAATATTTTGTGATTTACACATACATGAAGCTTTTCGAATGCAGAATTTTATAATTTCATTATCGAGGATTTTACAAATGTGCCTTGACATAATTAATATTAAGAGAAATGTTCGATATTCTCGGAGATATATATATATTTATTTATTTCTCAATATATTGAGAACAAAAAACTATATTTTATAAATTAGCAATGTGAAAATGATAAGATTTCCTCGTAATTACAAGAAAACAATAAACCGCATGAACACAAATAAAATAAATACATTAAAATAGAACTTTATTACGAATCATACTTTTAAAATGTTCTCTCCTCTCTGTTCCTGTTAAAATTCTCTGTATAATTATCAGTCTAAGTTAACAAAATTGTGTCAGATTGCAGGTTTTTCTTTTTTTTTAAAGGAAAAAAGAAGAAGATAAGGAGGAGGAGAAAAGATCAAAACGAATAGAAAGCATATTAAACGTTAATACCCTTTTAACACTGGAAAAGGGCGGGGTTTCATATTGTGTGTCATTTGGGAGTTGTAGAGTGCCAGAAAATTACATTATGTAATAAAACTTTTTATTTAAAGGGTATTTAAAGCAGCATTATATTTTACACATAGACTATTCAGAGAAAAAGTACCATTCATCCGGTTCATGAAAAATAAAAAAACATTTTCTGACATTGCTCTATGCATAGCTGCCAATATTTTAATTTATTCCGGAGTACTTTTAGCCCCGCCTTTATTCCGCACCACTTTATTTATAGAAAAATCTTCATCAATACATAACTTCGATAAAATAAGAAAAAATTACTTTTAAAAAATAAGTGGTACGAATTAGAGGCGGGGCTAAAGTGACTCCGGAATAAATTAAAATATTGGCAGCTATGCTCTATGTATATACATTCTTGTCAACCTAACCCGGAGGATTACTGGTCCCGCCCCTTTCCGTACATTTTTTTCACATCAGTCTTTGTAGAATATTTTTTCTTTATTTAACAGTTTCAGCGCCATGTCAGCCATCGGTGGCTGACACTGATCTTTCCATTTAGGCCAAGTTAGCCGGCAGTGTAAAATATGATATAAAACTACAGAATTTACATAGTTTTAAGTAATTAATGACAATTTATTTAAAATTTATTTCCCTTCTTTCTTTTTTTTTTTTAATTATAGGATTTTTATAGGATTATATCGTTAAGGCCTAATGGGGTTTATCGAAACTAGATAAACATAACACGCTTCTAAGCAGTGCGTGTGGCCTGAATGGGATTTCCATAAGAATTCGCGTGGCGCTCAGTGAGTTAATCGTAAATGTATTTGAAGTTAATTACTCTAAAAATTAAATTGTGTATACAAAGGGGCGGGAACTAACAATGTTACGGGTTCGGTTGGCAAGTATGCATATATATTTCGCTTGATTTATAAAAAATTATAGCACATTTTCTTCTTCTTTTTTTTTTTTTTTTTTTGGTATTTTGTGTTTATATGTCTCATTAAAAATAAATACAATATTCATATATAAACATTTCTTACGGTAATGAATATAAACATATTTATTAAAAAAGTTTTGTTGATATTATATAATTATTTTTCTATCTGTATATTATATTAACACAAATATATTTTGTAAATTTCGAGGCATCGAAAAACAGAAACATAGCTTCCATATCAAAGCTTAATGTAAATAGGACGTAAGCGTACTGTAGCTAGTGTTGAAATTTGAAAAAAAAAAAAAAAAAGAATAACAGTGGGCTAAAAATACATCGGAATATATTAAAATGTTGTTTATTCTGGTTTTAGTCAGGTGATATCACTTGTGCTAAGAAGCTGAATCCACCCTCTCTTAAGCTCAGGTTTAGCTCATCATTAAAGTATTGTTTTTAATATCTGCCGCACCAAAATGTTCAAAACACAAATGCCAATTTTCATATATTTTGAAATCTTCCCGTTTCAACTTTAAAAGCATTTAGATTAATTTATTTTATTTTGAATTTTTAAATTTAGACGATTAAAGTCTTTAAAATGAAATTTCAGGATTCTGTAAGATCAATATCTATATATTTGAAAGTAATAAGACTATTCCTTTGTTTTAAATTTTTATTCCATAATAACTGTGACTTTGATTTCGTGATTAGGAAATTGAAAATAAATACTATTAAGCTATGTTCCAATAATAGATCTTATTAACTTAAAAAAAAAAAAAAAAAAAAAAGCAATTTTTCACTATTTGATTCTGTATTAAAAAACTTTTAATAGAAATTTGATATTTTATTATGTTACATTATGGGATAAATTTTAAATAATACAAAGCTTACAAACGGTACAGTAACCAAATGCAAATATGTCACAACAAAATTTAAACAGAAAATTCATGGTAAAAAATCTTTTTAAAATTATTAAATATTCATAATAATAATAATAAAACGATTGTCGAATGCATAATTGCTGTTTCATGCAATCAGTTTCGCTGTAACTAGAGGTGTACGTACTCTTGAATATTGAAATACGAAAAAAATGTAACAGGGTTAAAATAGAATTTTAGCAGCGAAAAATCTAGAAAAAGATATTTAATACTTATGAAGAAAGACTTAACACATTATGGTCGGATATATTCCTCTCTTGTACCGTAAGCCACGCCTTTTCACAAATTTTCTAAAACTTTATAATATAAAACAAAATAATTTTGCATATTTGTAATTAAATCATTTAAGTTTTGTCTTCAATAATCGATGTAGTAAATACCATTGTGATACCAGCGTAACATATCAGCGTCACATATAGAGTCAAATAGAATATGCACATTAGTCTTTTTTTTTAAATAGTGTTTCAGCAAATCAGAGGCGGGGCTTCTTTTCTTTTGAAATTCTTTCACAATCCCGCGCCTACATTGTGATAACTTTACAAAAATATGCCAATTTGTATAATAAACATCGAAATATTGCTTAGGAAACAATAAAAATAACATAAAGGTAAATTAGAATAGTTTTCCGTCAAATTATACACAAACATTTACTTATAGAAGATACAGATTGTAACAAGGGACGCCCCCCCCCTAACAGGAATAAATAGTGAAATATCACTGTAACTCAAAAAATAATGTTAGGAACGAGCTGTAAATTTGGAAATCCATGTTTTTGATGATGCCCGTTCTATTCGTGCAAAAATTAACATAGGTCATAATTCATAATTTTTTCAAATATGAATTTATTAATAATTTTCATAATTCAAAAAATGTTTTTTTAGCAAAAATTTGCATGGAATATGTTTGGGTCACTTCATTCTAACGAATAAAAAAACAGAATTTAAATATCATAATTATTTCGGAAGATATGATTTAATGTTTGTCACATTCATTTAACATTAGTATCCCCAAACTTTGACAGCTTATAACTCTATGAAAAATTGAGCGAAATATATAAACTATACCATTTTCCGTGATGATTTTATCCAAGGAATTCAAATAAATTATAAAAAATGGGGGTTACCATTGAAAAAAATGAAGTTGATGTCAGTTTTAATATGTAGACGACCCCCTAAGTAAAATCTAACTATAACATTATAAACTAGACGTTATTACAAACTGATTGGTACCAGTCGCATGTTTCTACGATAATTTACGGCAAAATTAGGTGGGGGGTGGCGTTTTTTTTTTGGGTGACTGTACTATACTTGAAGCAAGAATTATAGTGTTTTTCTATATTATACATATTAAAAAATGTTTAAAGTTATTTTGAATAATAAATCAATGTAGTTATTTCCTAAATCCTTTAACATTACATTTCAAAAAAAAAAAATATATATATATATATATTCTATTAGTTATTGAAAGAAGAATTAGGAATAGCTATATCGTGTTATTTTTTCTGTTATTTAAATAGTGAAAAGGGATCAAAGAAACTAACGAGTGCCACTTTTAACACTAAATTGATATGGAAATTTTTTTTAATAGAATAATTCTTGTTATTTAAGCCCTTAATTGGTTTTAATCCTATAAGTATAGAAGCTTTAAGCTAGAAGCAAATTTTTTCATTGCTAATACATAAAAATTTTTAAACGTATTATAGCTTGAAGCATTTTCCTAATTCTTTTAAAAATTGCTATATGATCTATAGTATTCTGAAAAAAAAAAAAAAAAAACTGGACATTATGAGATTACGATTTTTAAAAAGTGTTTTTTTTTTATTTATTTAATAACATAAAATCAAGTTAAAATAAGGCAATCTATTTTTATTTTCAACTGAATTTCCACAAGATACTAATTGTGCTTGAAAAAAGCTGAATTATATAATAGTTAAAAGATTAGTCTTCAGAGTAAAAAAAACACAAAAATTTAATAAAAATGCATTTTCTATAAAAGCTTATTTGTGGTAAAAAGCAGGAAATTAAATTAGAATATTTTAATTAATTCCGTATTTAAACTATATCTCAAAAATCGACTTTTAATTTTTTATTTCCAATTAATGTTTTTTTTTTTTTTTTTTTTTTTTTTTTAGGATGAAATGAAAAATAGGGAAATTTTATGTGTATCGATTGCTGCAATTTTTTAAAGAATTATGTACTCTAAGTAAATTTTATGCACTTGATGGAAAGTACCGATTAATTATCAGTGTTTAAATATATATAAAAAATATTTTAAGAAATAAGTTATGTTTATAAATGGCTTTTTTTTTTCACAATTTCATATATACTTACACAATATGCATAAATCAAAATTTAATTATTAAATGTCACTTTTTTTTAACTAATACAGTACTACTAAAGACGAATAGAAAAAACATGATCCAAATTTGATTCGCTTAACTGCTAACATTTTTAATATACGCGTGAATAAAATGTAAAATGTAGTCTTATCCAAACTGATGTTTTAAGACTGGATATTAAAAATATCCAGTGAGACAAAAATATACAAACTTAAGACAATAAAATGTAGAATTAAATACCTAAAAAAATTCATAAAATAGCTAAAGTAGAATTGTGTGATTGCTAGTGTGAAAAAATTTAATCGTAATAAAATGAAAGAAATTTTGTCAACTTTTCAATTGGAAGGAAAGGTTTAGATCAAATTACAGCCCTTTTAATTTAATATTGCAATGGTTTAATTATAGTTCAAAGTATTTTTTTTTTTCTTTTCCGATGGATGTTTCATTTCCTCATTAGTAACTTGTGAGCGTGTAGCTAAAACTCTAAAAAGAATTTTTTCAATTCCATTCCATTAGGAAAGGCATTAGTAGATAAAAACTTTTCATGAAAATCATCAAAAATAGACATAAAAGTCTTTGAATGATTATTTAAAGAATGAAACAATATTTATTTCCAGATATCGCTTAGTACAGTGCACACGTCCATCAATATTTTTTTATAGTAATAACTTTTTATTTACTTATTGCAGAATTTCTGTGATTTAATATGTAAATGGTTATTTCCCCCTAATTCTTATGTACTTACTGTCATTCACTATGGTATGTTTGTGAACCTCAAGCTAATAAAAAGAAAATTAATTAGAAAAATTAGAAAATGAATTAGAAATATCAGTCGTATCGTTACAAATGAGGTACCAAATGAAAGGGAAAAATTTTGTGAATCCGATGGATTAAACAGCTTATCGATCGGACATTTAGATTTTTTTTAAATTAACTAAAGTATGAATTTTAGGTGGCAACAGCAGAAGATTGTATGGAAACCGTTAGGACAAATAAAATAATCTGGTGTGTCACTCACGCTACTTTCTCTTACCCTGAAATTTAATACTATAAATACATGTTGGAGATTAAGAGGTAAGATAACGAGTACTGTTATGTAAACCTATGTTAAACATTTCAAATTAGGCTTAGGAAGAGTTTTATATGATAATTAGTTCTGTGTGAGGGGGGCTACCGCCCCCTCAACCCCCCGTTTCATTAATGTACAAAAAACAAGCGGTGAATATTTAGCTTAAAACATACATTATTTACCATATCTGTTTCAAAAATCTGCTTCATATTAAGTCACGTGTTTTTGAAGTGGGATTAAAAATTGCAGTTTTCATTTTTTTTTTTTTTTTTTTTTTTTTTCTCACGAACACAAAAATATAATATACAGCCTGTATCCCACAAGACCAACTTGCATTTCAAATTTCATCGATTTTTTTGGTTAATAAACAAAAAAGTTACTTTTTTTTTTTTTAATTAAATTTTATTCTAACATCGAAGATTTATGTGATACGATACATTAAGAATTTGGGTTTTAAAAGTTTTTCTAAATGGATTATTAGAAAATATTGGTGCAGAAAACCTCATTTACGCAGTTTAAAACACACACCACTATTTTATTAATATTATTTTTAATATTACCTTATTTTAAACAATGAATTTCCCCGGAGCACTTTTTATTTCTAAACATACAATAAGGGCTTGAATAGTCACAGAAAATTAGTTCAATCTCGTTTTTGAAAATAAGTTAGAGAAATATAGAAATTAAAAGTATTTTTCTCGTCTCCATTTATTTTAACTAAATGTATACCAAAGTAATTAGATATTGCTTATAAAAATTTATTTATTTATTTTTATTTTACTTTTTTTATTTATTAATATTTATTATTATTATTATTTCGCTTTTATTAAGAAAAATAAATAAATAAAAATAAAACTAGTATACTGTAATCGGCAAAAAACTTCTTCCTGTATCATTCTATATAAAAACGCACTCTAACATGCACCAAGAAAAAATTAAATTCTTACGCAGGTTAGGTTCTTACCCAAAAATTAGGTTAATTCTTAGGTTCTCACAATAAAGTTTTACGTATGCAGTTTTGTTCAATACTAACCACCGATGCTGAGATATAGCCATATGGAAAGTCACAAAACGTAAACAATTGCAATACTACGTATCGGCCGATAAACATCCAAATTTTGTTAGTATTCTTTTTCTTATTGGCCAGCTCACATATCAAGTTTAGCGCAATTATATGCTGTAAAAGCAATATAGCCTTTCCGTACACAGGGAAAATTGCAACATCTAAGCAACACACATCAGCCAATATGCATCCAAATCGAATCAGCTAAGTTTTTCATCATTATCCTCTGGTGATGTATTATGTTTTTTATTGTTTTTTTTTTTTTTTTTTTTTTTTTTTTTTTTAATTATACATAACAGAAGCTGAGAAATAGGTTTCTCGTAAATCGGAAAAGTCAGACCATAGCAGCACCAGGTTTAGTTATCTTTGCACCAAATGTCGATAGGCACCAGTTTATGTCAATATGCGGACAAATATACATATATAGGGAACTCTGTGCGTATGTATATTTGTATGTTCAAGATCTGGAGCTGCAAAATTTTGCCTCACATAAATAGATTGAAGTACAGATAGGCACCAATTTATGTCAATATGTGGCTACATATTACGATGTAGGAAATTTCGGGCATTACTTCATGATCTAGAGCTGCCACTATTTTTTTTTTCGCACATAAACAGACAGACGGAGCAAATATACTCCAGTTTATGTTAATATGTGGTTAAATGCACACATGTAGGGACTTAAGTATATCGTTCGAGATATTTTGTTACACATAAACAGACTTACGAACAGCTGGACACCGATGTTTTCTAAAAGTTTTCAAATCGTGATCACGATATTCCAAAACGTGCAAATCGATCAAAATGAGAAAGTCGGAGAATTTTTCAAATCAAGTGCTTTCTGCTAAGAATATAGTAGAATAGAATAATAATAGTAATAATAATAATATTAATAATAATATTAATAACAGGGATGGAACACGGGCGCAGAATTCATAGCACTCTCAATGTAAAAAAATTTTCTACTTGTTAAATCAACGATATTCTAAGTAGAGAAATTTCTTAAACGGATTCCGGTATGAATTCTGCGCCCGTGTTCCATCCCTGTAATAATAAAGAAAAAAAGGGAGCTCGAATCTGACAAATTTATCAAAATAAATCATTGCTGAAAATTTTCCACAAATGCATATTTCTTTTAATCCAATTAAAATGAAATAATACAAATTAAAAAACCAAAACATGTTATGTAAGTTTTGCAGTACAGATGCAAGGACATCTATGAAGTTGTATATGTATGTATATATTTTATCATGTGCATGTATTAAGATGAATGCCATTTAAAAGTTGATTGCTATATGTACAAGGTCTGTGTTATTTCAAGAACAAATTTTATAAATTTACTAGCATACATAACTTAATTAAAATAGGATAGATGTAACAATTTTATAAGTTTGAAGAATTTCATTAAAATAATACAATTCCCAACCAGTAATGGAAATAATAAAAATTATTAATTATTTAATTAAAATTGGATCAAATGAAATTAATTTCCTCATGCCATTTATCATTCTGTAACTCTATTCTATAAATTAGTATTAAAATTTTATTATTTTCTAATTAAAAGCATACTATTTCATTTGCATTTTCCCATTTCAAATTCAGTATATAATGAATGCAGATTTTTTTTAAACTAATAATAGTTGAAATTCTAACTTATTTTTTACAATGGAAGATTTCTTCAAAAAGAAGACGAATGGCTTTATCCAAAAGATGACGAAGGATTTTCTTCTTGACGATGGAAACTAAAAAGAACATTTTTAGTTTTTGTTGAATATCACTACACTGAGAAAAAGAAGAAAAAAACTGTGATTGACCTCTAGAAACTGATTTATGGCTCTAGTAAATATTATTCTATATCATACTTATAAATTCTAACTGAATTTACTAGCGAACTCTAAACACCCCCTCTTAGAATTCTGCAGCATTTTTCTATATTATTGTAGTCAATCTTATTTAAAAATCTTTGCAAATAAATACGAATACAGAAGGCGAGTTTTAGTAACTATAGATTTGGTTTATGATCCAATTTTCGGTAATCAAGAGAGAATTTTTTGCAATACAAAGGATTCATAACATTCATAATATTCATAATATTGTTTCACAATCTAGAAAAGTTTAGACTAGAAATTCTCGATCATTTCATCTATCCAGGTTTTTTATTTACTGTATACGCATAATTTGGAATTCTATATTTCTAGTTTAGAGATTCAGAAAAAGATTATTTATTCGTTCTAGATGATGACGGTACATTTTGTTCTCGCTATAGTAAATGTAAAAACAAATGAAATATTTGAGGACTTCAATAATCTTTAGCTAATATTTGAAAAATTCCATGAAAGTTATTTTAAACCATTGTCTCATGTTACGCTTATCTATAGATAATGAGATTAAATACAATGATAAATGCAATACAGAAATATTCTCAGATTAAAATTATTAAACAAAACTTTATTAAAATATAATTATAAACTGGTAAGATTCTGTTTAAAGATGATGAAAACGGAACAAGGATCGAGTTCCGTGAAATTATTTTGCTTTAATGCATTTTCTCTATCTACTCGAGAAAAAACGAACCGTTAATTTCCCAATTATCTCTTATAAAAGACACAAAATAATAGAGGAAGTAAACAACGTAAAAGAAATCACTGATGGAGAGTTAAAGTTTCCGATGTAAGAAGATTTCAAAATAATCGCGTACACTCTAATTTGTTTTCCTTTCTTAACTAATTTATTTTATTAACTACTATATTAAATTACAAAAATGAGAATTGAGTTAAGTTGTTTTGTCTATTTAGAAAATTTTATAGAAAAAGTAATATTTAAATCTCAAACTATGCGAAATAATCTAACAAGGAAACATTCAAAAGGTATCGTTTTCAAAAAATATTGAAAAAAATATATGTGATTCTACTCTTCATAAAACACCAGAAAGTGAAAAAAAAATATCGGCTGAAATGAATTACAGCGACCACAAAAAATTATCAAAATTAAGCATATTTAGCGATTTCACACTGTTAGGCAATTGATTTTGAGTACATGGCGGAGAAGCAAAACACGTACACGGCAATCTCGATGCTAGCAAACTTATCGCATAACAGCGCTAAATCGCCAAAAATGCTTAATTTTCATAATTTTTTGTGGTCGCTGTAATTCATTTCAGCCGATATTTTTTTTTTTCACTTTCTGGTGTTTTATGAAGAGTAGAATCACATACACTAAGCGACAAAAAAAAAAAAAAAAAAGCCGCACTTGAATGTTTTCCTTTTTGCCTTCTACAACCGCCAATTTTATCGTTTAAAAAGCAAATTTTTGAACAGATTTTACTATGTTGTCCTCCACATACACTTTAGCTTTGAGTCCAGTGTGAAAAACAAAATGCAATTGTCAGGAAAATTGTAATTTTAGAATTTATTTCAATTAATGGTAAGAATAAGGCAGTTAACGATGCCACAAAAAGTATTAATTTTTGAATGAAAATCAAAAAATATTTTAATACGTGAGATGGCAAAATAATTAAATGTTAACGAAATATTGGAAAAAGGGTTTTCATCAAGATGTAAAAGTTTTGGCCGTGTAAACTGGAAATTTGGTTTTAGGTGGCCACACTGCTCATCCAAGCGAGATGACCGTAAATTAAAAAGCCATTGCTTAAAAAAACGGTTTGTATTGCATTTAGAACATAAAGAAGCTTCAGAAAAAGTGCTTAGTAGCATAATTTCTTTAACTACAGTACAGCAACTATTAAACAAAGCAGGTTTAAATGACAGAAAATTTGAAAAAATTCCATTCTTTGTGAAGAGAAGTAGGAAAGCAAGACCTCAGATGGCTAAAAAAAATTAAAAAATGATTAGTTAATTATTGGGCATAACTGGTTCTCTCTGATGAGTCAAGTTTAACTTATTTCGAGCTAAAGAAAACAAGCAGATCTAACAACGAAAATATGACAGACTTAATGAAAATCACACTTTTAAAGCAGTGACACATTCTCCGTGCATTATGGTACGGAGGTGCATAACTTTTCAAACACTCGGGAAAATTTTTATGCTCAAGGCAGAGCCTGATTAAAGGGGAAGCACACATTATTTATACTTACACCGTTAATTTTTAACAAATACTTTCCTCCTATAATAAACAGAAAATTCTCATGAAAAATTATTTTAAAAGAATTCTGGTGTCTAATAACGGTAAGTAAAATGGATTGTTTTACACCGTTCATTTTTTATAAAAAATATTTCCTCGTCAAAGCGTGGAATTTCTATGACATGAAGTAAAAAATAATTGTAAAAATATTCCGGTGAGAGCGGAGATAATGTGTGCTGCCCCCTTAATCAGGCTCTGGCTCAAGGGATCAATTAACTCAAAATAAAACACAATCTGCATAAAAGTGGTGCCTGATCGACTATTTTGGGGGTATCTTGGACATTTCCGTAAACAGCATTTGAAGATAATAAGGCACCTTACTACACGGCGTCTGTGGTAAGTTTATTCAATTCAATTTGTCAAAATTTCTTATGCATTCCCATGAAAACCTATAATTTTGTAAGTAATCATATCTTTTTTCACTTTAAGTTAAATACCGCAAAAGATATAGTAGAATTTCTTCTTTACCAGACATGGAAATAGTCAAAATCGCAATCCGCTCGAAAACGTTTCGTTTATAAAAAGGCGGGGGAGAGGGGAGAGGATTCGAAATTTGCAGCCTATAACTCTGCCAGAACTAGAAAGAATAATTTGTGATATTTGGCACATTGAAATTTCTGAGATTTATATTAAAACACTGTATAAAATTATGCCATTGCGCATTAATACAGTAATTCCATATAAAGGTGGAATTAACCCAATGCAAAATACATGTTTTTAACAAAAAAATTGCTTAGATCTAACAAATAAATAGTTTTATTTCATATATTAAAATATAACTTGTTTATTTCATATAATAAATCATAATAGAACGCAAAGTGTATGGTTATTGCATTATGTTAAAAAAGAAAGTTTTATGCAGATTTTTAAAAAGTATTTCGTAAAGTGCAATAAAGCGAATTATTAAATCTAAAATATACACACGTATCATTTCATACTTTTGGTATTATGCAAACAAGACAGTTTTATTTGTTTAAAACATTAATTTTAAAGATATTACAAATAAAAAAGGTATAAGTCATTTTATCTGCAGTGCGGCTTTTATTTTGTCGCTTAGTGTATATTTTTTTCAACATTTTTTGAAGACGACACCTTTTGAATGTTTCCTTGTAAGAAGTAACGATATTATACGAAAATGTTGTGTCGAAACGTAGAATATTTTTCTAAATTTTTTGTATATATTTTAACGAAACAATATTTCTTAGTTTTATAAAGGTAAAATAATCTCAAAATATGCGTAATAATCTCAGAAGTGTAGATATTGCATTAAAAAGCTGAGACGAAACATATCATATTTTTCTAACATTTAAAGTACACTTTTCAACGAACGATATTTTTTATTTTTATGTGCATTTATTATGTAATTTTCATTTACATAACACACAATCATACATTTGTTTCATATAATACGTAAATATATATCTAGTACTAATTGATGGTATTTAAAATGTGATAAATAATACGCCTACTTAAACCTACTGAAAATCAAATGATTGAAATTTAATGAATAATGCAAGAAGTTTTTTATAATATGATTTACAGAAGGATTTCCCTTTTTATTATTTATTTTACAGTTGTTATTGCTGCATAATTATTTATTAAAATACTATACTAATTGATATGCATTTTCATACTTGCCAACTTAACCCGGAAGATTGTTAGTTCCCGCCCCTTTTTGTACAAAACTTAATTTTAAGAGTAATTCTCTCCAAATATATTTACGATAAGATAAGAAGAACAGTACTCTAGAAAAAGTCTGGTGTGAAAAAATAGGCAGAAAAGGGCGGGAAAAAGAATCTTCCGGATTAGGTTGGCAAGTATGCATTTTATATATTGCAAACCTAATAACATACAGTATTTTACTAACTGCAATGCTTAAGAATTTCTTGAGTTTTACATTGAAATGTTTTATTTCAACAATACTTTCATCACAGTAAATTTTTAATTTTGCAATTTTGTAACTAATTTTATAATAAATTTGTGAATGTTGATTCTTTTGAGTATAAATGTAGAAAATTGTATTTCTGTAGAATTTCAATCTGTTGTTGTACCAAAAATATTATATCTATATTTAACAGGGTTTATGTCATTCATTGAGAAAAATATATACTAGACTGAATAAGTAGTTATTTTCTAAATCCCAAATCTAGAATTAAAGATTTCCGAAATAAACGTAAAATATAAACAAATGACCTGAATATATGAAATGACTCAAAATTTCTAGTCTATAATTTTTTAGATGGTGCAACAAAATTTTAATACCGTAATTTTCTGCGTATAATCAGCAGGTCAGGTAAATCAGTTCTGCACCAGAAATTTTAATTAGCAAACGAGGTTCTATTTGTACGAGCTGTTTCTTCAAAATAATATAGATTTTTGTGTTAACAAAATTTCTGGTGAAGGAAGGACATATTTTAATTGCGGATTATACGCCGAAAATTACGGTACTATGAATTATGAATACTGTTGTTATGAATACTATGAATCGTTTGTATTGAAAACATTTTAGAATTCTAGTAGGGATTTTTAGAAATCTCCAGTAAATAGAACTAGAATTTATAAGGGTGACATGGAACTATTTTTATTAAAGCCTCAATTTATTTACTAAACGTCAGTTACAGATTTTTTATTTATTTATTTATTTTAGCGTTAATTTCATCAAAATTACTCAAATTTTGAGCTTATAGACTACGAATTTCTACGTTGTATCTTAGAAACTGCAACAAAATATGTTAAGAAAGAAAAAATTTAGTAATTATTCAGCAAGAAAATTATATTTAACTCTTTAGTGAACAGAATATTGTTCTACTCTCAAACACAAAATTATTTATATTTACAAAGGAATGAATGCCATTGAAAATGAAAACAATATAAAGTCTGGTACAACGCGGTGGCAGAGATGACAAATAAATGAAACAGATTTATTTTTTAACACCATTTAATTCTTAGAGTACCAGTCTGTTGGTTCATACACTCGATTTGGTTTTTATATAAAGCAGTTGCTTTAATATAAAATTAGTGGTGTTAAAAAATAAATTGTAACATTCATGAGACAAACTTGCACCCGCGTTGTACTAGACTTTACTGTATATATATATAGTTTTCTGTATATATTATAGTTTTCAATATTTAAAATAATTTTTTTATGAACGGAAAAGTTTGAATACGTAAACTTCCACACCACTATGCTGTGAAGTGCTAAGGAATCCGTGTGGCGAAATTTATGGACATTTTTATTCAATAATCAACATTGATTTTGAAAAGTAATATTTGATACACATATAGGCCTCGCAGTACTCCTAGGATTTCACCTTTATTTTATTATATTGCCACCAGCACCGTCAATAATTAATTTTTTATTAATATTTTTCACTGTTTTAATGCTAAAATATTATGTTTAAAAGTACTGTTTTAAAATTGTGGTAACAATATATTAACATGAGCGTAAAATTTTAGGAACACTGCGAGATCTGTACGTGATACACAATTAACATACTTGCCACCATACTAATTATTATTCCGTAGTATTATTAGCTTCACCTTCTTTTTCACACCAGTATCTTTTAGAGTATTTTTCTTCTTATTTAATCGTAATAACATTTGGAGAAAATTACTCTAAAAATTTACTGGTGTTAAAAAAAGGGCGGGACTAACAACACTACAAAATATTAATTAAGATGTCGGTAAGTATGCAATTAATCCTCGAAGTGATTGGGAAACAGTCACAATTAAAATTTAGTGGCAGATATTGAATAAAGAAGCCTCTAAACTTGGAAATACCGTAAGGCGCACAATTTAATACTTTCATCAAGAACTTTTGTAGGTTTGAAAGATGTTATTTTCGTTTTTTTTTTTTTAACCTTTTCAGCTACAACATAATTATGTTTATTTCATGTCGACCGCCACTAGAAAATACAATTGTGTTTAGATTAAAAGAAAAAATGATTTTTTACCGCTAAGATTTAACACGTTCGCGACCGTTGACGTAGATTCACGTCATTTGAAAATCTGTAACTCCGCCAGTGGGCGTTTCTTTTACAATTTGCATGTTGTCTACTTATTAAATATATTCCCAATATTCATACTTTTCCAATGAAATATACTTCGGATAGGAATATTTTGATTAGAAAGAATATAATTATAATATATATCTATTTATAATAAAAATGTGAGTACAGAAAACTTTATTAAAACCCGAATAAACTACTACGTCAGAAACGGCAAATAAAAACATTTGAGAGGCATACAGCTGTTTCGGTAGCCTTAAGCGTACTGTCTTCAGTGCAAAAAGAATACTGAATCTGGAGAAGTGTTCGTATATATAGGAGAGGGATCGAATTTAGTTCAACCAATAGGATTACGGAAAAGGTGGGGAGTGTGGCAAATAGGAATTTAGGAATGTGTAGCTGTGTAAACAGTAGAAATATTAAGAAAATGTGGACTGAATATAAAATTTCCAACAATCAGACAAATGGAGAACAGCGAAATCACAATTTACAAGGTTTTTAAAATTTTTATAAATATGAAAAGCTTCAAAGAAATCGAGTTCATGAATGGATTTAGGTCTGCAAATTATTTTAACTGAATTAAATTTATAATTATGATTTTCCTCCCAGCAATGTTTAGAAATAGCCGATTTATTGGTTTCTTATTTGCGGACGTTATTCATATGTTCTTTTAGACGAAATGTAAGACTGCGTTTAGTTTGACCAATATATGACAAACCACACTGACAGGAAATACTATAAGTGCCCCAAGAATTATGCATATCAATGGGATCTTTTAACTGAGAAAAGGTGAGTTTATTGGAAGGCGAAAATATTATTTTAAAATCATATTGTTTGAGAATTTTAGCTATGGTTTGACTGGATTTAGGAAAATAGGGTAAAACAATACTGATATTAGAAGAGACTGATTTAGTAGACGAAATACGAGGGAGTTGTAACTTTTGGATAGCTTTGTCTATAATGGAAGGGTCATAACATCGGTCAATTGCAATGGCTTTCAGGTATTTAATTTCAGACTTTAATAAAATAGGATTTGAACAAATATTAAGGGCACGATTTACAAAAGTATAGAAGACAGCCATTTTTTGGTTAGGTGGGTGACATGAACGCGCATGGGGAGGAAGGGAGACTGCAAAATTTTTACGATAGACGGTGGTTGAAAATCCATTTACAGTGCAAGAGACGAGGGTATCAAGAAATGTAAGGGAGCCATTATTTTCTATTTCATATGTGAACTGGATATTACTGTCAATTGAATTTAAAGTTTCTAAGACATGGTCAATATTGTGACAAGATATGTCGATAAGCGTGAAGGTGTCGTCAACGTAACGGGTCCAAAAAGGAAAAGATATTTTCTTAAAAAGCTTGTTTTCGAAATAGTGCATATAAATATCTGCGAGAATTAGGGAGAGAGGGGAACCCATGGCTAAACCTTCACACTGACGATAGAATTTATATTGTAAAGAAAAAGTGGTTTGTGATAAACAAATGCGGGTAAGAGAAATTAATTCTTGTATTTAAAAAGATGTGAAATGAAACTCTTTTAATCTATTTTCGAGACAGCAGAGGGCGCCACTTATTGGAACATTAGAGAAAAGAGATTTTACATCAAAAGAAACGATAGTGAGATTAGTGTGAGGGCAGGTTTGAATATTTGTTGCAAATTTTATGGAATTCTTAACAGTATAACTATTTTATTAAAATCTGAAATTAAATACCTGAAAGCCATTGCAATTGACCTAGGTTATGACCCTTCCATTACAGACAAAGCTATCCAAAGTTACAACTCCCTCGTATTTCGTCTACTAAATCAGTCTCTTCTAATATCAGTATTGTTTTACCCTATTTTCTTAAATCGAGTCAAACCATAGCTAAAATTCTCAAACATTATGATTTTAAAATAATATTTTCGCCTTCCAATAAACTCACCTTTTCTCAGTTAAAAGATCCCATTGATATGCATAATTCTTGGTGCATTTATAGTATTTCCTGTCAGTGTGGTTTATCATATATTGGTCAAACTAAACGCAGTTTTAAATTTCGTCTGCAAGAACATATGAATTACGTCCGCAAACAAGAAACCAATAAATCGGCTATTTCTAAACATTGCTGGGAGGAAAATCATAATTTTAAATTTAATTCAGCTAAAATAATTTTCAAACCTAAATCCATTCATGAACTCCATTTCTTTGAAGCTTTTCATATTTATAAAAAGTTTAAAAACCTTGTAAATTGTGATTTCGCCTTTCCCCATTTGTCTGATTGTTGGAAATTTTATATTCAGTCCACATTTTCTTAATTTTTCTACTGTTTAGACAGCTATACATTCATAAATTCCTATTAGCCACACTCCCCACCTTTTCCGTAATCATATTGGTTGAACTAAATTCGGTCCCTCTCCTATATATACGAGCACTTCTCCAGATTCAGAATTCTTTTTGCACTGAAGACGGTACGCTTAAGGCTACCGAAACAGCTGTATGCATCTCAAATGTTTTTCTTTGGGGTTTCTGACGTAGTAGTTTATTCGGGTTTTAATATTCCAACGCCAAGTCTCCTGTTATTACAGAAAACTTTGTTCTGAAATATTGTAACTTGGGAGACTAACGCCTACAGGAAGACTTTACTGTCAAAAAGATAAAAACATGCGGTCACGAAAGTGTTAGAAACAATGTTTGTCGAAAAATTCCGAGGTGAACTTTAGCATTGGTATCAAAAACTAGGTAGTATACAACATGAAAGTTACCAATTTTTATGATTTATTCTGGAGAATTGTTAGTTCTGGCTTTTTTCATACCGGTCATTTTGAAGAATGGTTTTCTTTTTACGTAATTGTTGACACATATTGAAGAAAAATATTCAACAAAAATTCCGGTGCGAAAAGAATACGGGGCTAAAAATGTTCCAGAATAAATTCTAAAAGTTGGCAACTCTGGAATATGTAACACAGTACTTTACAGAGTTAAACTATTTCTTTAATTCATTAAAAAAAAAATATGTGACTAACATTTAGAAAGTGAATTGTGCCTCTAGTAAAAATAGTTACATGTAATCCTTATAATTTCTAGTTCCTTTTGCTATGGAGGTCTAAAAATCCCTATTAGAATTCTCGACAATTTTTCTATATTGTTACATACTCAAGTTTATTAAAAAAAATCTCTTCGAATAAATACAAACTCAAAAATCAAGTTTCAGTAACTATAATCTTGATCTAATTCTTAGTTCAATTCTGAAAAATCAAGCGAGAATTTCTGGCAACATAAAGGATTTATAGTACTCATAATATTGTTTCACCCTCTAGAAAAGTATACACTACAAATTTCTAACCATTTTGTCTGTCCTGGTCATTTGTTTACCTTTTACACACAGCACGCAAATTTAAATTTTTAGTTTAGGGATTTAGAAAATGACTACTTATTCGTTCTAGATAAAGGCGGATTTTTTTTTTTCTTAGTGTTAATATAGATATTTATATTGTATTTATAAACAATATTATTTTACATTTTGAAAATGTATTGTAATATGTTCGTGCAACGGAAAATTCCCTTTATTTAATTCGATTTGTTAATATTTACCTCGCCGATCAAGCAAATAAATATTTCATAAAGGAGAAAATATACGTGAAATTAGAATAAATTCACACTGAGAAAAAAAATATACCGCCTTCATCTAGAATGAATAAGTGGTCATTTTCTAAATCCCTTGACTAGAAATATAAATTTCCGAGCTATGCGCATAAGGCACGACAATAAACTGAATAGACGAAATGATCGAGAATTTCTAGTCGACACATCATTTATAGATGGTTAAACAATATTCTGAATATTCTGAATTTTTTGTATTGCGAAAAATTATCGCTTGATTTTCTAGAATTGGCTAATAAACCAAGGTTATAGTTGCTGAAACCTGTCTCTTGTATTCTCATTTATTTTGCAGAATATTTTTAAATAACTCTGTCCTCGATAATATAGGCAAACAATTCTAATATAGTTTTTTAGAACTCGTTTTCAAAAGGGACTAGAATTTATAAGGATGGCATGGAACTATTTTTCCTAGAGCCACAATTTAGATTGTAGATGTCAGTTACAGAATTTTTTTTTTCAGTGCAGAATCATATAAATTCAAAAATACAAAATTAAAAATTAAAAATTAAAAATACATAAAATCAAAGCAATGTTTGAGTAAGAGTTCTTTATTCTTATTATTTTTAAACATATTCCTGATAATTAGATATGAAATTAGTATCTTTATAATAATTTTATAATATTCTTTTTAAATTGTAATAGTATTTTAATGTTGCATTGTCAGTACTTAAACAATTAGTGTAGTCATATTAATTAAATTATATTGATAGATTTTAAATTCAATGACATTCACAATATAATACAATTTAATACTCTCCCTGTTATATCAAGAAATAGGCAAACCACACTGAGAAAAAATTCTGTAACTGACTTCTATAGTCCATTCATTCTACCGAGAGAACGAAACTAAATAAACGCACGTGCGGTTTGGCTGCGTTGAAAAACCTGGCATTCTGCCAGGAGTGCCAAACAGAAAGTGTGAATTTCTTTTTTTTCTTTATTTGCACTGTTTTGCTCGTGCTATTGTCTGATTGTTAAGTTTGATAATTTTTTCGTGTGATTTCGTATTTTACCATAATGGAGAGTGAGAAAAGTTCTTTGAGTCCAGTGAAGAAGAGAATTAAAAAAAAAACATTTAAGTAAGCAAAAAAAATTAAATTCTCCAAATTGGGGATTTCGGCTGAAAGTGAACCTTCTTGGCTATTTTTGTGCAACCCTTTTATTTAGTTTCGTTCTCTTCTTTCGTTGAATGAACTATAGAATCTAAATTGTGGCTCTAGAAAAAATAGTTCCATGTCATCCTTATAAATTCTAGTCCCTTTTGAAAGCGAGTTCTAGAAACTCCTATTAGAATTCTAGAGCTTTTGCCTATATTCTCGAGGGCAAAGTTATTTAAAAATCTCTGCAAATAAATGCGAATACAAGAGTCGGGTTTCAGCAACTATAATCTTGGTTTATTATCCAATTCTAGAAAATCAAGCGAGAATTTCTCGCAATACAAAAGATTCAGAATATTGTTTAACCATTTAGAAATGATGTGTAGACTAGAAATTCTCGATTATTTCGTCTATTCAGTTTATTGTCGTGCCTTACGCGCATAGCTCAAAGATCTATATTTCTAGTTAAGGGATTTAGAGAGTGACCCCTTATTCATTTTAGAGGAAGGCGGTATATATTTTTCTCAGTGCATTAACAAGAAAGTACCTTTCATCATCATTCATACAGATAATAATCGTTTCCATCTACAAAATAAATTTCAACTGCTGGCAATATTATATGATCAGTTTACAATTATAATTCCAGATTCCTTAGAGAAATATTTATCTCCGTCAAAAGATTCTAGCTGTTAACATCCAGCTTTCGAGGTAACATTGAGTCTAATAAAAAGAAAAAATAAATTACGTTCGTCTGCAGTTTCACTATTAGAAGAACAGTTTCAGTTTAGAAGTAATTTTATTGATTCCTCGTATTAATTTTATTAATTCCTTTTACGACACAAAAATTAGTAGAAGTAACGATTATTTCGGTCAGTTTTATGACTTTCGATGGCGCACTTTCTAAAAAGAGTTTACGTGTGTAGTAGTAAGTAATAGAAGTCGTGTGTTTGTTACACGCCTGATTCTTTAAAGTTTCTTTTACTTTCCATGTTGATGGATTTAATTTACGGAAGCAATTTAAAGAGTATGAGGAAATCGTTATATAAGTTTGATTTTTGTTTGGTGACGTGCCTTTAGCGTAAATGCCTTTAGCATAAATGCCTTTAGCATAACGTGCCTCTAGAGTAAGGGGGTGTAAGATAGGAAAGAGGAATAAAAGAGGCCGTGTCCTTACCGTAAGTAAGAAGGTTGATAATAAAACTGCTTATTTTTCAGAAAATAACAAAAAAATCTAAATTTTACGACTACTTCATTTAACAATGGTTGGATAATCCTAGAATTTCTCTAGGTTTGTGGAATGTGTATGGACAAAGCCATAGCCCTAATAATCTTGTGGAAAACTGGCATTTCAAGTTAAATAAAGCATCGAAAACGAAAGTCCCTCATATTTATTTGCTTCAAAATATGGGAATTCATTCCCTACTCCCTGTATTATTTGACACCACTGCTTACGCAGCTATGACGTAGTCATTGCGTCACTGCCTATTATGTAATCGTTCCCTTGTAGCTAAGACTCTTATATTATACGAGCTGACACACAGCTGATCATTGTTGCCCAGCGGAAATTTGGCGACGTTTAGTTGCAGACGTATTACTCGGCGTCTTTATCGCCTAAAAGGGCGAGTTTGACTAAACAGAAGAGCGAATTATTGTTTGTACTTGATAAGTTTGGCGGTAATATTTGGCGAAATTTTCTTATATACCCTTGTAAAAAGTAGCCATCACTGTTGCTGTTAAATTAGTTAATTTTAAATATTTATACACGCTGAAAAGTAGTGTAGGTTGTAACATACAACATTTATATAATCAAACAGCAATAAAAAGAAATAATTGCTACAAAAAATGTAAGAAAACATATTATAATTATTCTTCATATTTGTGATTGAAAGCTAAGCGAGCAATTTTCTTTTGGACAATTAATAGCCCATTTCTTTGGCCTTTCTTCATCTGTTGGAAATCTAAACGTTCTAAAAGCAGTTCTGGTATGATTTGAGCAATTATCGGCTGCAAAACCTCCATTTTATGTGATTTGATAACACTTGAAATTCAGACCGCGTGGGCAACAATCGCTGAGTAGGAAACAAAATGCCTGATGAGCCAGCCTGTATTGGAGGAGCTCTACTTATAGCTACGCTCGCATCTGTTTTCTTCTCAGTTCAAAATGAACAGTTGCAGAGAGAAGACGTGTCTTTCCGATCCACAGGATAATTTTCTTTTGGACAATTAATAGCCCATTTATTTCGCCTTTCTTCATCTGTTGGAAATCTAAACGTTCTAAAAGCAGTTCTGGTATGATTTGAGCAATTATCGGCTGCAAAACCTCCATTTTATGTGATTTGATAACACTTGAAATTCAGACCGCGTGGGCAACAATCGCTGAGTGGGAAACAAAATGCCTGATGAGCCAGCCTGTATTGGAGGAGCTCTACTTGTAGCTACGCTCGCATCTGTTTTCTTCTCAGTTCAAAATGAACAGTTGCAGAGAGAAGACGTGTCTTTCCGATCCACAGGAGTTAAATGTGTTTATACTCCTGTCACTTGACTTTTTTTATGATAATAAATGTTATGTGTTATTATTCTATGGCTTGGAGTCTTTCCAAAATTAGGACGCAGAAAAATGGGTGGTCAACCGATTAAATGAATATATATATGTATATATATATATATTAATGTCAGCTAAAAATTAAAAACAATAGTCAGTAAATTGGAAGAAATAGGAAACTTCGAAAAATGCTTGACAACACTCGCATGTATATAGTATTTACAGTGAAATTATGACTGACAATCCATCAAATTATCAATATACAGGATAGCCATAATTAAACTGACAGTGTTTACAGCATTCTGTAGAGTGATCTAATTGCGCGAATGGCGTCAAATTTTGTAGGATGATTTAACAAGACGGGGACGAAAGATTGCGCTAAAAAAAATTATTAGTTCCAAAAGTCACCGCTAGGGGAACGTGTGGCCCTGTGTAAAAGAAATGAGAGTTCTAAAAAACGCAGAATCAGTATTGAAATAAAATTACCTTTTATTTAGTGCATTTAACAATTTAATTCAAGTTCAATGTGGTAACAATTTTTTAAAAAACGAAAAAATTACATAACCAATGATAAAGTTTCTTTATCTGCAATTTCACTTACTGAAGACTTGTTCAGTAGTCGTCTCAAATGGATCGGTAACTTCGAGCGTTGGGAAGTTTGATCCGTTGACCGGTTAAGAAACTTACTGGACAGAATATGCCAATGGATCAGCCTAAAACGCTTTTCGAATTCTACGAGAGATTCCTGCATACATGTTACTTTCTTCTGTTGTGGATAGTGTACACAGAATGCAATATGTGGTCCACAAAAAAGGTGTACACATTGAACCTGATTTGAATGTGCTAAATAAAAGGTAATTTTATTTCAGTATTGATTCTGCGTTTTTTAGAACTCTCATTTTACACAGCGCCACATGTTCTTCTAACGGTGACTTTTGGAACTAAGTTTTTTTTTTTTTTTAGTGCAATCCTTCGTCCCCCGTCTTGTTAAATCATCCTACAAAATTTGGCGTCATTCGCGAAATTAGATCACTCTACAAAACACTGTAAACACTGTCAGTTTAATTATGGCCACCTGTATATAAATATTAACATGCACACGAAGAGCATTTTTGCCACTTTTCAATTGTATATAACGTAGCAACGAAGAACATCCTTACAGTTCTTTTATTGTATATATATATATATATATAACATGACATCAAAGGCATTCCTTCAACTTTTTTATTGTAATGTGGCAACGAAAGACATTACTTCAATTTTTAAACACACCTATTTTGGGATAGGTTACATTTGAAGCAGAATAGACACTTCTAAGTCTATATAAAGTGTGAAGGAATGTTTAAGAGTTCATTTTTTTCATTTATTTATTTATTTATTTTTAAGTTATCACAGATTTATGCGAAAGACACTTAAACTAAATGCACGCTGCCGAGAAGGATACCATTTACGCTAAGGATACAGGTTTACAGATTTACGCTAAAGACACTTACGCTAAGGGCATTGCCCCGTCTGTTTTGCCTTAAAAACAAATAATAAATGAATAATATCATTTTTTTTCTATATGTTAATATTTACCATGACGCTTATTAGATTTTAATGTATGTTTGTTCCTCAAAAATAAAATGTAATTAATACAATAAATAGTAATCATTCTATCCCATAAATATATCTTAAATACTTTCTGCATATATGATGTTTAAAAAATCTGTAGAGAATATATTTTAACCTGTAAAAAAAAAAAAAAAAAAAAAAAAAAAATTAAGAAATTGCAATGAGGATTGTGCAACTGTAGCAATCTCTTCAGAAAAAATTTCATAATAATGATAAACTGGAGTTAAAGAATATTTTGTAAGATGAGCACACATGTTTTACAAAGTAATATACTCTATTTACAAAAGCTTTTGGGTAGAACATAAATTCCTCAGACGTGGCGTACTTTGCTTCTCTCGTTCCAACTGCAGCTTCTCTCCTGTTGCCACTCACCAAAAACAAAACAAAACAAAAAAAAAAAAGATGTTCTTTCTTGTCCGCTCTTCTTCTTTTTTTTGACAGCGCCCTCTTTTAGTGCCTTATAGCAACATTACCACTGTTATTTTCTTTAAAATTATGGAACTTGCAAGATATACCATGATAAACAATTAGAAAAACTTCAATTTTTAAATTTAATTTTTTTAAACAAACATTCTATTTTATTCATTTTATTTTTTATTTTTTAAAGCCCCTTACACAAATTAATATTTCTGGACTACATTTAAAACCGAAATGGTCTATGTCAAGATCATATACATAAAATAATAATAATAATAATACATCTAGAGACTAAATTGTGGTTCTAGTAAAAAAATTTCCATGTCATCTTTATAAACTCTAGTTGCCTTTGCTAGAAAATTTTAAAAAGCTTTATTAGAATTCTAGAACGTTTTTCAAAATTATCATGGTCAATTTTCTTTGAATTTCTCTTTAAATAAATGCAAACATAAAAGTCGAGTTTTAGCAACTATAATTCTGGTTTACGAACCATTTGTAAGTAATCAAGCGAGAATTTCTCCCGATACAAAGAATTCATATTATTTATAATATTATTTCACCATCTAGAAAAGTATAAGCTAGAAATTATCGACCAATTCGTATATCCGAATCATTTGTTTACCTCATAAGCATAACTCGGAAATCTATAGTTCTACCTTAGAGATTTAAAAAATGACTAATAATTTGTTCTAGAGGAAGGTGGTACATTTTTTCTCTCAGTGAAATTAATCGAAATATAAAATATTTGTTAAATGAATAACTCATATAAATATTAGTTTTTTTTTTTAGATTTTATCAATTAAATTCAAATTTCCATTCGCATTTTCTTTTTATATTTATGCATCCGAAAGTATTATAATTGCCAAAACGAAAAATGTATTGAAATATTTAGAAAAATTAAAAATCTGATCACATCTGTATACATTTACTATAACTTTTACACTAAATACTGCTAATTTTGTATCATTAAACTGTCTATAGTCAAAGAATACAAATCCTTAATTTTAAAACATTTGTATTTTATCTCTTATTATTTACCAGTTTGACGAAAGAGAAGGAAACTTAATATTTAAATTTATAATAAATTTAAAAGAATCATAAATTTTAGTTACATTTTCCAAGTTTTCAAAAACTATTTCTATATGTAAACACTAATAACAAACTTATAATTTTTAGAAACTAAAATTTTTGGTATAATTAATCTGTCAAAATCTTTTCTTCTTATTTAAAGTAATCTTCACTCTTCTTTCAAAGGTCTTTTGAAAGTTAATTTCGTACACAAGCGTAAAATTAACTTGAAATAACGGAAAGAAGATTTTCGAAAATTCGTACCTTATTATCAAAGTTTATATTGTTTAATTCCTTACTTTTCAGATGCTCTATTTAAATAATCGAAGGCGGCTGATTACGCAAAACTTCTAATTAAGAACTTTGCAGTGAAAGAAAATGAAGAAACCGGTTGCATTGTTTGCTGCAAATAAAGGAATTTCTAAAAATAAGTGCGTTAAATGTAATGTCACAACTGATTTGCGTACTTAATTAAAATCCAAAGGTAAAACGAATATTAAGTATTCTGTTTCCAGGAGAAAATTTCCGGTAATTTGAAAAGAAATACAGGAATGCACTAACTGTCAAAGAAAGAAAAAAATTTGTAATCAAACTGGAATGAAAGTAAACTTTGTTTTAATTCTAAATTGCTACTAAATATTTAGTGTGAAAACTTTTACTAAATGAAAGGATGACAAATATAAGAAGTGGAATGAAATTGACAGCTATTATTTCTTTATTTTATATTTTCTCTATAAGGTAGATTTTTTTTTTTCAGGTTTTTGATATAAAAGTTTTAAAATCACTTTATTTCGAAATCAGACTTTTACCGGTTGGTTTGTGTGTCACTGTGTATGCCTCTAAAATTTCTAACAGAAAGTTCAAACTCGATATTTTGAATCTGTATCATAGAGTGGTAATATATTTTTTTTTCCTTATTGAAATCGGGTAAATAATTCGTGTGAATAAATAGTAGAGGTGTGCAAAAAAATGCTAGTACATTGCACCCACAGACAAAATTTCTCATTTTTACATTTTAGTATCTCTGAACTGCACTGAACATTTTTAAATTAGCATTTTTACTTTCTTCTATATGTAATATAGAGAAAGTATTGGATTCGCGAAAATTTTCGAAGTCCACTTTTTGATGGATTTACATGTTTTGGGATGTGGAGAACACGAATTAATAGTTTTTAGAAAATGTCTGTCTGTCTGTATCATTTTTTTGTGGACGCTGTATCTCAGGAACCAATGAATGAAATTTAACCAAACTTGGTATTTAGTTGCACCCTGACATAAACTGGTGCTGATTAGATTTTGGGATCAATCGCTCAATAGGTGGCGTTGTGATCACATTTTATGCAAATTTTTAACATGGCAGCATAGGACAAAATTCCGTATAAATGGGCATAAAGAGAGTTATTTTACACTTGTGATTGTAAATTTAATATGAATTATTGATAATAGTAGTAGTTAGCTAGGAAAAAAAAATTGTGCATGTGGGGGCATCGAGGGGGGGAAGTAAATTTTCAAGATGGGTATCTTTCGAAAGGTCTCGTTGATAATAGTAATAGTTAACTGGGAAAAAATTTTTGTGCATGTGGGGGCATCGGTTCCCCTCCCCCACCGGGGGGGGGAAGTACCCACCCAGGGGGGCAAAGTTTCAAGATGGGTATCTTTCGAAAGGTCTCGTCAATACCTTTAAAACGAATGGTTGAACCATAAATCTGTGATAATTTAAAACAAAGTTATCGATTTTTTTTACTTTTAACGCAATTTTTTTTTTTTTTTTTTTTTTTTTTTTTAACGAAATTTAACCAAACTTGGTATTTAGTTGGTCCCCGACATAAACTGGTGCTGATTATGTTTGGGGATCAATAGCTCAACAGGTGGCGCTGTGATAGCATTTTATCTAAATTTTTAACATGGCAGCATAGGACAAAAATTCGTATAAATGTGCATAATTACAGTTGTTTTAAACTTGTGATTGTAAAATTAATATGAATTATTGATAACAGTAGTATGTAACTAGGAAAAAAAATTTCTGCATGGGGGGGCATCGCTTCCCCCCCCCCTAAAAGGGAAATACCCCCCCAGGGGGGTAAATTTTCACAATGGGTATCTTTCGAAAGATCAGGTTGATAATAGTAGTAGTTAACTAGGAAAAAATTTTTGTGCATGTGGGGCCATCGGTTCACCCCCCACCGGGGGGGAAGTTCCCACCCGGAGGGGCAAAGTTTCAAGATGGGTATCATTCGAAAGGTCTCGTCAATACCTTTAAAACGAATGGTTGAACCATAAATCTGTGATAATTTAAAACAAAGTTATCGAATTTTTTTACTTTTAACAAAAAAAAAAAAAACAGAAAAAAATCGTATTTTTTTTTTTTTTTTTTTTTTTTTTTTTTAACGAAATTTAACCAAACTTGGTATTTAGTTTGTCCCCGACATTAACTGGTGCTGATTATGTTTGGGGATCAATAGCTCAACAGGTGGCGCTGTGATAGCATTTTATCTAAATTTTTAACATGGCAGCATAGGACAAAAATTCGTATAAATGTGCATAATAAGAGTTGTTTTAAACTTGTGATTGTAAAATTAATATGAATTATTGATAATAGTAGTATGTAACTAGGAAAAAAATTTTCTGCATGGGGGGGCATACCCCCCCGGGGGGGATAAATTTTCAAGATGGGTATCTTTCGAAAGGTCTCGTCAATACCTTTAAAACGAATGGTTGAACTATGAATCTGTGATAATTTAAAACAAAGTTATCGATTTTTTTTTTTACTTTTAACAAAAAAAAAAAAAAAAAAAAACTTAGAAAAAAAATCGTACTTTTTTTTTTTTTTCAATATTGTTACTGATTGAATATGTATAGGTAAATATAGAAGAAAGTCTTGTGGTGGCCACAACATACTAGTTTATTTTAACTCCTCAAAATCACGTTTCATATAAATAATAAAATGAAAAATGTTTATCTAGTAAATAATTCGTGTATAAGAGGGCATTTGTACGAAAAGGGTTTGAATTACATTTCAAATTATATTATACAATAAATCTAATGACACAATTGATTTGCGTTCTCAATTAAAATCAAAAGGCAAAAGAAATATTGAGTATTTTGTTTCCCGGAGAAAATATCCGGTAATCTGAAAAGGATTACAGGAATGCATTAAGTGTCAGAGGACAAAAGCAATGCAATCAAATGGAAGTAAGTAAATTCTCTTTTAACTCTAAATTGCAACTAAATATTAATCGTGAAAATTTTCACTAAATAAAAGAATCGTAAATATGAGAACTTAAACGAAATTAACAGTTCTTTCTTTCTTACTTCCTCTTTTCCATATATGAGATTTTTTTTTTTTTTTTTTTTTTTTTTTCGAAAGAGAGGGGGGGGGGGGTAGGTTTGCGATTTTTAGTTAGTATTGAACTTTTTGAGGTCTCGTAAATCCAAAAATCAGGTTTTTAGCAAACAGATATTTGCAGAAAATTCGAATTTTAGATTTTAAATTTGTATCATATGGGGATGTTACTAGAAATATTTTTTATTAAAATCAAACGTTCCTATGCAGGATCATCCAAACAATTCAAATATGTTACAACTACAAGAAAAATATTTATTGAAATTTTATTTTTCCGACTGAGTGAAAATAATGCCTGGACCGGGCGTCGAACCCCGGATCTTTTGACTTACAAGGTCAAGGCTCTACCAATTGAGTTATCCAGGCCGACAACCGGCCACATTACACACTCAGATAACTTTTAGACCAAATCATCTGGTCTATCATGTAGATAGCTCGACAGAAATAAGCCGCAGGTAAATGTAAACACCATTAAACAATGGACAAAGAAATACGATTTGTATTAAAATCACACAATCAACTGATTGTAAGAAAACCATACTTATTGAAATTTTATTTTTACGACTGAGTGAGTAAGTCAAAAGATCCGGGGTTCGACTCCCGGTCCAGGCATTATTTTCACTCAGTCAGAAAAATAAAATTTCAATAAATATGGTTTTCTTCCAATCAGTTGATTGTGTGATTTTAATAAAAATTACAAAAAACATTTTTCAGTAATATACAGAATGATCAAAAAGTCATATAAAAAAAATAAAAATTTTGTTATTTAAAATGTTTTCACTTTAGCACTATGCGGTTTTCACTGGAATGCATAGAAAGACATGGGATTTTTTTAGTTAACGAAGGAATTATTATCAAATTAGTTTCAGGGATGGAACACGGGTACAGATATCATACCACTATCAATGTAAGAAAAGTTTCTACTTTTTAAATCAACGATATTTAGGTAGCGAAATTTCTTTAAAAGATTCCAGTATGAATTCTGAGCCCATGTTCCATCCCTGTAGTTTAAATTTTCTTCATAAGGTAGTGTTATAACTGCAAATTTACTTTTTTACAGTTGCGCAGTACGTGCAATAACATAATAACTAGGACTATAAATGCTCATTTTAATGGGCGCCATTTATTAGAAGGACCGTCAGACGTTGCACATTACAAATTCTCCTGAAAACGTTTCAGTATTTGTAATAAAGCGTGATTTGATCAGACAGATTTGCTTAAAATGTGAAAAGATACTGCGAATACAGCGCGATAGAGTAGGTGCTCCAGTTATTGCAAGTTCCAGTAATTGACATATTTCCCGAAATAATTAATATATAAGAAAAAAAAACTCATGTTTTACGTATAAGAATTTTAACATTGTATGCAGAGCTGCCAAACTAATCTGGAAAATTGTTTGTAACGCCCTTTTTTGTACACCACTATATTTTTAGAGTAATTCTCTTCAAATATATTTCCGATGAATTAAGAAAACAAATACTCTAAAAATTGAGTGGTGCAGGAAAAGGGCAGTACAAACAATTTGCCGGATTAGGTTGGCAGCTCTGTGTATGTCAAACACTGAAGCATAGGTTGCCAATAACTGGTAAAATCAAAAACTAGCAGTGTCAGATAATGGAGTATAGGATGCTTATTACTCGTAAAATAAAAAACTGGCGGTCTCAATTATTGGAACGTTGAGTGAGTGTCAAGTAAAAATTCATAAAAAAAAAAAATTATTATCAAATGCATATATTTTAACATATATGTGGTTCTAAAAGTCTTTCATGTCATATATATTAATTTAAGATTTCCAAAAATAGTTTCTGATGACTAAAACATTAATAAAAATATTATAGTTTTAAAAAATTAAAGAACAAGCTTTTATAGAAATGTGAACTAAAAAAGCACAAAATATCTCTCTTAGTATTAAAATGCAGGGTAAGAGAAAATCGTGAGAGTGACACACCATAATATTTACATACATTTAAATCTTTAATTAAAATAACTTAGAATTAAACAAAAACCATTTTTAAAAAATCTCCCCTCACTGGGATCGAACGCTGGACTTTTAGGTTCGAAGCGCGGCGCCTTACCTCAACGCCACATCGTTCATGTAAAGTATTTTTTTACAATATAAATTTTTTTTGTTTGCTCCCAGAGCAGTTACAAACATACATACATACAAACATACATACATACAGGTGAAGCTAATAAAAGCGGGTTAAAAACATCAGAAATTGCTCTGAAAGTGCCAATCACTGGAACATTTACCCTATATCGGTTAAAATGCAACTAATATATATATATATATATATATATATATATTTTACATACATAAAAAAATCCCATGTTTCACTGTACATTTCAGTTAAAACCGGATAGAGCTACAGTCAGTATTTTTCATATAATGATTTTTTTTTTTTTTTTTCTATGGCTTGTGGATCACTCGGTGTATATATATGTGTGTGTGTGTGCAACATTTTTTGGATGCACTAAATATTTTAAATTAATACAATTTGTATATCTTTACGAAAGCTTATTTCTTGTAGAACACGGCATTAAATTATTTACCTCACAAGTCCGTACAAAATAAATTGGCTATATTAAGACTATACAAGGGAAAAACTACACTTGATTTTCAAGTTACGTTATACACTAAATCTAATGTCACAGCTGATTTGTGTATTTAAATAAATATTAAAGGTAAAACTAATATATTAAGTATTCTGTTTTCCAGGGAAATTTTTCCATAATTTGAAAAGAAGTAAAAATGTACCAGAGCTGCCAACCTAATCCGGTAATTAGTTTGTACCGCCCCTTTTTCTACACCACTTAAATTTTAGAGTATATGTTTTCTTAATTCATCGTAAATATATTTCAAGAGAATTACTCTAAAAATTAAGTGGTATAGAAAAAGGGGCGGTACAAACAATTTGCCGGATTAGGTTGGCAGCTCTGATGTACTAACTAGCCAATAAAAAGGGTGGGAAAGTAATCAGACTGAAATGAAAGTTTCAGTTTTTTTCTTTTTTTTTCCAGTTTTAAGTTACAATTAAATGTTTACCATGAAAATATTCAATAAATAAAAGAATTACAAATATTAAAATTAAAATGAATTTAGCAGTTCATTCTTTTTTTACACTTTCCAACAAGGTTGTAAAGTATTGATAACTTCGGTTTGTCTGTCTGTCTGTCTACGCTCTAAATGACATAAATATTCGGGGAATTTCCTTAAACTAATATGTTATTCATCTTCCTTATCGATGTTGAAAATAGAATGAATACCTCTGCTGATTTGTGTACAAGGACATCCGGAAGTATATCAAAGCCTTGTGTTCTATGAGAGGTATTGCTATAAACCATGTTTTGATACATTTACTTTGAACAAATTTTAATTAAATTGAAATGTGACATTCAAGTTTACTATTGGATGTTTTCTACAGAAAGTGGAGTTAATAACATCTCTGATTTGTGTACAGGGACACCCGAAAATATAACAAAACATTGCATTCAAAGAGAGGTATTTCTCTAAACCGACTTTTAACAATTTTACTTTGCCCAAACCTTAATGAAATTAAACTATGTTATTCTTATGTACAAAAGGGTGCTTTCTATACTATGTAGCATTATCATCATTAAAATTTACAGAGACGCACAAAAATATTCAGTTACATTCATGACTATTATTGGAAATTTGCTGGAATTGTATTTTTGTTTTCATTAAGCGTTTTTAACACATTCTAACAATTTTTAATTGTGAATATAATTTCAATTTTCTATCAGTCTGTCCGACTATCCATCTGTCCGTCTGCCCGCTTTAAATACCTTTAATATTTTAAAAATCAGGTTTATTTTAAGCACTTTTTAATCTAATCGTATTTTAATGTGCCATCAATAGATAAAGGGAAAAAAAAAAAGGTTTTATTTTTTTATATTTTTTATTTTTATTAATATCGTTGTTTTTACTTCACTATATGTACAATTTAGATTAAAAGCTTTGTAATTTTTCTCTTTTTTAATAAATATATAATTTTAAACTAGCGTGTATTAAAGAGATTTTATCACTTTTCAATGTTATAATATATGAAAGTTGATTCTATTTCGGTTTAGGAAATTAATTTGATATTCTTTATTATTATTATTTACTTGTTTTTTTTTTTTTTTGTTATTATTATTAGTATTTACAGTGATTTTTATCTTTAAATAATTTTACCATGTCAACGAGAAAGTATTGTACTTGAAAAGTATCTTTTACAATCTCGAGCTTCTATTTCACTTCCCAAGAAAGAGAGGAAATGGTTATTTTAAAATTATTATCCTGTTATATTTCTCTAGACAAAAAGTAATTCGCATAAGTGGAAAACAAAGCATTCATAAATTATTGTAAATGTATAATCTATTTTCTTTGCTAATACACACTTCTTTTTAAGAAATTGAAATACTTTTAAGTAATTACTTTTAATAATTATGTTATATCCCATTTTTAAAACTTCATTAATTACTTAAATGAAATTTCTGAATCATTTTCTTTTGAAAATTTTCATAAATTTTACTTTACTAGGGATTATTTTACAGTGTAATAAAAAAAAAAACATGCAGTAATATTAAATTTATAAAACAAAAGCCTTTTAACTTATTAAAACCCTTAATTAACCACAATGTTGTTAAATGCCTATTTCAGGCTCTCTAGCGTTTTTTAAATGATTTGAAAGGGAATTTTGTAAAAAATAATATTCATTACAACATTTAGAGATTATCAAATTAATTAGGGGAAAAAGAACTTCAAATTTTGAAATTGGCAATTAAAGATTCACTAAATTCAACTTAAATTTTATCATTTAATAAAATTTCAAAATAAATTCTTTTACATCAATATTCCGTTGAATTAATCTCAGTGAAAAGGAAATTAAAGTAAATAGAAAAAGCCACTTAGCTGAATAAATTTAAGTGTAATAACTTTACTAAAGGCTCAAAAATTTAGCTTTAGGATTTTATTTTCATAACAATAATTGCATTTAGGTAATTGCTTTATTTTTTAATATAGAATTAACAGCAAATAAATGATTGCCACTAAAACTAAAATGTCTCCGCTTGATTTGATCAATAAAAATTTAATGCTCGTATAGTGCTATGTTTTTATTAACCGACTTCAAAAAAGAAGGAAGGTTCTCAATTCAAACCGTATGTTTTTTTTATGTTTGTTAGCTCATAACTTCTGAACGGATGCTCCGATTTTGAGACTTTTTGTTTTGTTGAAAAGGTCTTGGTCTGAAATAGGTCCCATTGTAATATCTTTACGATCTAAAGAAAATACAGGGTGCCCAAAAAAATCAGTCCCAACTCTTTTAACTGCTAAACGGCTGCAGCTATAGTGATAAAAATGGTATGGGAGTATAGCAAAGTGGCCATGCAGTACAAGGTTAAACCGTTTGCAGCGCCACCTGGGGGAAAATAGCGGAGTTAGTGTTCCTATCTCGAAAACGGTTCTGAAGAAAAAGTTAATTACAAAGCTAAAGAGTATCACCGATTTAGTACAAAAAGATAGTTTATACATTCATGCTAACGTTCCTATCTCGGAAACGGTTCAGGACAGGGGGGAAAAGTGAATTATAAAATTTCAGAGCATCATCGATTTAGTACGAAAAGATAGTTTTGACATTGATGCTAAAAATACAAGGCTAAAAACGTGCATTTTTTTTGTTCGCAATTTATTACACTATACACACTTGAGCTACATTGCTCACGTTGTAGCGTAGCTGGTGAGACATACGCTATATAGTTCAAAATACGGTTACTTGATACTTTTTGTTTTGTTGTAGAGATCTTGGTCTGAAGTAGGTCACATTATAACATCTTTACAATCTAAAGAAAATAAAGCGCCATCTGGTGAAAAACAGCGGGATTAGCGCTCCTATCTCAAAAATGGTTCAAGATGGGAGAAAAGTTAATTACGAAGTTGTAGAGCATCATCGATTTACTACGAAAAGACAGTTTTTAGGCATTACTGCTAAAAATAGAACACTTAAAACGTGCAGTTGTTTGTTCGCAATTCCCTACACTGTGCACGCTTGAACTACGTTGCACACTTTGCAGCGTAGCGGATGACACGTATACACTGTGGTTCAAAGTACTGTTACTGTAAGCGGTCACATCGATTAGCGCAAAGTCGTTTTCAATCAACTTCAAAAAGGAGGGTGTTCTTAATTCGAGCTATGTGTTGTTGTTGGCGTTTGTAAGCGTATAACTTCGTACAAGATGCTCTAATTAACCGACTTGGAAAAGGAGAACGTCCTCAATTCAAAACGTGTGATTTTTGTTTTTGTTTTTGTTTGTTAGCCCATAACTTCTGAACGGATGATCCGATTTTGATACTTTTTGTTTTATTGTAAAGGTCTAGGTCTGAAATAGGTCCCATTGTAAGATCTTTACGAGAAAAAAAAAATACAGGGTGCCCAAAAAAGTTAGTCCCGACTCTTTTAAATGCTGAACAGCTGCAGTGGTATAAAAGTGGTATGCTGTCATAAAAGTGGTATGTAGATATAGTTAAGTGGACATGTGCTACGTGATTCAACCGCCTAAAGCGCCACCTGGTGGAAAAGAGTGGAGTTAGCGATCCTATCTCGGAAACATTTCAAGACAGGGGAAAAAAGTGAATTATAAAATTGCAGAGCATCATCGATGTATTACGCAAAGATAGTTTAGACATTAATGCTAAAAACAGAATGCTTAAAACGTGCATTTCTTTGTTCACAATTCCTATTTTGTGCACACTTGAACGATATTGCATATGTTGTAGCGTAGCGGGTGACATTTATGCTATGAAATATTCACAGTATGGTTATTGTAAGTGATCACATCGATTAACGCATAGACGTTTTAAACCGACTTCATAAAGGAAGAGGTTCTCAATACAAACCATGTTTCTCGTTGTTGGTGGTGAAATTTGTTAGCTTATAACTTCGTAAGACATGATTTACTTTTAATACTTTTTCTGTTGTCGTAATGATCTTGGCCTGAAATAGGTTTCATTATGATTTTATTAAGATATAAACAAATTACAGGATACTCACAAAAGTCTGTTCTCAATCTAACTGCTGAACGCATGCAGCTACACTGGTAAAAGCAGTATGTAAGTATCGATGTTGAAACTTCTGTCCGTCAGCTGCAATGCATATTTTGCTCTTTGTTTGAACTTTACGCTGCGTAATTTCCAGCGCAGCGAGTGACACTTATTCACTGTAAAGTTCAATATATAAGCCGTATGTTCGTTCAATAGATAGTTTTTTGCTCATATCTGATAAAGGCAAGAAAAGTGACACAACCTAAAAATGCAGCATTTGAGAAAAATCAACTTAAAAATAAGTTGACTAGAATAAAACTGGCACAACTGTCTCTCGAGTGGATAACTTTCTAGATGGAGATGTAACTTTTTTGCTCACATTGGATGCATTTCATGTATTTTTCAGTGACATAAACCACTTTTTAAGTAATGTCACTTTTCTTGGAAGTTGTGATTTGTGAAACTTCCGTCGAACGTCTTATGATGCTCTGCTATATAAATTAGTTTTCACTGAAAAGAGAAAAATAAAATCTTTTTGTAAAAAAATAGAACCGACTCCAAAAAGGAACTACTATTCAAACAACTAAAAATGAAAGAAAATTGGCAGTAAATGGAACTGTAAATTGCGCCTAAAAGTATAAAATAATTTCCTTCGCCAAACAACCTATAACACTACAATTAATCATAAATTTTGAAGTCGGCGCAAAATTAAATAAAAATTTATACCTTTATTCAATACAAAAATCAAATACTACTAGCTGGAACCCGTCGAATTCGACGATCACTTTATTGACAGTAATGTATCAAAAACCTTCGCATCATTATTTAAATGTGTTTCATGATAAAACATCTAATATAATTTACGACATTTCACTTAAAAAAAGAAAGTCGGAAAAATGTTTATAAATAGAAATACTGTATATGACATCACTTTCTACAAAGTACTGTCAATGTGACGTCAAACAGACTTCAAATAAACAGATGCTATCTTTTATTTTCTATTTCGTTTAATACTAAGACTGTATGTTAGCTGACCCGTCCGGCGTTGCCCGGGCCCATGATACCTTAAATGAACCTCAAATTTGTATTATTTTATACCTTTAACTCGATTTTGTTTGAATTTCTGTTTTAAAATGAAAACATCACGAAAACTAGTATGTTGTGGCCACCACATGACTTTCTTCTATATTTTCCTATACAGATTCACTCAGTAAAAATAATTTATTAAAATTATTATTTAAAAAAATTATCTTCCATGATAATGCAGATGATTTCCATATTAGAGAAGTAGTATAACACTAAATATATATATATATATATATTTTTTTTTTAAGTCAATTTTATTGTCAATATTACATTTTTTTAATGAAAAAAATCGGTAACTTTATTTTAAATTATCGCAGATCGATGGTTCAACCATTCGTTTTAAAGGTATTGGCGAGATCTTTTGAAAGATACCCATTATAAAAACTTACTCCCCTCGAGGGGGGACTTCCCCCTCGAGGGGGTGGCGAGGCTCCTACACATACAAAAAAAATTTCCCAGTTGACTATCTCTATTATAAATAATTCTTGTAAATTTCATAATAATTACTAAAAAATAATTTCCTTTTGCCCTATATCACCATGTTAAAAATTTAGAAAAAGCGGGATGGCAACGCAACCTGTAAGACAATTTTTACCAAAAGTTGACAGGCACTTATTTATGTTAAGGTGCAACTACATACCAATTTGTATGAAATTCTGTGCAGTAGTTCCTGAGATACAGTTGCCATAAAATTTTGTCTCTCACACACACACACAGACATGCAGACAGACATTTTCTAAAAATGGTCAAATTGTGTTCTACAGCTCTCAAAACGTGTAAATCCATCAAAAACACGAGGTCGAAAATTTTTACGAATCCAATACTTTCTTCTATTGAATATAGAAGAAAGTAACAACATGAAAAGCTCAAAAAAAAAAAAAAAGTTTATTCTCTATCATTTCTATGGTTGCCAATATTAGTATTAAATCAGATTTATCCACTAGTATTTAGGAAAAAGGGATACATATCTTTTCGACAAATGCATAAAATTAAATAAACAGAAATTTTTTTTAAAAACTTTCCGGTGTGAAGTCTCCGTTGAAAATAACGGAGATTTGGCACCTATGCATTTTTGTCCCTAGACTAGACTCTAATCAAAACATTTAAATATTTACAATGCAATTGCACGAAATATTAATTGTTGATAAATTCTTGCAGTTTAACTGCAAATACATATTTCCTTTATATAAAATCTTGCAATATTTTAGTCAATGCAATTTTCTAATCATAATTTAAATTGATATAAGATGTCATATTAAAAACTAGTATGTTGTGGCCACCACAAGACTTTCTTCTATATTTACGTATACATATTCAATCAGTAACAATATTTAAAAAAAAAAAAAAAAAAAAGTACGATTTTTTTTTTTCTTTTTTTTTTTTTTTTTTTTTTTTTAAGTGAAAAAAATCGATAACTTTGTTTTAAATTATCACAGATTTATAGTTCAACCATTCGTTTTAAAGGTATTGACGAGACCTTTCGAAAGATACCCATCTTGAAAATTTATCCCCCCCGGGGGGGTACTTCCCCCCCAGGGGGGGAAGCGATGCCCCCCATGCAGAAAATTTTTTTCCTAGTTACATACTACTATTATCAATAATTCATATTAATTTTACAATCACAAGTTTAAAACAACTCTAATTATGCACATTTATACGAATTTTTGTCCTATGCTGCCATGTTAAAAATTTAGATAAAATGCTATCACAGCGCCACCTGTTGAGCTATTGATCCCCAAACATAATCAGCGCCAGTTTATGTCGGGGACCAACTAAATACCAAGTTTGGTTAAATTTCGTTAAAAAAAAAAAAAAAAAAAAAATTGCGATATTTTTCTAAGTTTTTTTTTGTTAAAAGTAAAAAAAATCGATAACTTTGGTTTAAATTCTCACAGATTTATCGTTCAACCATTCGTTTTAAAGGTATTGACGAGATCTTTTGAAAGATACCCATCTTGAAACTTTGCCCCCCCGGGTGGGAACTCAAAAATTTTTTCCTAGTTAACTACTACTATTATCAACCTGATCTTTCGAAAGATACCCAATGTGAAAATTTACCCCCCCTGGGGGGTATTTTTTCCCTAGGGGGGGAAGCGATGCCCCCCCATGCAGAAAATTTTTTTCCTAGTTACATACTACTATTATCAATAATTCATAATAATTTTACAATCACAAGTGTAAAATAACTCTCTTTATGCCCATTTATACGGAATTTTGTCCTATGCTGCCATGTTAAAAATTTGCATAAAATGCGATCACAACGCCACCTATTGAGCGATTGATCCCAAAATCTAATCAGCACCAGTTTATGTCAGGGTGCAACTAAATACCAAGTTTGGTTAAATTTCATTCATTGGTTCGTGAGATACAGCGTCCACAAAAAAATGATACAGACAGACAGACAGACAGACAGACAGACAGACATTTTCTAAAAACTATTAATTCGTGTTCTCCATATCCCAAAACATGTAAATCCATCAAAAAGTGAACTTCGAAAATTTTCGCGAATCCAATACTTTCTCTATATTACATATAGAAGAAAGTAAAAATAATCATCTGTAAAAAAAAAATACCTTAAACAGAGCGGAACTCGGGTTCGTGACCCAGTGCCTGCGGCACGTATATGCAAGCTGCTAATACCATGAAAAAATTCTCAAAATTTAACCTTGAAGCGAACGAACCTCTGACTCGTGTTACCGCTGCCTGAGGCTGCGGCACCGTATAGCAGGTATGCTACGCAGGCGCTGCAAAATCTACTTTCCTTCACCAGGGAGCGCAGTATGTTGTATACGAACATCACCAATCGCCTTGTATTTCCAAGATCTTTCAAATAAAGTGTCTTAATGTTTAGGTGTTAGTTAATTAGGTGTCTTCAAACATGGTGCCAATTGCAAAATCTTTTAGTTGCACTTTCCACCACCAGGGGGCACAGTGTGTTCTGGAGGAACATCACCAGCGGTCAAGAAATACCAAGGCCTTTAAAATAAGGTGCAACATGATAGGGCCCACTACAAAATCATTTAGTTACACTTTTCACCACCAAGGGGCGCCCTATATTATATACAAACATCCCCAATCAACATGAAATTTCAAGACCTTTATCAACAACCGCCTTGAATTTCCAAGACCTTTTAAATAAGGTGTCACATGGTGGTGTCAGCTGCAAAATCCTTTAGTTGCACTTTCCACCGCCAGGGGGCACAGTGTGTTCTGTACGAACATCACCAACGGTCAGGAAATACCAAGACCTTCAAAATAAGATGTAACATGATAGGGTCTGCAGCAAAATCACCTAGTTCCATTTTTAACCACCAGGGGTCGCACTATATTGTATGCAATAGAAAGTGATTTTTTAGTATTCGACTCTGGTCCCCATATGTACAATTTCTTCACCGTGAAGTAATTTGAAGCTTAGTTAAGCTCGTAAACGTGTTTTTAACCCGTTTCCCACCCGTTTCCCCCGGGGGCGAAACGGCTTCCCCCCCGGGGGGGGGGGGGAACCGTTCGACTTTTTTTTATTTTTCTCTTCTCATAGCACATCTACAGACCACGACCTTTTTTTAGACACCTCAACCAAATTTTTACACCAAGTAGTTCTCTCAATATAGTGGAGACAGACAAAAACATGTTTCAAATTAATATATAGATTTCATGAATAAAGAAGCACCACAAAACTGGCGTTGTAAAACTTATTACTTACAGACTTTGAATAAACACCATAAAATGCAATAAACTCGCAACAATTGTTTCGGGTCGAAAAAACACACGACCCTTCAGCAGGCGAATAAAGTAAGCACGAGTGCTGCAGTCAAAGCGGCAACTTGCCGCTTTGACTGCAGCACTCGTGCTTACTTTATTCGCCTGCTGAAGGGTCGTGTGTTTTTTCGACCCGAAACAATTGTTGCGAGTTTATTGCATTTTATGGTGTTTATTCAAAGTCTGTAAGTAATAATTATAGATTTCATGACCTCTATCACCAATCGCCTTGGATTTCCAAGACCAAATAAGGTGTCACATGGTGGTGTCAGCTGCAAAATCCTTTAGTTGCACTTTCCACCGCCAGGGGGCGCAGTGTGCTTTGTATGAACATCACCAACGGTCAGGAAATACTAAGACCTTTAAAATAAGATGTAACATGATAGGGTCTGCAGCAAAATCACCTAGTTCCATTTTTCACCACCAGGGGTCGCACTATATTGTATGCAACAGAAAGTGATTTTTTAGTATTCGACTCTAGTCCCCATATGTACAATTTCTTCACCGTGAAGTAATTTGAAGCTTAGTTTTTCTTCACCGTGAAGTAATTTGAAGCTTAGTTAAGCTCGTAAACGTGTTTTTAACCCAAACGGGTGGGAAACGGTTTCCCACCCGTTTCCGCGGGAGGGAAAACGTTTCCCCCCGGGGGGGGGGAAACCGTTCGACTTTTTTTTATTTTTCTCTTCTCATAGCACATCTACAGACCAAGACCTTTTTTTAAACACCTCAACCAAATTTTTACACCAAGTAGTTCTCTCAATATAGTGGAGACAGCCAAAAACATGTTTCAAATTAATATATAGATTCAAAATACACATCTCACATTGTTACCTGCAAAACGCAGCCGAAAACTACTTTGATTCAAGAAAACAAATAAGATTTCGTAAGCAGCAAAAGTTGGCGAAGATCCTGGTATCTGACGTCCTTGGTGAAAGAAAAATCGCAAAATTATCAGGCAAACATATTTAATTTCTTAGGGATATCATGATTATTTTAATAAGGTATATCAAGAGGGTAATCAAGAATATGAAACAACACATCGTACAATATATATTATGAAAATATACATCTTGCGTGTATATTTTTGCCTTGCGTTTTGATCGCCAAATTCAAAAGCCATTAAGGATGATAGTTTTCAAAGTTATACCAAATTTACAAAGGAAACTCTAGCTTCGTAGAAACTTAAATCTCGCATTGTGAAGAATGTTCACTGTTCTATGTAGATGCTATTAATGGACCAATTGTATACAGTGATAAAATAATAAAGGAAACAAGAAAATGGATCATTCGAGACAACAGCATTTGTTGCTACCGATCTAAAGACAAATCTTTAAAAACTAATTAAATTTTATTTAATTTTGCACCGACTTCAAAAGTTATGATTAATTGTAGTGTTATAGGTTGTTTGGCGAAGGAAATTGTTTTATAGTTTTAGGCGCAATTTACAGTTCCATTTTCTACCAATTTTCTTTCATTTTTAGTTGTTTGAACAGTAGTTCTTTTTTGGAGTCGGTTCTATTTTTTTTACAAAAAGATTTTATTAATAGAACTATTTATTAGTTTTTATAGCGTAGAATTTATTTGAATTTATTTAGAGCACATGCGATAATGTCAACAGTACAAAAGAACTAATGAAACACGTTAGAATAATATGAAGAAAGTTCTGTAATTATCAATCATAAATATAATTTAAAAAAAAAAAAAAAAAAAAGTGTGTGTGTTTGTGTGTGCGCCGCGTTTCAGGTAAATGACTGATCACAACGCTACAGATTTTTATATGGAGGTCCGTTTTTACCTCTCCTGACCTACCTCTAAGCCCGATTTCCAAATTTTTTAGTAGTTTTATCTATTTATATATTTTATCTATATATAATTCAAAATATATAAATTTCTATAGTAATCGATTCTGGGGATATAAAAGTAAATATGAAAAGTCTTTCTGTGAGCCATTAACTCAGTTGATTTAGAGAGTCATATGAATAACGTGAAGGTCGTAGGTTAGATCTTCCATGTACAAATGTCTTTCTTCATCCAGATAATTAATAGAAAATGTGTCCATTGATAAAAGAAAATCTTTCAGTGTCTTCATAGTTTTCTAAATCGTATGAATCATGAGAAAGTGGGGGGAAAAAATTTTAAACTTAAAGGTGTTTTTACTTTCTTCTATATGTAATATAGAGGAAGTATTGGATTCGCGAAAACTTTCGACCTCCGTTTTTTGATGGATTTACATGTTTTGGGATGTCTAGATTACGAATTAATAGTTTTTAGAAAATGTCTGCCTGTCTGTCTGTCTGTATCATTTTTTTGTGGACGCTGTATCTCACGAACCAATGAATGAAATTTAACCAAACTTGGTATTTAGTTGCACCCTGACATGAACTGGTGCTGATTAGATTTGGGGATCAATAGCTCAAAAGGTGGCGCTGTGATCACATTTTATGCAAATTTTTAACATGGCAGCATAGGACAAAATTCCGTATAAATGGCATAATGAGAGTTATTTTAAAATTGTGACTGTAAAATTAATATGAATTATTGATAATAGTAGTAGTTAACAAGAAAAACAATTTTGTGCGTGTGGGGGCATCGGTTCCCCCCCCCCGGGGGGGAAGTACAACCCCGGGGAAGTAAATTTTCAAGATGGATAACTTTCGAAAGGTCTCGTTGATAATAGTAATAGTTAACTGGGAAAAAAAAATTGTGCATGTGGGAGCATCAGTTCCCCCCCCCCCCACTGGGGAGGAAATACCCACCCGGGGGTGCAAAGTTTCAAGATGGGTATCTTTCGAAAGGTCTCGTCAATACCTTTAAAACGAATGGTTGAACCATAAATCTGTGATAATTTAAAACAAAGTTATCGATTTTTTTTACTTTTAACAAAAAAAAACTTAGAAAAAAAATCGTATTTTTTTTTTTAACGAAATTTAACCAAACTTGGTATTTAGTTGGTCCCCGACATAAACTGGTGATGATTACATTTGGGGATCAAAAGCTCAATAAGTGGCGCTGTGATCGCATTTTATCTAAATTTTTAACATGGCAGTATAGGACAAAATTTCGTATAAATGTGCATAATAAGAGTTATTTTAAACTTGTGATTCTAAAATTAATATGAATTATTGATAATAGTAGTATGTAACTAGGAAAAAAATTTTGTGCATGGGGGGGCATCGCTTCCCCCCCCGGGGCGGTAAATTTTCACATTGGGTATCTTTCGAAAGATCTCGCTGATAATAGTAGTAGTTAACTAGGAAAAAAATTTTGTGCATGTGGGGGTATCGGTTCCCCCCCCACGGGGGGGAGTACCCCCCCCAGGGGGGGCAAAGTTTCAAGATGGGTATCTTTCGAAATGTCTCGTCAAAAACGAATGGTTTAACCATAATGGTCTTTAAAACGAATGGTTGAACCATAAATCTGTGATAATTTAAAACAAAGTTATCGATTCTTTTACTTTTAACAAAAAAAAACTTAGAAAAAAAATCGTATTTTTTTTTTAACGAAATTTAACCAAACTTGGTATTTAGTTGGTTCCCGACATAAACTGGTGCTGATTACATTTGAGGATCAATCGCTCAACAGGTGGCGCTGTGATCTCATGTTTTCTAAATTTTTAACATGGCAGTATAGGACAAAATTTCGTATAAATGTACATAATGAGAGTTATTTTTAACTTATGATTGTAAAATTAATATGAGTTATTGATAATAGTAATAGTTAACTAGGAAAAAATTTCTGTGCGTGTGGGGGCATCGCTTTCGATTTTTTTTTACTTTTAACAAAAAAAAAAAAAAAAAAAAAAAAAAAAACCTTAGAAAAAAATTCGTATTTTTTTTTTTTTTTTTTTAATATTGTTACTGATTGAATATGTATAGGAAAATATAGAAGAAAGTCTTGTGGTGGCCACAACATACTAGTTTCCTTTGTCGACAAACGGGTAATCGCAAAGCTACGCAATGTTGCAGAGATCCATTTTAACTCTCCTGATGCTTCTCGAAGTCTAATTTTGAATTTTTTGATTAGTTTTTTAAATTAATGAAATCTTTTATAGATAGAGAGGTTGACTGGTGATGTCATCAGTCGTCATAGACTGAATCTGGTAATCCGTCTGAGAAATGTCTGTCCAATAAACGTAATTCTTGAATAACAGCATCTTCACTTGTCGCCCAGTTAACACCCAAAATAAAATGCCCGGTTATGGTGGAAATGGAACAGTGGAGACTCGAAACTAATACTGAGTAGGCAGGAAAGATGCTACCGAAGGCAGCAGGTACTGAAATTGTGGTTTTAAGCGATTTATTTTTAATTTTATTTACGTAATATTATAAAATATAGTGTTTTTTTTTTTTTTTTTTTTTTTTCTTAAATTCCTTTAAATATAGTGACTAACGAAACTGGGAAAGCCTGATCATTTAAAATGTCTTACTGTGGCGTGAATTTTTTAAGGCTATTTCTATATAATACTCTATAGATATGCTTTTGTTTTTGCTTCCTTGTATAAAGTATAAGAAAGTTCTATAATCCCGATTTGTGTAATGGATTTTGTATCTAGCATAGCTCAAAAACGAATGCTCGTAAAATGTTGTAGATTTATATTTGTGATTTTCATGTCGTCTAATTTCACACCTCTAACACTTTTTTTTTTTTTTTTTTTAATTGACACCAGCTTACTTTTTAGCTACGATTTTACACGATTTTTCGTGACGTATGTACGTATGTGTGTGTGTGTGTATCTCCAGAGCCTGATTAAGGGGGAAGCACACATTATTTATACTTACACCGTTATTTTTTACCAAATACTTTCCTGCTATAATAAACAGAAAATTCTCATTAAAAATTATTTTAAAAGAATTTTGGTGTCTAATAACGGTGAGTAAATTGGATTGTTTTACACCGTTCATTTTTTATAAAAAAAACTTCCTCGTCAAAGCGTGGAATTTGTATGACATGAAGTAAAAAATAATTGTAAAAATATTCCGGTGAGAGCGGAGATAATGTGTGCTTCCCCCTTAATCAGGCTCTGTGTATCTCGAATGATTCAAAAACGGTTGCACGCAAAATATTGCAAAATCGCATGTATGTTTGTTACGACATCTAGTTGTACATCTCTCTTTATTTAGGATTTCTGTGGCTTTCCGTTTGGAGATATTTAAGAAAATTGAATTCTTTGTGACCAAAAACACAAGTTTTTAGCCATTATAAATAAACTGCCGTCATTGAGAATTCAATAAAAGCCATTGATACAACCCGCAATAACATGCATAAAATTAATTACACACACATAAAAATAATTTACATAATTTAGTAGAAATTTCCAAACTATTACAAAAAAAAGAGAGAGAGAGAAAATGAAATGTCTATTAGCCGGCTTTTTTACGCGATTCTTCCACCACTTTATTCATACAATAAATTTTTCCTTAATAAATTGTATAAACATACCACAGAAGGTTACTTTTAAGTGATGAAGTGGTTACAAAAAAATATTTCCAGTAGACACCCTGTAAAATTGGGTGTTTATTTATTTATTTATTTATTTTAAGTTCATTTATATTATTAATATGAGCGCATAAAAAAGGGGGATATTACTGTGAATGAATAACATAGCATGCAGTTTTTAAACGAGAATCCACTATTTACAACAACATAATGTCTACATTTTTGCATATTTTTTTCTTAAAAATTGCACTTAATTTTAATTTCTTCCTTATTTTAAACAAGTTAATAAAGTGATTTGTTACACACACACACACACACATATCTATATATCTTTATATATATATCTCTTTTGTGCGTGTGTATGTCACTGAACTCCTCCTAAACGGCTGGGCCGTGTTTAATGAAATTTTTTGTGTGTCTTCAGATGGATTCGAGAATGGTTTAGATTTACAAATGAAAGTTGTAACTTAATTAGTTCTTTCTTAATTAATTTTTAACCAACAGTTTCAACAACTTTTCCACCTAGATGGCGTGAGTTTTCCATAAACACGATGTAAGAATTTATTTAATGTTAAAATGAAAAATGAATTTTTAACCGTATCTTACGAAGTGTTTAAAATATTCTTTCAAAGTTAATATTTTTAGAATCGTAACCGTATCTTACGAAGTGTTTCAAATATTTTTTCAAAGTTAAAATTTTTAGAATCGTAAACACGATGTCAGAATTTATTTAATGTTGAAAAGAAAAATGAATTTTTAAACGTAAGTGTTTAAAATATTTTTTCAAAGTTAATATTTTTAGCCTGAGGATTAAAATGATATATTCTTTTAAAAAATTCGTCAATATCCGACGGAGTTATTTTATGTTAAAATGAAAAATGAATTTTTAGGCCATTATTATTTGTGCAGATGGAAAATGTACTAAAAGTTTTCCGAAAAATTTCACTAACGATACGATCACAAATGTTGATAGATATCCAATATATCGTCGAAGAAATACCGATAATGGCGGACAATCTTATCATCTATGGCGGTCATCTATGTCAACAACATAGACATTGACATTGATAACCGTTGGGTGGTCCCATATTCGCTCTGCTGAACAAAACATTCAATGCTCATATTAATGTTGAGTTCTGCAGTTCAGTGAAGAGTATCAAATACATTTGCAAGTATGTGAATAAAGGCAGTGATATGGCTGTATTTTGAGTTGAAAATACCTATGTGAATGCTCCTCCGGTGAATAACAACGATGAAATAACACTTTACCAAATTGGCCGGTACGTCAGCTCCAATGAAGCTACTTGGCGTATCTTTGGTTTCCCAATTAATGAACGGGATCCAGCAGTTCTTCATTTAGCCGTCCATCTTGAAAATGGCCAGCGCGTATATTTCACGAGCGAGTCCTAATTGAAATATTACATCAAGATGTAATTAGTGTTTGAAGAGTTTTGAAGTGTGCATAAAAAACTATACATTTTGCAAATTTAGTGCGGAATTGGACTATTATTTTATATAATTTTCTATCGAATTTACACGCTCGTTGATTAACAACCACCCTAACCTACAAATTTATTTGTGTAGCTAATTTATTATATTTCATTTATTTATTTATTTATTTATTATTATTTTTTTTTTTTTTTTTGAATGGAACACCTTTAATATCGGAACCCTTTGGCAAAATTTGAAATTTGGCACCGAAGTAGCTCGGACGCTTCTCGCCAAGATCTTTATTTCCACAATTGACATAGCCATTTCAATTCATCGCAAAAATGGCTTAAAATATTTAAAGTCACCAAAGGGGTCCCATACTTTTGTGCGTGTGCATGTCACTGATATTTTATTTATTTATTTTTTGTATGGAAAATTTAGCACCGAGGTAGCTCGGACGCTTCTCGCCAAGATCTTTAGTTCCACCATTGAGATAGCCATTTCAATTCATCGCAAAAATGGCTTAAAATATTTAAAGTCACCAATGGGCTCCCATACTTTTGTGCGTGTGTATGTCATGGATATTTTATTTATTTATTGTTTGTATGGAACACCTTTAGTATCGGATCCCTTTGGCAAAATTTGAAATTTGGCACCGAAGTAGCTTGGACGCTTCTCGCCAAGAACTTTAGTTCCACAATTGAGATAGCCATTTCAATTCATCGCAAAAATGGCTTAAAATATTTGAAATCACCAAAGGGGTCCCAATTTGTGGCTTAGATTGAGAAAATCCGTGCTTTTCTCACGGCCAATTATATGTTGCGTGTTCCATTGTTGGAAAACCTTCGAATTTGTTTGTGTATATTCCTCAAGGATTAACCAAAAATATTGTACATCCAATGGCATTACGATAAATTAAGTTTTTGTAGATTAAAAAAATATACCTGTTATAAAATAAATTGAGTTTCAACTTTTTCACCTTTAATTAAAACGAAATTAAGTTTTTATTTAATACGAACTCTACTTTTCACTTCGCTCATACTATACACATACTCACATGCATCGATTGATTGAATTGTGATAAATGTACATGTAATGATGTTAGATATTGTAATAACTTTTTGATAAAAATTTTCATCAAATCGGTCCAGATTGTTACAGCTTATTCAAAAGAGACGGAATTTTCATGTGAAATTCGTTGCTATCAGAGATTCTCTCTTAAATTGAAATATTTGCCGTATGAAATAAAATTTTGTGCTGTTTGACATTCAGCGGAGGTTTTAAATAACAAGTAGCAAGTAGAAAGTACCAAGTAGCAAGAAGCAAGTAGCGAAAGTTTCGGTAATTATGTCTTTTACGTTATAATAGGAATTCACAGTCACCGTTCACAGCGCTCCATACCTGTTTCACTTATATACCACATCTTTACACACGTACAATAAGTTAGTTATTTTTTTCTAGCAAAATATTCTCTAGAAATAATTTATATGACAAAACAACGTTTGTCGGGTCAGCTAGTATATCTATATATATATATATTGATAAAATTTTGAATTATGGATATTAGAGGGGTCAAAAACCAATCTGATTTATCATTATATTCAGCAAAATTCGCGTTCGTTGTTAACCCATCACTTCGCCCGTTGCAAAGTGTAAAAAAAAATTAATTTTCTAGGAAATTGTTCCAATTTTGATAGAGAGTGTTAAAGGATTTTTGACATGACAAATTCATCTAATTTATCATCATTTTCATGAAAATTAGTGTTTACTGTTAACTTTTAATGCGCCCATTACAAAATATGGCAGAAATTTCGTTTTCTGTGAAGTGACTGTAATGATTTTGATAGAAATTTAGAACAAAGGGTTTTCAAAATGACAAACCCATATACAGGGTTCGTACGGGTCTTATTTTTTCCCTGAGTCTCACACCAGTATTCTGAAACAATAAAATTCATCTTAATCAGAAAGACTTATTTTATAACGAAAATCGTTCTAAAACATTTACTGGTATAAGACTCTGGGAAAAAATATGGACCGGACGAACCCTGCATATAACTTAGTACATTCATCTTCACGAAAATCAGCGTTCACTGTTAACATGCAAAATATATTACCTATTTGATATTTTTTCGATATATCATTAAGTATAATACTGTAAAATGAGGTAGGGGTAGGCTTAAAAATTAGTTCAGGAGGCATTTTAAAATTTTCTAAAAAAGTTTAAGGTTTTCAATTGGAATTTTTCTAAATTTAATTCGTTTAAAATAAATTTTAGCAAACTTAATATTGTTATATTATATGTATGCAAAATTCTGTAATTCGAAAACCGTAATATATCAAAAAAAGGTTAAAATTCTTACCGCCTCCTTTAATTATTACGAATTAATATCTTCTAAGCAAAATATCCTGCCTGTTTATGAGCATAAATGACACCATTTTAATTTATACCGCAGTATTTTTAGCCTCGACTTCAATTGATACCACTTATTTTTTAACAATACTTTTTCCTTATTTATCGAAGTTATATATTAGTTTCTTTTTTTTTTTTTTTTTAAATAAAGTGCAGTGAAAATGAAGGCGGGGCTAAAAATACTCCGGAATAAATTAAAATGTTGGCATCTATGTATAAGAGGGCAAATAAAGTCTCCGAAGCGTGACTGATTGTCGTCATATCACATAATCCCATGTTTTGGGATAAAATTGTATCATGTTAAAATATTAAAAATACGCTAATATATGTACAGTAGAGCCTCGCTTATACGAAAAATGGGAACCGAGAGCACCTCGGATAATCGAAAACTCGGAAAATATGAACTCTGTCGTAAATCGGAGAGGAAACATACGGAAAACTTTAAAATGGAGGAAAACTTAATAAGTGAAGTAAAATAATACATATATTGCATATTTCAATGTAGTCAATTAAAAATGCAGTTATGCATGTATGTATTGTATTAATACATACATATATAAATTATAAAATACAGTGATGTATAGTAAAATTTGTCAAAGTTTATCTACGCCATTTGTCAAAAGCCACGCCTCTTTTGAGGCGTGGCCTTTTCAGGACTACTTCGGTTAACCCGGAACTCGTCTAATCGGGGCTCGGATAACCGCAACCCTGCGGTATATGTTTAATATACCTGTCTACTTAGCTTTCTGCAAAGTTATAATTGGCAAATATTATTTCTTTATCATTTTACTGAGTATTTATATGTGTGTAATGTGTAAGTATATGTACATAGATATAAGTACTTTTAGATATATAATTTTGAAATGTATAACAAAAATTATACTTAATATAATAAAGTTAATGTTTCTGCTTTTAAATATGTAATTTGCTCTGGAATATATCTTAAATGTAAAACCATTTACAAAGGCATGGCTCCCAATATTTTAATTTATTCCGGAGTATTTTTAGCCCCGCCATTATTTCGTACTACTTATTTTTTATAAGTAATTTTGTCTTAGTTTATCAAAGGTATATATTGGGAAAAAAATTTCTATAAATAAAGTAGTGCGGAATAAAGGCGGGGCTAAAAGTACTCTGGAATAAATTAAAATATTGGCAGCTATGCAAAAGAGGAAAAAAGCTGAATCAGAAAAAAAAAGTGTATGTAAAAACCTCAACAAATAACTATTAATGTTAGCAATTTTATTTTCTGCCAAAACTTTAACACATTTCTCTTTCTTTTAATCTCTCTTTCTTCTCATACTTTTAAAATTGTGACTACTTTTTGAAATACCACATATTTATACAAAATTAGTAAATATTTATGACTAAATTACATATTTTTATAGATTTAGTATTACATTACATTCTAATGTCACATGATAAATATAAGAAAAAAAATCTAAGCTTTAAATTATACCACTAATCTCTATTTATTTCAATTTCGCTCACCAATGGACGATTAATCAGTTCTAGAGCAACTTTAATCAATGCAGTTCAACCCAATCCAATGGTTTTATTTCTATTGTTCATTTTAATGGATAGTTATTGTCCATTATGATTACTATTTCTATTAATAAAATGACATATGATGCTATCTTAAAAATTTTTACCGTGTTAACGAAGAAATATTTTATATTTGAAAAGTATCTTTTATATTCTTAAACATTAGTTTCACATTCCAGTAAAGAGATGAAATATTTACTCTAAAATTATTATTCTGCTATAATTCTCGAGATAAAAAGGGGAACGCGGTAACCTGATCGGTAGAGCACCAAGCCCTCAATTGAAATATTGCTGGTTGGATAGTCGAGCCGGGCAAAGACTGTTAATGGTGGCTGAAGCACGTAAAACCGTTGTGGTGGCAATGTTCTCCCGATTCCTATCAAAATTATACCCGTAGGAGTCATTGAACCGGGGGAGTCATCCGCTGCGTAGAGGATTAACATTGTGATGGCATGTGTCCGTACCAACCTTAACCCTTTGCGGCGTAAGGTAATTGGGATCATTTAAAATACACTGCCACCGGAATTCACGAACAAAATTAACATGAAAGGATCTGACGACCTTTTCTGCTATGTTGTAAAAGTAAAAATTTTTTAAAATTTTTCCGGTATGAGTTTTTGCAGTTGGAACTTAATAATTGCGTCCTCGCAGCAAGGACAGTGCGCCGCAAAGGATTAAGGAGTGAATCACAGACCTTCGCCAATTATTCATAGTGCAGCACTAGTGCTGTGTTAAATTTACTCAACCTTAAAAGTTTTTTTCCTAAGTCAAAAACACCACTTTTAGGAACCATTTTTGATGTGTAATCTATCTTCATGGCAAATACACACTTCATTTTCAGAAACTGCAATGCTTTTTGATAATTACATTTAATTATTACATTATATCCCATTTTTTAAAACATATTAATAGTTTAAATGAAATTCTTTGATTATTTTGTTTTGAAAATTTTTATAATTCTTACTTTACAATGAATTATTTTATAGTCTAATATTTAAATATGCATGCTGTAATATTAAACTAAAAAAGAAATGCATCTTAGCGTACTAAAACCCTAAATTAACCGCCATGTTGTTAAATGTCTACTTCAAGCTCTCTTACGTTTTTCAAATGACTGGAAAGTGAGTTTTGTAAAAATAATACTCATTTACAGTACTTAAAGATTATCAAATTAATTGGCGGAAAGAGCTTCAAATCTCAAAAGAGGCAATTAAAGACTCGCTGAATTCAGCTTAAATTTTATCACTCAATAAAATTTTAGAATAAGTTCTTTTATGTTGATATTCCGTTGAATTAATCCCAGTGAAAAGGAAATTTGAGTAAATGGAAAAAAGCCACTTAGTTAAATAAATTTAAATGTCATAACTTTACTAAAGATTTAAAAATTTTGGCTTCAGGACTTTATTTTCATAATAAGAAAGACATTTAGACAATTGCGTCAGTCTATACATTTTTTTTAAACTATATTTTAGAATTTTTAACAATATTATCTTGAATAGAAAGCTTTTACACGTATGTATTCGGTAGGTAAAATAAAACTAGAAGAGTTCGCACACAATGCAACAAATTAATATAAAATAATCCAATTATTATTTTTTTGCTAAACTATTGCTAAATAATTTTGACTTCATTCCTTTTCTATACATTTCTATAACTACTTTTTGTTATGCTATAATTTAAAGCATCAGCTGCAGTAAAATAAAGATAGCTATTTTGAGCAATCGTCTCTTACAAGGTATATGTGATTGCGCTTAGTTACAACAACAATTAAATTGTTAAAATTAATAATTGAACATAAATGACATTGTTGTAAGGTTTTTCTAAACATATATTTTTGTATTAGGAGTGTATATTTCAATTCAATATTTAAAAAAAATGTATCAGAAAATTTAAAGTAATCTAAGAATAATTAAGAAATTTTATTTACAGAAAAGTTTTAAAGTATCTGAAAAAACAAGACCAGATAATACAAATTAGCATTGAGGTGCTAGATAACACATTTAACTTAAAATTAGTACTGTTCTTTTTCTACTTGAATGGTTCCTTTTTTGATGACCTAAACTGATGTTGTCCATAGTCGTTGCACTTATGACTTTCGTGCAACCATTTATCTGCCTCAAATTAACCCATTCGAGACGAATCATATACTGTATGTGGAATGTATTTTCGAGACAAAAAAACGGGTAGAACACCGTGTGTCCAATGATACACAGCTAGTTCTGCCTACTTTTTTGCCCAGAATCCGCCCACTGTTCGTCATTTATTAAAGTTATTTTCTCAAAATATTCCGCACAAAAATATTCCAAATACCAAACTTAAACTTCACTTGGTTTGAAATCTTCACGTTTCAGTCCTAAAAACTTTTACGTTAATTTTATTTACTTTATTTTATTGAAATTTTAACAATTACAGTCCTTAAGAAATTCTTGAGAAAGTTTTTTTTTATTATTATTACTTTATTTTATTTATTTATTTATTTATTTATTTAATTCTTTTTTTTTTTTTTTTTTTTTTTTACTCAATTTTATCGCTTTTGTTTAAGCAGACGATAATTGCACAAAGATTGAGCATCATATTTGAAAATTTACCAAAACTAAACTGGCATACAATAAAATTAAATAATTTGCGATGTATTTATCATAAGCTGACATTGGCACGCAAGCGGTAAATACTACCATAAGTGTGACTTTAGTCAATCGTTGCCACTCCTAAATAATGTCCAGATTTTGGGGGCTAAAAATCGACACAATTTTGCTCATTTTTGAGAAATCTTTTTTTTTTTTTTTTTTAAATATAAAAATACACCAGGTTGGGACATATTAAATAGAAGTTTTTAGCTTCCTGGAAATACCTTCTAATTCGTTTTGTAATTGTCCTACATGTAAAAGTTTAAAAGCGTTTCTTTTCAGTTAGTTTATAAACGTTAGAATGATCATCTATTATTTTATTCTTGGAAAAATCATTGCGTTTAGTGTGCAAAATGTATCGCATTTAATTTGTCAAAAACATATTATTTTCATAAAATGATTACAAAGTTAAAGAGTTAATGTATATTTTTTATTGCTTTTGTCAATGAATATCTTTAAATTCATATAACGTTTCCAGTTGTAAGTTAATCAGTTTTGTTTTTAAAGCATATTTCAAATAATGGTGATGAATAAAGCTTATATTTTAGTTTCAGATTGCTTTTAATAAAATATCATTATATCTTGAGTAAACACTTCATTGCATTTCTACCATCAGGTGAACATAGACATTCTAAATCCGTTATTTCAAATAATACGCCCTCTTCGATCACATAAGTACATGGAGTAACAATCCAAAATAAATTATAAAAATTATTTTGTTTGCACAGTAGCTATCTAAAGAAGCTTGATAATCCTTTAAGGATTAAGATTTTAAATTCTTAGTTATGAGGTATGGCAATATTTTACATCTATCTTCACTTGAACGAAAGCATAAGTAGAAGCAACAAAATGAAAGAAATGAATAGGGAAAATTTTCAGATTATACATGTTTTTCTATTAAAAAAACATTTTCCTTACTTTCATATTACTTTAATTTTAAAAGTAAGGAATATTTTAACTTATTTGATTGCATTCTTTAAAGTTTTTCACGCGACATTAATCTTAAGTTTAGAGTACTTAACAATTACTTTTAACATTTGTAATAAAAGTTTGCAAGTACTTTAAAATACTTTGTTTATAATTATTTCAGTCGTATTTTTGTTGCTAGGCGCATTTTTATCCGCATATTTTCTTTTTATAAGTTTATTTGTTATTTCTCTTTACGCGAGAGCATAAAAAATATATTGTTGAGTATTTTTTTTCCCTTAAAACAAACAATTTTTTTGTTGATATAGCCAGAGCAGTAATCGAAAAAAGGTAATCGCTCACTCATTGGCTGTTTAGAGAATGATTTATGATGCACTTTATTCAAATGTAACATTAAATTATCGCTACGAATTTCATTTCGATAGATTGGTAATAAGAAAATCATATTTTTTATATTAACGATAATGAGTAACATAATTAAATAATATTTTCAATATTAATACTAATTATGTAACAACCCTAACAACACACTTGTCCACAATACATCCGGAAGATATAAATAGGATGTCCACATGTGTTCTTATAATCCGTAGGATATCCTGAGGATGTCATTTGGAGAACGTGTGCTGTTAGGGAAAATACTTTAAATAAATAAAAAAACAAAATTACCTCCCACACAGCACATTCGTCCCCACTTTGTTGATTTCTTGTCACGTTTGTCCAAAATACGTCCCTCATCAGAAGTGATGTCTCATTATTTTCACTTATAATTATAAATTTAAACCATCATGTTAAAAATATATTTTACGTGTAACAAATTTAGATGTGAGATATTCGGATAACTTCTTAAACGAAACGTGTCGATCGAATTCATCACAATGAACAGTCCTTGTAATTTAACACGTTTATGCCGGTAGAAAAGTATCCGAGAACTAGCAATAATCCCTGTCCAAAGAAAGTACACTTAATACTGCTTTGTTAAATAAACCCTTGTCGATTCATGTTCTTAGCGAGTCTAAGACCATGATTTGACAATGATTTATTGAACAAAACAGTTTTAAGTGTACTTTTTTGATATCGGAATTTCAAGTGCTCGGAATCTAGTGCTCGGATACTTTTGAGTAGACTATGCAAACAAAAGGAGCCGGCGTGAACGTGTTAAATTCAACAAAATTTGCAGCGTACTTCTTTCAAAAATTGGATGAGTTTATTACAAGCAATTATGGCATGCGCAGTTACGCTAACAACCATATATTCCTCCTCCTCTTCTCTTTTTACTTTCCCGCCACCGCCAATTGCAATTGCATTTCATTTCACGCTTATGTTGTTTTAGCAGTAAGTTAAACAAGTCTTTCTCTTCTTGCTCATTCTGGATCTGATGATAATTATAAATTAAATTAAATTATTAAGCTCACCAAAAATTTATGTCAGTGTCAAAATGTCGTAATTCAAATAATGATGTAGAATGTCAAAGCATATCATTTGCTTTGATTTTCTGTAACTTCCATAAAACTTGGGGACCATCTTACATTTTTGTTGGTTTCATGTATTATGGATAAAATCTGGATGTATATTTTACATCAAACTAGAGGTGATTTTACATGAAATGGATGAAAACAAAATATACATTTGCATCTAAATTTAGTTGATTTTACATTATATGAAAATTATTATTGAAAGTAATGTTACATTTTTGGTTACGACATCTCAACCTAAAATCTGCTTAAGCAAGCAGCAGATTTCAACGTAATGATCAAGAATACGACACATCAACGTAATTGGGATGAATTGTGTCGTATAGGCAATTCCTAATCGAAATTTAGTTTTTTTTTTTTTTTGTTATATACATAATGGGCATAAAATAACGAGAGATTATCACAGCGCTACAGCTCTTACTGTAATATGCCAAATGTAACAAATATTTGCGTACATGCTCACCAGAGTATGCCATTTCGACTTCTGAAGAAATTGTTTCAAAAATCACCGATAGGGGAATATTTCGTTCTATTGTCAAGAAAATCATAAGAAATTTGCATAAATGCATTCCGTATAGAAGGATCATGAAGATGAAAAGAGAGGTTGGAGAATTCTCAACATTCATAGACAAATCATCATTTTTTGCTATATTAATCAAATCAGCAGAGCAATAATGCAAATGCTGTCAATATACTTAGAATTTTTACGATACCACAACTGCAGCAAAACTGATGTCTCAATCCCCCGTGTTTATGCTAGTTGGTGCGCCACCTCACTTTGGACGTCAGATGAAAAAAACCCTAGCTGTAAAATTTCTTGAACAGCCAAATAGCTAGTCATGCATTCCCCATGCCACAACCACTATGATCGTCTATATAAATCCTTGTGATTTTGGGTAACGGAAGGGAAAACCCTTATGATCAAAGATATTTTTCTGACATTTCGACTTCAAAGTATAAGAGAACGTTAAAAACCAGCCGAATAAAGGCCGATATTCTTCAATCGTCCATTGAAAACTTCGTATACCGTACCGTATGTAGTTGTTGAAACCTCTGAATGGTGATCTTTTTGAGCCAAATATGTAAACAACAACTCATGTTGTTTACTATAAATAAAGAAACTGTTAATTACTGTTTTAATTGGCAATTGTTCATTAATTTCACAAAGATTACCATAGCGGTAAATTTTTATACTTTTTTGTCGAAACTGAAAACGCATATTCTGCTGTGGTTGCACCCAAATTTTTATTACATTTTCCCCATTAGAAGATTAACTACGGAGCTCTGAATACCTCACATTCTTTTATGCCTGTTTTATCTGAAATGCTAATAACCATTTTTTTTTTAATTTCTGTTACCAAAAGGTACTTGATTTTTTTTCCTTTTTTATAATAAATGTTAAACTAAATCCTACATCATGACTAATTATATTTTTATCATTTTTCTTTTTCTAATCAGCTCCGTTTTAAAAGATTTTTGCCCCAAAAATTTTATCCAAAATATTTCAAAACAAAACACGCATTAACTTAAAAATCAATCTAAAATTAACACGTCGACGTAAAATTAATCGATATCATTGATTTGTACCTTATACTGTTATAATACGCGTAAATATCGGATTTTTTTTTCTCAATTATGTAAACTATTAGATGTCTGTTTTAATCACATTCAGAAATTTAATAAGGAAAAATATACATCGCTATGTGAAAATATGTACTGATTACAAAATCACGATAAAAAAAAAAAAAATCTTATAAAATAAGCCTGTCACATAAAATAAGGACTTTTGCCGGTTTTACTTCTCGAATATCTTTCTTTGAAGGCTTTTAGTCAAGACAATTGTCTTATGTGACTTTATTAAAAGCACATCTTCTCGAATTTCCTATATTTCCATTTATTTCAGTAGCAGAGGCAATTTCTGTTGAAATAAATTGGTGAAATATAATATTATGGCTGTCGGCATTTGTTCTGACTGAATTTAGTTTAGATGTCAAGAAAATAACTAATTTTAGCTCTTATCGTAATTGTTGCAGTATTTTTATATATATATACTCTAATGAATGCGTGAAATATGACGGGATTTTATATTTCCAATAAAATAATTTTAAAGGTATAAATGTATTTTTATCTAAAAAATTATTTATTTAATTGTATGAAGAATATTCAAAATTTATTGTGTGTCAGTATAAATGAGACGCAAAAACGTCATGTCAGAAGTATATTAATTTTTGGTATCTTTGTTAATATTTAACATGAATATTTTAACATTTTCAAAATATTTTCTTTTAAGTATCTAGATTCGCCAAAGGAGCCTTTTGAACAGAAACTAACAAAACTATTTTTTTAAAACCAAAACAGTCTTAAAATTTTAAAGCAGCATAATAATATTTAAATCCTTATTAATATTTAACATGAATATTTCAGCAATTTTAAAATTATTTCCTTTAAGTACATAGATTCACCAAAGAAACCTTTTTGAACAGAAACTTACAAAAACTGTTTTATAAAACCAAAAACAGTCTTAAAATTTTAAAGCATTTCTTTAACCGAGACGTTATACGACAGACTATGCGAACATATACGGCTTTGTATATAATCGTGAATTTTTGTGTGTGTGTGAGATAGGTTTTTTTTTTTTTCTTTCTTTCTTTCTTATTGCTTTTACAAACAATATCTGCATATTATTACTTAAATTACGAATGTATAATATACATTTAGTAAGATTATTAATTTAAAAAGCATACTGCAGGCAAACGTTTCATTGTTTTTTAATACAAATTTCAGCTATAATTAAAAACATACACTGAGAAAAAAAATATATACCGCCTTCATCTAGAATGAATAAGTGGTCATTTTCTAAATCCCTTAACTAAAAATATAGATTTCCGAGCTATACGCATAAAGCATGCAAATAAACTGAATAGACGAAATTATCGAAAATTTCTAGTCTACACATTTCTAGATGGTGAAACAATATTCTGAATATTCTGAATCTTTTGTATTGCGAGAAATTCTCGCTTGATTTTCTAGAATTGGGTAATAAACCAAAATTATAGTTGCTGAAACCGGCCTCTTGTTTTCGCATTTATTTGCAGAGATTTTTAAATAACTTTGCCCTCGAGAATGTAGGCAAACGCTCTAGAATTCTAATAGGGGCTTCTTAAACTCGCTTTTAACAGGGGACTAGAATTTATGAGGATGACAGGGAACTATTTTTTCTAGAGTCACAATTTAGATTCTGTATGTTAGTTACAGATTTTTTTTTCTCGGTGTATACTTGATATCGTTGAATTCGATTATCGTTGAGTTCGTTACATCTCATAGAAACTTTAGTAATGCTACATGCCACACGAATTTCATTGTACGCTGAAAAAACAATCACTTTTAATGATAGTATATCGCAAATATACGTAGTTTTCAAAATAATTTCAATACTATTGAGCAATAATTTCTTTTCTCTTCGGTACATCAAGAACCCACAAAACTAATTAATCGGGAAAAAAACAAAGTTGTTTAATTAACTTAAAAATAAAATGAGACTTTTACAAATTGGCTGACATAAACCGCATGTTTCTATTACGAATATTTTAAAATATATGGGAAAGTATATTTTTGCTTCTTTTAATCACATCTGCAGAAACTGTTAAATGCATACCCTCCAACATACTAATTAATATTCCGTAGTATTGTTAGCCCCGCCTTCTTTTTCACACCAGTATATTTTTAGAGTATTTTTCTTCTTGTTTAATCGCAATTGCATTTGGAGAATATTACTCTAAAAATATATTGGTGGGAGAAAAAGGGCGGGACTAACAATACTACGGAATATTAATTAGGATGTTGGAGGGTATGGTTAAGTGTTTAATTATTTCGAAACATTATTAAAATTAGCCTTTAGTTCATACCACTTTTTAGGTTGAATGATTTTCTTTTTATTTTACCGTAACTATATATTGGAAAAACTTACTGCGCAAAAAAGTGCTTTGTAAACAGACAGGAATTAACAGTATTAAAGAACAAAGAAAGTGCTAGGTTGATACTATCTAAAAATAAATTTCACACCAATATTTTTCATTAGTGTTCTTTGACTTATTTAATCGCAGATATTATTACAAAGGAATACTAAAAAAATCTCTCTCTCTCTATATATATATATATATTGGTTGTGAAACAGTCCGCAATAATTTTGTATCTCTGGAATAAATTTAAGAGTTGACAGCTTTGCATGTGTGCAACATTTATCATCTGACCTGAATATTAAATCTGTTTTTCTCCAAATAGAATTTTTCACGATTTCTAAATTTTGAAATAATATTCCTAAAATACATTAGCTGTTATTCACCAATAACTTTGACTCCCGGTCGAACAGAAAAATTTGAAAAGCGCATAAAGGCGTGGTGATAGTTTTCAGCAAATTTTGACGCATTGTTTCTGCCATCTAGCGGTACATATATTTTCAGATTTTTTACGGGAAAATAACCAATCAAAATTTATGTGAAATCCTAGACGCTAGATGGCAGAAACAGCGTGCCAAATTTTGCTGGAAAGCTGTACCCTGCCTTCAGACGCTTTTCAAGTTTCTGTGTTGAACCGGGAGTCGAAGTTAATGGTGAATACGGCCGTTAGTCTTCGTCGGTCTGTTTACAATCTTATTTCCGTAAATAATTTCATAATTTCTTAAAATTTATTAATGTTATTTTAGTTTATAATAGCATGTTTTCAATTTCTAATATTAGAACTGTCGCAAGGAATTTTTGAGAAACGTTTCAAAAAATATTTGTAGGAGTATGACTAATAAGGAGTTCTTCTTTAAAGCATACTTTTATATCTGAATATTGCAGAAACCATAACAACAATCGAAAATCATAACTTTATACAGAATCGGACAATTTTTCCTATTGTATATTATATGATTAGCATATTTGTAATAAGAATTGGTGTACAGGGACAGACATATTTTGGATTAACGTAGAAATTATTTTAAGTGCATTTTATATTGTGTAATGCATGTATAACTTTTATTGTGAATTTGATAGCAAGAATTTCTAATGCTAAATTTTGATTGACCAATACATGCAAACTGGAGCCGATTACTTGATAAAAGGGCACAAGTTGTTTGTTTATGGATCTTCTGTAACCTTACGAAAACATGAATATATTATAATAATAGCCTTACAATGTTAGAAATTGTTTCACAATCTATGAGGTGAACATGATTGTTTTTATTGTTTATTAATAAATGGGAAAGACTGGTCATTAGGATATTATAATAATAGCTTATAATGTTGGAAATAGGGTATATCCCAGTATCACTAGGATATTATAATAATAGCCTTACAATGTTGGAAACTGTTTCATAATCTATGCAGTGAACATGATTGTTTTTTAATATCTATTCATAAATGGGAAAGACTGGTCATTCTCATTTCTTCTTTATCATTCAAGCAAACTTGAATGATATTTGCAAAGTCTGTCTGCTGAAGACGATGTCATTAATGTGCTGTATTGAGGAAAATCTCTAACCATTCCATCCATGGAGACATGACACTCCATTACATGTTGGGGAGAATCACTCCCCATATCACAGCTGCAGAATCATTAATGACGATTAGTCCTATGCTGCAACGTATTTCATTAGAAAGTATGCGTGTTTAATAGTATTTAATTCTGAGAACACTGCAAGAGCCCTGCATCGGGTCGGGTTGACTGTTATTTTTTCTTGCGGGTCGGGTTTGGTTTTCAACAAGTCGATCTCGGCTTGAGAACACCTTTCAAAATATTTTTTTACAATTATAAACATAAATTTATAGGCATGTTTACAACTATGTAACTAATTTAAACATTCTGCACATACCAAACATGTATAGTTTGTTTGGTTGGTTGGAGGATTTAAAGCCGATTGACTGCAGATGTGTCCTAGACCTATAGGGAACCCTCCGTTTGAGTCTTTCTAAGGGGTCCTAGCCCGTATTTACTAGTGTTTCGGAGGAAACCACGGAAAACTCCGAAAGGCTAGGTCGATGAGCGCAACCTATCGAACCTGACACCTACCACCTACCAGCTTCGAGCGCAGAACCGCTCGGCCGCTGGTAGGCAGACATGTACCGGAGCTCCCTATTCGTATCCGAGGATAACCGCCAGAAAAATAGATCCGTATTTGTATCTGGATCTGTTTTCTTTTCTTCAACGGAACTAATATGTATCTTTTGTAGAAATTGTATGAAAATTAGAAAAGTATTATAAATCTTTCTCGACTGTTGTTAATATATAAATTAAAGAAATACAAATACAGTATAACCTCGCATTTACATTCTGGAAATTGAAAAGATTTCGCAGTTTACAAGTTTTTTTTTTACTTTCTTCTATATTTAGTAGAAGAAAGTAGAAATTGAAAAGATTTCGCAGTTTAAAAGGTTTTTTTTTTTTTTTTTTTAACTTTCTTTTATATTTAGTAGAAGAAAGTATTAGATTCTATCAACTTTTGGTGTCAACCGCTCGACGAGTGGAACTGCTATACAGCGATTTCTGCAATTTCAGGGGAGGCTATATCTCAGGTTCTGTTGCGTATAATCCAACAAAACTTGATATGTGAGAAGACCAATATGAGATATTATGCTGATTCATTTTGAATGCCTATCAGCCAACAGGTGGCGCTGCCACACAGCGATTTCCGCAATTTAAGGAAAGGCTATATCTCAATAACTACTGCACAGAATTTCATATAAATTTGTATATAGGTGCCATTTAATATATATTAGCGCCTATCAACTTCTGGTGTGAACCGCTCAACAGGTGGCGTGCTACACAGCGATTTCCACAATTACAAGGAAAGCTATATCTCATGTTCTATTGTGTATCATCAAACAAAACTTAATATGTGAGAAGGCGAGATTATGAGACATTATGCTATGCTGACTCAGTTTGAATGCTTGTCGGCCAATAAGTGGCGTTGTTATACTGCAAATTTCATCGATAACAGGATGGCTATATCTCAACTTCTATGCCATATAACTGTACGAACCATGATATTTGAGATAACCATTATAAAAACGGATTGTTTAAGAAGTTATTTATAGACGATAAAACTGTCTCTCTTTGGATATTTAGTGTTAGATTTTCCTAAGATGAAAATTATTTGTATTCATCACGTTAAACTTTTTAATAATAATTATTCGCACTTAGTGAATTTGACAGAAAAATGTAGAAGAATGTCTTGTGGTGGCCACAACATACTAGTTTTTTTTTAGAATTTACCAAGAGTGTGACAACGAAAATTTACTTTATTTTATATCATGTTATATCATGTGTACCTTGCTTTGCATGATTTTTAGATGAATTAGTAATGTTGATTTATTTTTCGGGTTGGGTTCGGGTCGCAAAAAATTCTCTGTTGCGGGTTCGGGTCGGTTTTCGGGTTGATGAAAATATTTTTGTCGGGTTCGGGTCAGGTTTCGAGTTGATGAAATTTTTTTTGTCGGGTTCGGGTCGGGTGTCGGGTTGATTTAAAATTAATCTGTCGGGTTCTGGTCGGGTAAAACCCGACCCGCGCAGGACTCTACTGCAGACCAATCATTTCGTTAAATATCTTCAATTTCAAAGACCTGCACGACTATTTCTGTATGATGAAGCGTAGCATTGTCATCCATAAAGAAGTACGCACCACCTCTAACAAATGCATGTGAGACATGAGAATACTGGTATCATATCAGTCATTCGATTTTTTTGAAAGATGTAAATTTGAGTATGGCTTTCAAAAATAATATCTCCTTTCATAAGTACTCTGACTCTTCCAAATCGGCCCATTTTAATAATTTAGGAGGATTAATTATAAGTTTCATTATCTCGCTAAGAGTGTAATGTTTGTAATCATTCATAATAGCAAATCTTCCCTTATCAGTATCTCTTGTATCTAGTATTTTTTTTTTTTTTCTGGCACTACAGAAGCCATCATCTCAGACGGTCCGACGTAAGTTATACTGCTGGTAATGTATATAAACCACGTTTTTACCGTCTCTTGACAGCGATATATAATTATGTTGATGCTCAGTAACCTGTTACATATGCCTTATGATGTCTCTCATTGTTCATCGTTGATGTTTTATTAAATTTTGACAACATACCGGTCATCAGTCGCCATTGTTGCATTTGATAATAACGTCGCTGTTCTTTTTATTAGGATTGTAGAGGGCAGATATAAATGATCTCAATCTCTTCCATTACACTAGACTAATTTCGACCTTTTCCGATACTACAAATACAGGACATCAAGTACCATTATCTAGATAACGCCTCGTGGATCGCATGTTCATTCAAACAAAAGTTAGTAGCAAATAGATACCATTGGAATCTCTGTGCGCAGTGCAATGTCCCCCCCCCCCACGAGATTTCTGAGCATTCTATGACTATGTTATTTATACTTTTTTTTTTTTTCACTCCTCCTCTCCTTTATATGGTATATTTTGCGCTTATGTTCTGCTGATCTAATCTCTAGTGACACTGTTTCAGATATTTATTGTAGTTGATTAATTATTTCTTAAAGATGAAACTTCAAATTTTTTAATGTAAAATTGCATGTTCATGTAATAAAAGCAAATTATGGAAATCTAAAAACTGTTATTACTATATATATATACATATATATATATATATATTCTATATATGTATATATTCTATTTAAAAAAAAAACTAAAATATAACTCAATATAACCCATAAAAAAATTGTTTTTTTTTTTTTTTTTTTTTTTTTTTTTTTCAATCTCTAATTAAAAGATAATGTATTAATCCTAAATTAATGACGTACAGATAAAAATAAATAAGAAAAAATATAAATGTTGTGTGCTTTAAGAGATTATTAATATTGTATGCTTTTAGAAAGACTATTATTACTTCCTTTCTAATAATTAAAGGTTTATTAATAAAATGAATATCTTTGTTTTATCCTTTTTATTAGCCATGTAAAAAACCGAATAAAATAATTGCCATATTTTTTCATCGTTTGCATATTTTTTTCCACCCGAAGCATATTGGTGTTTTTATCAACTTAAAATAATTAGTCATTATTTGTTGTGGTAAATCTAAACAATGAATGATGACGACATTATGAACACTGCTTGAAAAAACTAATTACAAAACTATTCACGTTCAAAAAATAAGCAAATGAATAAATGAATAAAATACATTACATGATTGTGATTAACATTTACGGCTATATTTTTATAAGTTTCATGTTTTATGATAATAATTAATTATATAAACAGGAACTCTAATAAAACTTTAGTAAACATTTTACTAGCATATGATCAAGAATGAATAGTATTTCTGATGTGTCGATATTATGCTAAGTTTGCAAATTTATATTAAATTTTTAGCAAAACAAAATATATGATCAATTTAATTAATAGATATTTATTAAAACTATTGAACACGTGTACTATTTTAAATCACCAGAAATTTAAAATAATTTACAAATTAATTTATCACATGAATAAACTTTTAATGTTTTTCACTAATATTTAAATTTTCATCAATATGTCTTAGCTACTTATCAAATTATTTATAAATAAATAATTTCTTTTCATGCAGAAAAAAATACTTAAGTAAATAAATATTAAGAAGCAATTGCAAGTACTACTGTCATATGAATGTTGATGGGGGGTGGGAGGAGAATAATTTATACAGTCGGTAACAAAAGTGTCCGAACACTAGCGAAAATTCCTATGTATAAAAAGTACGCTTAATACAGTTTTGCTAAATAAATCCTTGCCGAATCATGTTCTTACACTGACTAAGATCAGGATTCGACAAGGATTTCTTTAACAAAACCGTATGAAGTGCACCTTTTTTACATAGGAATTTTCGCTAGTGTTCGGACACTTTTGTTACCGACTGTACATGCCATGTAAAACTTTAACTAACAAAAATTAGTTTTTGAGATATAAGAAACATAAAATTAATTAGATTTAACTATATTCTAGCTTTCTTTCTACGTAAAAACATATCACTGTCATGGAAAGGTAGACAGAATTAAAAACTTGAACTAATGAGAGTTGATATGAGGGGTAAAGAGGATCACCTTTTTCATTTACATGCATCATTCAAAACATTTTCTTCATTTTTCTTCATAATATTTTGTTATTCGGATTAAATAGTTTTTACGTTAATTTTGAAACGTTACATGCACTTTAAAAATAATAATATGAGAATCAAACATTCAAACCGTGTTTTCTCCTTTGGATACAATTTTTCTGACAACACAAAAACTAATAAATAAATTAAAAAATAACTAGACTTAAATCCTAATTATCGTTTGCTTAGGTGTATTACTAGATTCTAGTAAAACATGTAGACACGTCTTGGTAGCTATGCAGTAATACTATTTTTATGTTAAGTTATATAAAAAAATCATTAACTCATTTTTTTTTTTTAATTTTGGAGAAAATACATTTTGGATGTTTGCTCCTTATATATAATAGATCGCACAGACTGAAATACAATAAATATCATTTGCGTGTTTCTGTAAACAAATCAGACACGAAATTTATACCTATTTCGAGAGAGAACTGCTCATTTCAATTACGTACATCAAATTCAGGCATAGCTGTCAAACTTTCTAATATTTTAATAAATTTTATAACCACTATTTTTTAAAGGAAAACGTCATATATATTTTCGACGATTAAATAAACTGAAAACAATTGTGAAAATTTCCTGGTATTAAGTCTACCTTGGAAATTGGCACCTATTAAATTCAGGGCATTTTTTTAATTCTTTACAGAAATCAGAACGAGAACAATTAGACAACAGATAAACGAACAGAAATCATAGGCATTTTTATCAAAGCATTAAAAATGCATAAAACACCAAAAACTTCCATTTATATCCCCTATTGTATCTGAATATTTGTGTGTGGCCTGATATCATTAACGCTAAATATACCATATTCTACAGATAACATGCTTTTTTGAATGTGAATATACAGGTTGATTCAAAATTAATATAGTGATTACAAGCAGTTATAACTATTTAACTGAAAAGGTTTTATCCGTAACAGTTACACAAAATGTAGAAGAAAGTTAAAATTTTGCTTATATACTGTAGAAATATATCTCCCCTTGGTAATATGGACAACATGCAAGTGGTAGTCCATTTTCACATTTTGCATGCTGAAGCATATCTGGAGTCACCAATTCAAGAGTACTAGAAATGCGCATGCTGAGTTCTGGAATTGTATTCGGAAAATGAATTTCAGTGGAGGTATGTGAAATATTTGTTTTTATGCTGTCTTTGCAAAAGCAATTCCAGAACTTAATTAGGAACTCAATTAGCACCTATGCAAGCTCAGATATAGATTTCCAATGCTGCTATCTGTAGGAGAAAAAATGTAACCTACTTTTTAAATGCAATATATAGTATATGAAAATTGAAAAATCAAATTTTTGAGAGAAAATCGACTTTGGGAGATATTCGGATTTCTTTTCTTTCGTATGGTTGTAATAAAAAGTATATTACTTACAGTTTAATTATGTGCTATTAAACATCTAAATTACTTACATTGCACAAATATGTAGATTAAAAAATCCATAATACGCCTTATACGATTAGACCAACAGGCTTCTTTGAGCCCAACTACACACCTGTCTCAAATGCTGACATCTGCGCATATTTTTTGCGCACTTGCATGCGAGGCTTAGTTACTGTCTATCTGCGTAGACGGAATAAAATTCTCAAATAATTTATGACTTGGAATGAAAATTCCTCTTTTTTAATATTATGACAATTGCGCAGTTAAGATGTGTTGCAACGTCACATGCTCATTCCATGGCAGCCAAACTTTAAAATTTTGAATTTTCCATCGAAACCTGTATGCATGTCAATTTGTGCCCAGTTTGCATTACTCCTTCTTGGTGCGTCGTTTTTTTATGTTATAGAGTGCATATGTGTTAATTTTTAAGGGCGTCTTTCCTTTCCATGAAACCATCATTACCTAATATATTAGCCTATGTAATACCGAATATAATTATATGAAAATTCCCCATTCAATGCAACTAAATCAAACCTAGATACCTAGAGCAGACAATTGGTTTTACACTACCTAATTACCACTTTTGAAATAATTTTCAAAGTTGCTAACCGTTCTAATTTTTGAATACTGGTATTTATAATAGAAATTTAATTGTTACCATATTTAATTATAGAAAACTTTTACAAGAGTTTATGAAAAGGTTATATCTAAAAACAATTACCAGTATCCAAAAATCGGAACGGTTCGCAACTATGAAAATTAATTTATATGTTAGGAATTTAGATTCATTTTTCTATTTTATCAAGATACTTTTATTTTGAAAAAGGAAACATTTTTTTTTTTTTTTTTTTTTTTTTTTTTTTTAAATAAAGTTAGGTCCCTTCTTAAATAAATAAAATATTGCACTATTTGATACGATTTATGTGTATATTAAAATGCATATCCTTACTCCATAAAGCTAAATCTCTATGGAAATTCATAAATTATTTTCTTTGTTATTATTTTTTTCGCTTTATTCATAGTCTGTAAAAGTCATTAATATGCATAAAAAGAGATGCCTCAAGAGAGTTGACATAAAACTTTTATTGTTACATATTAAAGAGATTTTGCCTTATAAAATAATCTTGTATTTTGTGCTCTTTTATTGAAAGTTTCATTATTAAAAAATCTCAGGAGAGCCATAAGTATACACTGTAATATACTTTGATAACATGAAAGCTCTTTTTTTTTCTCTTCTTTTGACAAAAAATTTTGTCTGAAAAATTTTATCACAATGTACAAACTAGATTTTTGTACAAAAGGGAAAATTCATACAATAAAATGTTTCAGTGTGCAGTGACGATTCTTTAAGTTTCTTAAGTTAAGTGCACAGTGAGAAATATTATGTTGTTTAGAAACACAGTTAATTTAAAATAAACTAAACATGCAATCACATTATGAAACAACTATATTATAGGTATCCTGACGAAATTTTAAAATTGACACTGAAGTGGCTCTGGTGATTTTTGCAAAGTCTTTTCTTACACAATTGCAATAAAATTTTATTCATCGAACGAACTTACAAAAGATAATAAAAGTCGCCAAGGGGGTTCTATACTAAAACTGTGCTCACTTTACTTTGCTGATGATAATATCAAGAGAAAAATCTCTATAAGACTATTCGATTAATTGAAATTGATATTTTAAAAATGAATAAATCTAAATAGAACTTTAAAGCTATTATGACCTCAGTTTTATCTGATATATATATATTTTTTATACAAGTAATATTTTTTAATTTAACATTCATGTATAAATAAGTGTTTCTTTTTATGTTCAAAAAATAAAAGAAATGAAAAGTTGTAGGCTTTTAATATCATTGGCAGCAGCTTGAAATTACAACTAAAAGAAAAATGTCTGGAAAAAACTCAAAAAATCGCATTTTTAAAAATCTAGTAAAAATAGCGAAAATTTAAAAGTATAATGAGAACTTGGACACATTCCTTCATCTAGAAAAATTTTTAGAACTGTACGTGCTATAATTATACATCTACACAGGCAAAGAGACCGACATATACGTTCTTTTATTAGTATTGAAGCAGGTTTTGGCTGTCTTGCACGAAACGTAAAAAACCTGTTTGACTAATTGAACTCAATAATTTAAAAATAAATAAAAAAGGAGGGGGTAGGAAAGCTATTATTAATATCAGTTTAAACATTTTTTTTTTTTTTTTTTTTTTTTCAGGTGAATAATGGAAATGCTTAAATTAATATCTTTAGATTGGTGACTGTTTTCGGCGCAGCTTTAATATGGAATCCTCCTTCCCTCCCGCCCCGGCAAATTAAAATATTTTTTTGGCATTTTGGCGATAAATTGAAATGGTTATTGCAATTGTTTAAGTAAGACATTGACATCAATCATCGCCAAAATGTCAAAAAGTAATAAAAGCCGCCAAAGATGTCCTATGTTAAAGCTGTGTCCACATTACTTTTGTAGACTATAAAATAAATAAATAAATAAATAATATATATATATATATATATATATATATATATGTATATATATATATATCCAATCGATTAATTCAAATTAATATTTTAAAAATTAATAAGTCAAAATTAATTTTAATTTGTTGCTATCTACCAAGGTTTGTGATTTTTTAAAATTTTTATTAAAATAGTAATAAAAAACTTTTTTTTTTTTTTTTTTTTTTACATCGGATTTCGTTGACTCTTTAAAAAGAAACTTATAACTAGAAAATAAACATAATCGAAAATACAAGATGAAAGATGGTTGAAGTAAAATAGACGACTAGGGCCGTCTCAGCGCAGGAGCTGACTAAACGAACCCATAGTTAAAATTAAAAATAAAGGGGTGATAAACTTTGTGGCTGGGGAGTACTGAAAGTAAGCGATGAGCAAATGAAAAAAGATTACGTGTTTCCGATGTATCATCAAACCTGTCGGTCAACTTGACACTTCTTTAAGCGTTTAGCAAAATCCACTGTGAAACGTATGAAACGTGGCAATCATATAAATGAGCAAATCACTAATATTCGAATTTCATTTTGTATTTTTTCAGTATTTTTTCTTTAAAAAAAAGGATCATAATTAGGTAATAAGTAAAACATAAGTAATTTATTTAAAGTAGATTTTTGAAAGAAAATTTACATAAAACAAACATTACGTATAGGAAAAAAAAAGGAAAATTCCACTTTTATTTCATATACGTAATAATTTAAAAGTTAAATAAAAGAATAAGAACTAAAGCATTTATAAAATAGAATACATAAATATTATGTTACATTTATAAACTTTCAGTTCCAGTATCGAATTCTATATAAAATAGATATGAAAATCTTACCTTTTATAATCCTTTAAAATAGAGCACATAAAGCATTCCAATTTCGAATAAGAGTCAGATAAATAAATTAGTCCTAAGTTAAATCGAACAATAACATTTGACAAAATAATGAATAGTATAAAAAATGTATGATATGAAATAAATAAATAAACATTAATGAGAATTAATACACTAAAATGAGAAAAGTTATAATAAAAGTTCAATATATGAAATACATACTTTTCAAACAGATATTTTTTTAATTAAAATCTTTTTATTAATGCTTTGGTATTCCAAATAAAGTTAAATTTTTTAGAGAAACGAGTCAACGACCTCAAGATTTCATACTGCATTTACACGTTTGCAGAATTAATTACCCACACATAAACTTCATTCAATACTTCGCCAAAATGTATTCATGTGCAGAACATAAATGCGTGTGGTAAATTGTATTCCAACCCGAGGAGATTGGACAAAAACTTAACTCATTGTTCATTGGTAAACTTCGATAATCTGTTGGAAAAATTGCGTTGACGGCGTCGCTATAGTACTTCCCCTCCCAGACATAATGACTTCGTACGAGAGATATTACTCCTGTAGACCGTAGCGGTTACTAGATCGTGCCGTCAATGGGCCGTCTAAAAAGCTAGACGGCGTGGAATATGACAGGTTTTGTCCGGTGAACGTTTCGCAGGCTTTGGTATAGTGCTGCCATCAGTTGCCATATAGGAAAGTTGATAACTCGTTGAGTGTTCTGTTTGATCGTCCGCGATGAACAATCCGCAAGTTCGTCCGGTAGGTTGTAGATCTGAGGGACAGGAGTCCAACGACATACCTCTGGACAAAAGGTCAACCCATTATTCATCGATAACCTTTGATACTCAATCAGAGAACTTTCGCTGATAGCGAAGCTACAGCACTATCATTAAACGCATTTCTAACATCACCCAATAAGATTTCCGCATTCGAATTCTGACCAGACACCATTATATTAAGCTATACTGGACATTCACGAAAAGTAAACCATCATAGTGACGAAACGGAGAGATCACCGTAGAAAGTAATACGCCTACATATAGAATATATATATACACTTATGATTGTGAAAATTGCAACACCATGAAGGGATTATGCAAGTTGAACCAAACTTACAGGAATGGTAAAGTGAGGTAAGGCATGCAAATGATTGGAATTACAAAGCGATAGCGCATGCGTGGAACGAGAACCAACTCCTTATGAGTCGTTTGTTCTTGGTATATAAAGGTCTGTAAAGGCGCGTTGAAATCTGTTTATCGTCCTCTGCCTGCGGTAAACGTTTAATTGGTGGCCAGTATACCTCGCCAAAAGCGAAGGACACCATACACACAACTAACGGAGTTCGTGCGAGTCAGCATCTTTTATATGCGAGAGGGTGGATTTTCGTATCCAGAAATCGCAATCCGCACGCAGTGTATTGTTACAACAATGATGCGTATTTGGTAGGAATTGACAGAGGAGAATCGTACAAGCCGAAGACCTGGCAATCTCGCTGCAATCTGGAGTACAATGAATGAAGAGTACGCGTCAGACGTTACGGGGGGGGGCGTCTGCTCCCACAGTGTGTTATCCTGCGTCATACTTCACAAACGCCTAGCATCATGGTGTAGGGAGATATTGGGTATGATTGTCGGTGACGTCTAGTGCACATTGAGGGCAACATCAACAGTGATTGCTACATGCGAGAAATTTTGGACCCAGAGGTCCTTCCCATCCTTCGACGCATTCCGAGTGCTGTATTTCAGCAAGACAATGCCTGTACACATGTTTCTCTGACTGCTCAAGTCTTCTTCAGCGCACAACAGGTTTCTCTTCTTCCATGGCCTGCTTATTCCCCGGATATGTCGCCCATCGAGCATGTCTGGGATTTCATTGGTCGGCGACTCGCTCATACAACTGGTGGGATTGAACTTTGACGTCAAGTCGAAGCTATCTGGAATTCCATTCCCCTAGATTACATTCAGAACCTATATGTTTCAATGCCACAACGTGTACAGGCTTTCATCGCTCAGTGTGGCTAACACACAAAGTACTGATTTCAGACGTTCTTTTTTTTATCGTTTATTTGCACCACTATCAGTAATATGTGGAATAAATTTCATGAAATTCTGACAATTCTTTCATGCGTTGCAATTTTCACACACATGAATGTATATATATATACGATAACAACTGGAATCTATGCGTAAAAAAGGGCAAAAATTAAGTATATAAAAATAATAATATTAATAATTTATCAAATGAAGATTAATCATATTTAAATAAGGAACTATGACATTAATTTCAAAATACTTTCCCTTTGCGACCCCGTTACCAAGGGCATATTATTGCAAGAGGGAAAAGCGCAAAAATATTTCTGTTAGTAGCAATGGATTGAATAATTCAAAGGGTCGCTATTAAATTGCCCGATTTCTTAGTAATAATAATAATGATAAGAGCTAAATAAAAATAATTACCAATAATTTAATGAATATTATGAGCCAAACAAATATTTTTATGCAAAATTTAATTAAGAAAGTGAAGTATCGTGTGACAATAAAAGGCAGAATGCTAGGGTTTAAATGTCTGTTAATTTTTACTGTTGAAATACGAAGGAAAGGTTTAGTTGTATGATAATTATCGATGAATTAATATTCTTATAAAATCAAGAAATAATATATTTAATTAACTAATTTAATGTTGTTGATAATTTAACGAGAATACAATTATATTTTTAAAAGATAAATTATTTGTAGTATCGTTTATAATAAATTTAAATATTTGCTATCTCTAGTGTTAAATTACAAAGGAATGTCTAGTTCTAAGAGATTAAAGCCATCGCTTGACAAACGTAAAATTTAAGAAGCATTCGTATTAATAAATTGTATAAAAACTTCACACGTCTCTTAAAGCATTATTTAATAAACCATATTAAAGATAATTCATTTTAGTATAATTTATAACAGGGTTTTTATACTTATAATTTGTTTATGATTAAGTATAAAATGAAATTAAATATTATTAAAGTGATAAAATGTTAAAATTATAATTATTAAATATAAAAGGCGCATTTTTCACTGTAAAAAAATAAAAGTTTACGTAGAATTACATATTAGCATAGCTCGATGTATCCGCCCTTTTTTCAGGACATTTTCAAAGATGAAAAATGTTCACTTGTTTTGCTACTACTATATATATATATATATATATATATATATATATATAGATATATAGATATATAGATATTTTTTTACCATATTTTTATAGCAAAGGTTGTAACACTGGCGCAGAACCACCGGTATTTTTTTTAAGAATTTTTTTGCAAATAAAATCGTTCGTTCAAGAAGTAGAAAAATTTATTTCATTAATACAGGGGTCGTACTCTCCACCCTTTTTTCAGGACACTCTCAGGAAAGAAAAATTTTCAAATATATGGCTACCACTATTTTTATATACGAATCACTATCCTGTATAAGCGTGGCACATTACTATAAACATACCAAATATATTTCTGCATGAAATTAGTGGTTCCAGTGAGTACAGAAATTTCGTACTTCTACGAGTGTCCTGAAAAAAGGGCGGAATGACCCCTGTTAATAGTGTATGAGTTGCGCCAGTGTTCCAACCGTGTTGTAGTAATATGTCATTATTAAATAGGATAGAGATTAATGTATAAATAAAAGTAGTAATAAAAAAGGTGAAAATTTCTCATTCTTAAAAATGTTCTGAAAAAAGGGGTGGAGACTTCCAGTTCTGATATTAGCAGAGCTGCCAACCTATTCCGGCAAATTGTTAACGCCTATTGAAAAACACCCCTTTTTCTACATCACTTAATTTTTAGAGCAATTCTCTTCAAATATATCTATGATGAATTAAGTAGAAAAATACTCTAAAAATTAAGTGGTGTAGAAAAAGGGGCGGTACTAACAATTTGCCGGATTAGGTTGGCAGCTCTGTATTAGGAACTTTCTAGGACATGCATCTGATTCAGCTAAAGAAAAAAAAAAAAAAAAAAAAAAGAAAGAAAAATCCACGGGTTAGTAACTCTCTAATGTCCTAGATTAAATTCTGCTAAACCCCAGAAGCAGCTGTCTTTAGTCTAGCTCCAATGCCTGATTGCCTATATGCACTGCCCATCTTTACAAACTCCAATTTCTTATTAGTCCTCCCTTCTCCTTTGCTGCAGTGGTGTTACGATGAACGCCAAGCATCTCTTCGTTTGTTCAGCGCTGTGCCAGATCAGTTCTTTTTCTAGATACTGGGAGGCCAAGGATATTTTGAAAAAATTATCCACTTGATATTTAATTTCTTGTACTTTGTTTATTATCTTTATAATTCTAATTCGAGCAGTCGTACTCTCCGCCTTTTTTTCAGGACACTATCACAATTTATAATTCTAATTCGAGCAGTCGTACTCTCCGCCTTTTTTTCAGGACACTATCACAAATAAGAAATTTCCGTCTTCATTAAAACCATTAATTTCATACTGAAATACTCTTGGTATATTTATAGTAATGTGCCATGATTATACAGAATACAGATTACTGTATAAAAAAAGTGGTAGTAATATATTTTAAAAATTCTTATCTCTAAGAATATGCTGAAAAAAAGGCGGCGAGTACGACCCCTGTATTTCGTATGTTTTTATTTATTTGTTTATTTGATCTTGTGCAGAGTAAAGATATTTTTCCATATCACCAGCTGCATTAGAAGGGGGGGGGGGATTTATTGGAAAATAGAATAAATGAGTTATACTTTTTAACAAATTTACATATATACAAAAATCCAGCAAGTACCAAAACTTTTAATAAAAATTAAATTATTTTAACAAATTTACTTCACATAATTGTGAAAAAATGTGTTCAAAACTACTTAAAAAACGAATTTTATTATTATTATTTATTTATTTATTTTTCTTAAAATAAATTGCATTTAAGCTACTTTCATGGTATACGAATTTGTTTCTAAATCTCTTTCAAAAGATATGTATATAAAAGTGCATTTTCAAAATTGAGAAAAATTTATGGTTATAGCACAATATTATGATTATCCAGCAAATGGATGTATTATATTTTAGAATATACTAAATTAAATTTTTATATACTTTTAATTCAAATCAATCATAATGTTATAATTATTCATACATACAAACCGAATTTATAAAAACTGAATAAATCATACATTTAAATTTTTAAAAATTCTGTTGAACTATGCTTAATGATGACCAATACATAATCGTGAAAAATATATCATAAGATGATAATAAATATTACCATTTATGCTATTAAGTTGTTAGATAAAATGTACAGAACCAACAGTAAGCATGCAGTATGATAGCATTGTGGAAAACTAAACCTACATACGGAAAATTCAATTTTCTTATAATATAAATTTAACAAACTTTCTAACCATACAAGCCAAACAATGCTACTCGTCCTCAATAAATTTCGAACTAGGGGAAAAGAATTTGAAGAAAAACATTTTTATTTATTTGTTTATTTATTATTTATTTGTATCTTCAATAAATTAGGGTTCCTCTGTCAACTCCGATCGGTATAAAAAACGAATTTTTTCTACATATTTCTGTAATATACGAAATACGTTGATAGAGAAAAGGGTTAAAGACTTATATTGCTTTATTTTAAAGTAATAAGAAATTTTAACAAAAGTATCATCATCTTAGTTTCTGCTCAGTAATAACTGTAGAACAGCAAAATTATTGCAGTAGAAATGAATTTTTTTTTTCTATTATTTTATAAAAATATTAAAATTAAATAATAACAGAGTTACCAACCTTAATTTAGTCCAAAATATGTTTAGCCCCGAAATTATTTCATATCAATTTCATTTTAAGAGTTTTTTTTTTTTTTTTTTTTTTTTTTTTTTTTCGCAGTTATATTAGGGTTGCCAACATTTTAATTTATTCCGGAGCATTCTTAGCTCCGCCTTTATTCCATACTATTTTTTTAAGAGTTTTTTTTTACTTTTTTTTTTTTTTTTTTTTTTTTTGCAATTATATATTGGAGAAAATTATTCTAAAAATAAAGTGATGAGAGATAAAGGCGAAGCTAAAACTCTCCGGAATAAATTAAAAAGTTAGCAACTATGTTATGTGTTGGACAAAAATATTTTATAAATAAAATTGTGCGGAAATAATAGCGGGGCTAAAAATGAATAAATTAAAATGTTGACAAATATGTAATAATTTTACAAGCTAAAAAAATTAATACATTTCATTTATTTTTATTATAAAACATTAAAATTAATCAAGTAATTATCTAATCTATTTATTTTATTTTATTTTTTATTTTTACTAATTAAAAACATAATATTTTTTCTAACTAAAATACAGAAACATATTTATTTATTTCTCGCGCCAATCATGTTAATGTTATCAACAATCATGTTAATGTTTTTGTTTAATTTTATTTTGCAAAAATTTTGTCATAAAAATGAACGACATAAAGCTATTTTTTTGTATATTGTATATGTATTGTTTCAGACTATACTGAAAAAGTAATTTCTTAAAATATAACTGAAAGCAGGCCTAATGCTGTACTCGAAATCGTCGCCTTTTTTCAGAACACTGGAGAAATTGCAGAGTATTCTACTAGCAATATTTTTATAGAATAATTTATCTCCAGTTTAATCATAACGTATTATTATAAAAATACGGTGAAGATTTCCGTATAAAGTAGTGGTACCAACCAAAGGGAAAATTTTACTGATTTCATTCAACTGCAGCTGATTTTACTCAAACATGCCAGGCCACTTTTTTACAAGCCATACTGGAATTCACGTATATCTTTACAGGGACACAGAGTTCCCAACTTTTATAATTTATTCACGAGCATTTTTAGCCCCGTCTTCTTTTCGCACCAGAAATTTTGTAGATTATTTCTCTTTAATAAGTGACAACGATTAAATAAAAAGAAAATCATTTTTCAAAATTTCCTGTATGAAAAAGAGGCGGGGCTGAAAATGCTCGTGCATAAATTATAAAAGTTGGGAACTCTGTAGGGACATAAAGAAAAATTCTTTATCATTACATCCTATGGATTCAAATTATTAAAATGTGACAACATGTAAACTCCTTATATGATTTAGCTAAAAATTGTTATGAATGTTATGGACCAGCGTCGCATGAATTATATACATATTTCAGAATACAACAGATAGAGGTTTTTTTTTTTTTTTTTTTTTTTTAACTCTCCATTTGATTAAGATATAAAATGTTAGGCATATTAACTCTTTAAAGACGGATACGCCCATAACGGCTATTACAGCAAAGGACGGAGTGGGCCGTTTTCGGCCGGAAGGAGAGAATTCAGGGGTGACAGGAGACATACGAAAAGTTTGTGCTTGGGTGAAATACTCATTGTATCCACCATAGAAAAGATCTCTTTTAATCTTTTTGTATGCACATTATAGAGACAAGAGGGCGGATTAGAGATGTCAGATGATGACATATAATCACCGGAAAATGATAAAAATAGGAAGCCGTTCCTAAAAAACGGAGGGTGACTGGACAAAATGGGAGTCATATTCGAATTCAGGAGGTCATTTTACATAAGAATAAAATCATTCGATTAATAAATCATTAAATGTCATTCGATTTCTCTCGTCTCTGCGACATTTTCCTTCCTCTGACTTAAAGGCGGGAGAGTGTCACTATTTTCCTGATAGGAAACGGTTGAATCTTACAGTCCTGCACGGATCGGGTTTCACCTAATCCGAATCCGACAAGTGAATTTTAAATCAACCGGAAACTCAACCCGAACCCGACAAAAAAATTTTAATCTACCCGAAAACCGCCCCGAACCCCCACAACGACCTGAACCCAACTTTTTTTCTAAAGAACCTGACACGAAACATAATTTAAATGAAAGTTAATAATTCATCTAAAAATCATGTAAAGCATTTTTAATTTATAAAATAAAACAAATTTTCATTGTCTCGCTGCTGGTAGGTCATTTTAAAAAGAATTAAAGATTTAATTGAAATTTACAAATACACAAATTTACAATTTAAAAATTTAAAAAATCTGAAAAACGGATTAAAATTGTACGGTTCATAATGAGATGGTTGGCAAGTATTATGTACTATGAATATAAATGCTTTGATTAGAAAAAGTGTAACTGTAATGTATGTCCATTTGTAATATAAATGTGAATACAGAAAATTTCGCTCCGAAATATTGTAACTGGGAAAAATAATGCATTTAGCCGGACCTTACTGTGAAAAAGACAAAAACTTGCGGTAGCGAAAGTGTTAAAATGAATTAAAAATAGTATATACACAAGTTAAAAATTAAGAAATCTGAAATATGGATTGATGATAATTTTTGATTATTCATGTGTGTTGCGTACTTCAAGTGTACAAAAATGGGTTTCAAGCTTTTATTTTAATGTTTTTATTATTTAATGCACACACAATAATAAAAAAATAATACAGTGTTACAGGCGCCAACTAAACGTCCGTTAAACTCATCTAAATCTGCATTCCTATAACGTCTCAAAAACAACTGCAAGAGAAAAAAAAATATCAATTATCAGTTTAAATTCACAATCTATTTCAAAAGGATGTCAGGGATGGAACACTGGCGCAGAATTCATACCACTATCAATGTAAGAAAATTTTCTACTTCTTAAATCAACGATATTATAGGTAGAGAAATTTCTTAAACGGATTCCGGTATGAATTCTGCGCCCGTGTTCCATCCCTGGGATGTGCGTAATAAAAATGGAAGAACCATACATCTTGTTAATGTGGGAGAAGTAGCCTGTTTTCAACAGCTTACATTCTAAACACTAATTGCTTTATTTTTATTTTTAATTCACTGCTTTATTCGGATATGGTTGTTTAATTTACTATGGTAATTTGGGTAAGCGCATATTCATCATGGGTATTTAGAGCAAAAACTTTTTTTACTTTATTAAGATAAATTTTCAGGACATCGAATGTGGTAATCAAAGCACGTACATTAAGCGGCTCAACATTATGCCCGCTTACTGCAGCGCCAATTGCTACTTGCGGTCGGGAGTCGAATAAATTTATTATTTTTTTCATTTGCAAGCATAAAAGTTTTATTGATAAAATCATCTATGAAAACTAAATATCAAAAATTAGGATCATCCCCCTCCTTCTCTTTTGGCAATGCCGGTTAGAGTGGAGGGAAGGGGGCTGTTACAATCTTAATTAAATTAGGTTTTTCTTGTACACTTTTAACTTGAAACCAAATATGAAGTAATCTTTTGCAAAAATAAATAAATAAACAAATGTTCCTTATCTTCAAGGAAATATGATTCATTTTAAAAGTTTCTTTTTTTTTTATATTAATATACTAAAGTTGTTATTTGATTCAAATCACTAAAATTTTTATTACTTTTTTGAGAACAATTTTTTTTTTTTTTATTAATATAAGGTACTTTTTTTTTTTTTTTTTTTTTTTTTTTTTTTTTTAAGTTCATACTAATAATATTCAATAATTTAATACCATAACTTCCAATATTTAGTTGTCATAAAAACTAAGGGAGAGAAAAAAAAATGTAGAAAAGGGGAAATTGCACATTTTTCATTTTGACTTGTAAATGATAGAGCATGAAAATACAAACATTTTGATACCATTTTTATGCATATTTGAAAACCGGATGCTTTAATAAATTAACTTTAAAAGACGTAGTTCTCATGTTGGCGGGAAAACGCTGCGTCACGTGATAAAACCTATCGTGACGTCACTATCCATGAAATGAACTGCCAGCTGAATTTCTCCCTCTTGTATTGTAAAGAAAAATCGTGCATTCAGCGAAATTTTGTATTCTTTCTTAAAAAAAAAAAAAAAAAAAAAAAAATATTAAAACTATTTGAACTCATTAAACATCACTTCATTCTATAAATGACACCAAGTTTCAATGATATTTTTTTGTACTCGCCTGCTGTTATTAATCCAAATTAAACTATAATCGAAATAATAGTTGATCAATAGAATTTTCTTAAAGAATGTTTTTAGTATGCTATGCCAAAGATGTATCTTTTAAATACTTGTTTTGTTTCATTTTATTATGTTTTATAGATTTATTATTATTTTATTATTATTATAGACTGAGTACAGAAATAAAATATTGGGATTGAGTAATAATATTTAACTGAATAATATGCATATTTTCATTGCTTAAATAATCTAGAATAGTTTATGCTAAATTAACCTAAATTAGATTACTTTTATAATTATGAGATGCCAGTATATCTGTATATATATATATTTATATATATATATATATATATATATATATATATATATATATATATATATAATTTTTTAATACATTTCAATATTATAACTTAACAATATTTCTATTAAAATAGCAGCTGAAGATTGTGAATAATTAAAAACATTATAGTGATGCAGTTTGAGAAATTGAAAAGTATTTAAGGAAAATTACATGCGCTTATCATTCTAAATATATAAATAAAATTAAAAGAAGGTCTCCGTACAAAAATATTAATATTATTTATATATGTATATATATATAGAAACGCGTTTAGTTATTTTTATAATGTAATTACTTTTTTATTTGGAAAAATTTAAAAATAGAAAGAAAAGATTAATAGAAATAGAAAGTAATAATAATAACAACATTTAGCAATAGGAAAGATATAAAGTACTTTAAAATAAAATAAACACATGAAATATATGTTAAATGTGATAATACCTTATAAGTTATACATGATCTAGTTATAAATATGAATGGTATTAAATAATTAATTAAAAATTTTCAGTAAATTTCAGCAATCAAACGCAATATATACACTGGTGGACAATTGCTAAGGACGGATGACAATAACTAAGCTATTGTCATTCGTCCTTAGCAATTGTCCACCAGTGTATATATATATATATATATATATATATATATATATATATATATATATATATATATATTAAATTCATTTATCAATGAAGCCTTAATGTGAAATCCAAATATGTTTATAAGTTTAGAATATATCAGGGGTCGACCCAGGTAAAAACTGGGACCCATTTGCTTCCCCTTCACAAAATCCAAATATCTAAAATGGGCCCCTTTAGAAAATACAAATCCATAAAATGGGTCTCTTCACAAAATTCAGATTCATAACAACAGGCCTTTCTCAAGATTTATTTTTAAAAAGATTATGATTTTGTAAAAGTTTTCTACGTTAACAATATTATTTTTAATGAGTGTGTATACTTGGCTCAGTAATATGCTGTTAACTTGATAATGAACATTAGATAGAGTAACTTCTTAAGTGAAAGGTTTCGTGTGATAATTCTTTTTATCACAAGAAGAAATAAATTTTCACAAAATTATTTTGTTTTTCACAAAAAAAAAAAAAAAAAATTGTCTTTCACAAAAATGAGCCCCAAAAGTAAACCTGGAATAACCCTTGCATATACTATAATTGACGGTCTTCGCCTGCTTCGCTGGTCGCTAAATTTAATAAATTAACAAAAAAAAAAAAAAAAAAAAAAAAAAAAAAAAAAAAACTTTTATTTCTTTTATATCATTCTATAAACAAAAAATAAATAAATAGATAATTAAAAAATAAATTCATTGAAATCGCTCTTAACATCGTTTTGGTTATTCGCAGCCTGCGGCAACTTCTTTCCCTCCAGTGTACCCTGCTTTTTTGGATCTGGGTTCTTATTGCCCGCAGCAATGTCTTTCGTGGGCACTTCAATTTGTGTACATATCAGGAAGCGAAAGCTGCTATTATTCAAAAACTAAGATTTTAAGGATAGCTGTATCTCAGCATCTATTAAATATACTTTAATTTTGGCACCATGTACTTTATTGCAATCACTTTTTCTGCTATATTACCATTTCATTTCGATTAGTACAATAAATAAATAAATAACAAAAGATTTTCTTTTCAAAGGCATTAAATAAATAATAAATAAGTTTTTATTAAATTTAAATTTTAATAAGACTAATCCTTTATGCGATATTAACATTTTCCCGATAAAAACATTTAATTATATTTTCTTTTTGAAATGAATTAATTAAATAAATAAATAGTTGTGTAACAGCCGTTGCTAATGTAAACAACATAGAACAATATAATTCAAATCAATTTAAGAAAATTAAATGGAAAAATAAATAGATAAAATTGATATATATATATATATATAAATTACTTAAAAAATTATAAAAAGTAAACTTTTTTTTTTTTTAATAAAATAAAATAAAAATAATAAATAAATAATGCAATTTGAAAATAACATTTTTTTTTTCGTTGCAAAAACATGAAATAAATATTAAATACATAATTAATGACTGCTCTATGAAATAATCATATATAATTTATAAAATAACATAATTAAAAAAGTCTGGTTAAAAAAATAATAATAATAATAATAAAATAAATAATCAGTAAAATGTATTTTTATGTACTATGAAATTTTAATGAACATTTTAATTATAATTAAATCTTTAAGCATACATTATGAAAAAAGAAATATTCTCACATACAAGCATCTAAAAAATTAGAGAAATGTAAAAAAATACTACTAATATATTAAAGCAATGCTAAAATTCTATTATGAAGACGTTTATAATTTTCAAAATATGAATACAGAACAAATCTAAATCGTTTAGCTTTAGCTACTCTTATATTTATGCGCTAATAAAATCGAGGTTTCTTCTCAAAAATGAAAATATGGAAAGAGCATCTATTTTCGGAACATTATCCGATTGCTCTTTTACAAATCCAAAATCGACATTATACAAATAAAAATAGAAATATATATATATATATATATATATATAAGATATAAGATATAGTATAGTTATGGAAGGTTTAAGTTATTTCTTACAAAAGGTAAAATTTTTAAGAATAAACTATAAAATACAGATTAGAATACAGCGAATAGAAAAGCAAGCGGTAAAAGAGTGTAAACATTCACACTTCGTGTACTGTGACGTCAATCCCCTCACGGAGCGTTTTCGGATCACGTGGTTTTGTTTTGGTTTTTAGCTATTTTAAAACGTTAATTAAAAGTTAATTTGAAATAATTTTACGATTTTAGTTGGATTTTTCGGATTCCCAAGATTGATTTTATCGATTACAATTAAAAGAAATTGTTTTTCCTTCCGTGTGCAACTTCCCCATTTAAAAAGCATACATGACAGATTTTTTTTTTTTTCAATGGAATATTCTTAAACGATTTTTCCATTAAAAATCCGAAATTAAAGTGTTTTAAATCATTGTATTATGCTAATAAAGACGTCTTTCTCTCTTGTACAAAATTCATAAAAAACTTTCAGGTTGTTTTTCTCGCAGATTAACAACAGTACTGAATAATTAAACTTTAAAACCTTTTCACACACCATAAAATCAAAAATACAAGCACTATAACTATTTGATTCGAAGAGCGTGTCCTTTTTTCTTCAAGCGTAAAAAATACGTGCTATTACCTTAGAGGCAAAAGTAAGACTGCTTTTGCCATTGTTTCCCCGGAAGTAACACATATTTTTTACAACTGAAGAAGAAAGGCTTCCTACTTTCGAAACCGGTATTACTTGTATTAATTTTACGATCTGTGAAGAAGTTTTAAAGTTTAAATATTTATTCTACGCCAATTCTTCAATTTATAATTCAATAAATAATAATAAATGTTTTGAGGAAATATTGTAGATCCTTTTAAATGCATAAGATAAAGCTAGGAGAGATGGCGCACATAAGGGATCGGAGGAAAAGAGTAGAGTGAGCGAATTGAAATTTTAGGTTGTTGTACAGCACCAATAGTGAAGTGCCGACTTGAATTTGCATATCGATTGCTTTAAGAGTTTAAGATAAAGCGTGGTTATTTTGTTTTGTTCTCAAAAGCTTGAATTTTCTAAACCCTTTCTAAGAATTTCAGTACAATGGTAGTATTACAAAATATTTTAAAATTAAGCAATTTCTCATAATCTACTGACCTATACTAACGGTACAAACTCCATGATTTCCTTTAAAGGTGAGTAATTATTTAATAAAACATTGCGCAATCTCTCCTACCAAAATAATAGAGTTTGCGCTTTTGCTGTTTAGGAGAGATTGCGAATATAAAATTTTATACTAACAGGGATTTTGTAACTTGTAGGTGATAACAAGGCAATGAATGATAAGGACTTTGTTTAATGCCTGGGACTATACCAAAACCTAACTTCGACAAGTGATTGGACTTATTCAAACCTTTCGAGACGGAACACCAAAAATTGAACGTTATTCGGGAGTGGCACAATCGCAACAGCCCCCACCTCTGATGGGATTTACCTCTAGAATGCGGTTAGACTATGGGGAATTTATCGAAAAAGATTTAAATTTTATTGTATATTTATTTAGTTTTGTAATATCTTCAAGTATGATGCTCAAGTTTTTTCAGTTTTCAGTGCAGCTGCTTAAATAGAAATGATAAACTAAATTCAAGCAGAAAAAATCTGGTGTGAAACAACCACACGACTTCCATTACCCACTATTACACATATTATATGCATTTTTGAGAGATAATGCGATCAGAAAACATAAAAGTGAACTAAAGAGAAAATCGTTAGAGCCGTTTTTGAGATACCAACTTAAAAAAAAAAAATCAATTATTGACCGGAAAACAATAATTACATACAAAAGGATATTTAAAAGTGAGTTAATATGGCGAGTTTGAAAAAAATCCGTACAGCTGTTTTTAAAGGAACGCCCTTGGGAGACCTGAAATTGAGCTATTTATACAGGACGCCTATCAATTTTCCTGAACTAACCAACTATATCATTCGAAAGGACATCTAATGGAGTGTTTATATAGAAAATTTGAAGAAAATCGTTAGAGCCGTTTTTGAGATACGGACTTACGGTCCCACTTCCGGTTTCCGATGTTCCACTTCCGGTTAAAATCAATTATTGACAGGAAAACAATAATTACATACAAAAGCATATTTAAAAGTGAGTTAAAATGGCGAGTTTGAAAAAAATCCGTACAACCGTTTTTAAAGGAACGCCTTTGCGAGGCCTGAAATTGAGCTATTTAAAAGGGACGCCTATCAATTTTCCTGAACCAACCAACTATATCATTCGAAAGGACATCTAATAGAGTGTTTATATAGCAAGTTTGAAGAAAATCGTTAGAGCCGTTTTTGAGATACGGACTTACGGTCCCACTTCCGGTTTCCGATGTCCCACTTCCGGTTTTTCAATTTTCACCAAAATTTGGAAATTTCATCTGTAGACCAGACGTATTTCAATTCTAAAGTTTCGTAGCTCTATCTTTATTAGTTTCTGAGCTATAATAGCCAGAAGATTCTCCACATACACACACACACACACACACACACACACACACATACATACACACTGACCAATTGCCAAAAACCACTTTTTTGGACTCAGGGGACCTTAAAACGTGTAAATCAGGTGAAAACCCGATATCGAATTTTCAGACCGAATACAATACTTCCATTACCTACGGTAGTAGGGTAATGGAAGTAAAAATCAGTTTACTCAATCTTATTTTTAAGGCAGGGGCCGTACTTGTTTCAGGACACTCTCAGAAATAAGAAATTTTCAAGTATATTGCTACTACTATATTTATACTATAATCTCTACCCTGAATAATCGTGGCAAATTTACTATAAATACATATAAAATAATTCTACATGAAATTAATGGTGGCTGAAAAGGTGAAAATTTCTTATCTGCGAGAGTGTTCTGAAAAAAGGGCGGAGAGTGCAACCCTTGTTTTATTGAATATAATCGTCTAAATTTCAATAAAATAAGATAAATAAAATGAACGTAAAGGGTTTTAAAACATAAAGTATTGTAAAACGTAAAGAATTTTTTGGCAGAAGATTTTGGGGGAAAAAAAACTTCAATAAATAGTAAATAATGGGTGGATTCTGCGTTTAAAAATGGGCGGGACTAACAACACATCATTGCACACACTTGTGATAACTATTTTTTTCCCTCGAAAATGCCTGTTTGAGAAGGATACGCCGTCTCGAACAGGTTAACTTGTGGCAGTATGTTGCCCAGTAACTTCACATGTACAGTAATAAATGCAATGATTGTGGACAACGGGGATTCGGAGAGCAAACAAGAAACCATCCTAGCTGAAAAGGTAACGTACTAATTTTAAGTTAAATGTGTTAACAAGTAACTTAATACTTTTTTCTGGTCTTGTTCTTTAACTAGTTTTGTTTTTCTTTTATATGAAAATCACCTAACAGAAAATTAAATACACTTCCAGCAATTTCCAAGTATAGCCCCTATATATCCAAATACTTAGAGAACTGCAAATGAAAGATTAAAGATTTCCATACCACAATCTACTCAGAACATTTATACATAAAAAAAACTATGTTCATACCTTTTCGCAGCCTATAGATGTTGTACGTACTTACTAGAAATTTCCCCATAGACAAAATGTATTTGAATTCTATTGGATATCCCTGTACACGAACTATATGCTTGATCTCAACAGTGCACCATCACTCTATGATGGAAATTTAGAATATAACGTTTGGATGTCTTTCTACTATTTGTTCGTGAGGTATGCTGATAACAGACATACAGACCAACAACTAAAAACATGTTCTTAGGATTCAGGGGATTTCAAAACGAGTAAATATAACAAATCTCAACTTCGAAAATTTAACACAAAGATAATCCTTTCTCTACCATATATATGGATAAGAGGGAAGAGGGGGGGGGGTTAAAATGTCAAATTATAAATTTCATCATTTAAAAATATGTTTGAATATTTGATATGCATGAAATGTTTTAGTAGCTTTAAATAATAATAATCAACCAATTTCAGAGAAGCATGTTTTTATCAAATTGAATATTTGTTAAAATAACACATATTTACTGTTTAGCTAAGTTTGAAAAGCGTTAAATATAGTTAGTTCACTTGTCTTTAAAACTATTGTTCCTGATTTTGAACATTACAATGGAGAAATATTATTATAATTATTATATTGTATAAAATGACATAAAGAAAGACTTTAATAAAAAAATTAATAATAATAATTTTAAGGTTAAAATATATATTGTTCTTAACTTTAAAATATTTTGTTAAGAACAAGAAAACGAAAAACTATTACTAGTGGATCTGCAGATCAGGAGCCTCAACTTCCTATTTGCATCACACATTATTAAATAAGTTATTTTTATTTATTCCGTATTATATAATAGATATAATGATTCGATTGACTTGCTACATAAACAGATACGTTCCAGAGGGGGCTGCCGCCCCCTCAAACCCACACTGTATCTCTCTATATATAACTATCTGAATATCATATATATAAATATATATATATATATATATTCTTATTAACTGATAGTCTTGTATTTTTCCCTGAAAATCATAAATATTCATTCCAAATTTCATGCAAAAGGATTACATAGCATATCACAACTATTTTGTGTAATTCTGTAAACAAATTACCAATTCCATTCCCACACTTTTCCGCAGAAAATCATACTTTTAAAATTCTAATAAAATTTCATTATATTTCCTGGAGTGCAACCATGTTAAAATACAATTTTTAAGAAATACTGACTATGGACCGAAATAGTACGAAATTCTTCTTGTATTCTGGAAAAGGAGCCACAGTTACTCTGTAAGCCAGTAACAAGAATACACCTAATTAATTATAACTCATTAATTTTTCAAACTAATTGACAACACTTGGATGATTACAGTACGTCATCAGAATTTCTTTTGCGGTCCCATAAATAAAATATTTAGTGTATGCATACCCTTTTTCAGAGTAAACATGCTTTTAAGCATCGTTATCATCATGTTAATTCAATTATGTTCAATGCAGTATAAACGCAGTAAAGTGCATTTAAATAACAATTTCTCCATAGGCTCTAATGTCACGAAATTCTTTTTGTGTCTCGGCAGACGAACGATAAGCATTGTATACACCAATGAAAATATTATCTTATTCTACGTTTTTCTTGAATAATTGTTCGAAATTTGACATTAATTTGGATGAATACGTGACATTGTCAGAACACTTTTGTAAGCTCCTGAACATTGATTAGAAACTCTAAGAGCACCTATTTTATGCAAAAAAACGTAAGTGTATGCAACTCAGTAATGTAAGCTAGTTTCATTTTCTTGATAGCAAAGTAATGACGTTTAAGTGTGTTTAAACGAAATTCACTCCATATACCGTAAAGGTAAGAAATTTGGCGTGTCCCTGTATAAAATTAATAAACAATATAGAGATAAAAAAAAAAATTAAACTGCCATTTCTATACACAACCCAAACGTGTGAGCCAATTTGCAAGTCAGTCGGGGGATTTTTGCGGCCGCTATCGCGGTACATACAAAATTCTGTCCGTAGGCGGTAATGATAAGAAAAAATTTAGTGTGTCCCTGTACACGAACTACAAATGGAATACACACCCAAAACTATACAGCTAATTCCGTGTGGCTCATAAACATGTGTCTCAAATTGAAAGTCAATAGCATGATTTTTGCGGCCGGTATAGTGGTACATAGGCGAAAATGATAAGAAACCTTAGGCGTGTCCCAGTACACGAACTATAAATGGAATACACACCCAAAGCTATACAGCTAATTCGGTTGGACTTATAAAAATGTGTGCCAAATTGCAAGTCAGAAGCGTGATTTTTGCGACCGCTATCACTGCACATACAAATTCTTCCCACAGACTATAATGATAAGAAAAAACTTTGGCGTATCCCTGTACACGAATTATAAATGGAATGCACACCCAAAACTATACAGCTAATTCGGTGGTGATCATGAACATGTGTACCCAATTACATGCTAACAGCGTGATTTTTACGACCGCTGTCGCACGACAGACAAACACACAGACGGAACTCAAAATCTTTTTGAGGCTCAACACTGAGGCCTCGTTTCGGCAATTAGTCATAGCTTACTAAAACTTTTTTAATGTTTATATATTCATAATAAATTTACTTTAATTGGAATTTAAAATACTAAAGTAGTAAAAAATAAAACATTTTTACGAAAAAAAAAATTTTTAATGAGAAACAGAATTGCAAAAACACCGAGAAAAATTTATAAAGAATTTATTTAAAAGCAAAATAAAGAATTGTTATAATAACTGTTCTTATAAATCAACGGGGAAAAAGTATATATCATACAAATGTGAATGTTAAATCCTTCATATAAAATTATATTATTACAATTAATTTCATAATTAATTAAATTAAAATCTTTTACGAAAATTAATATACCTTTAAGGAATAGATAGTAAAACTGTTAATGCAGCACATTGCAATTTTTAGAAATAAAATTTTAATAAAGTTTTCTCTGACTATTAAACACAATCTTTTTATAGTAAACTTCAGTCTCGGAAATTGCAATTTGAAATAAATTAAACAAAATTAAAACATATAACTCATTATATTAAAATTAAATTATTTTTTTTTTATAAACAAAATAATTTAAACAAAATAGTCTCGGCAGGATCTAAACTTGCAGAAAAGAATACGATATCGCATATTAGTAATGATTAAATCGAACAGAACATCGTAAACAAAACCGAATGAGGCAAGCTTCTTTTTGGTAAACATAAAGTGCGATGTCTTTTGTCTACAATTGCCGTCCGAAATGGCGTACGTTCGGGAGGACATCTTCATCCGAGGACAGGGTTGCCAGGTCAAATTTTTCAAACGAGGCCAAACTTTGTCTAAAATAAAACCAAATGGGGCCAAATACTAATAAAATAAAGCCAAAAATGACAGTGGCGGATTTTTGGGGCTAGGGGGCTGAAGCCCCCCCCCCCAAAAAAAAAGTGCCGACATTCACAATTGAATATTACAATTGTAAGCCTTTCATTGATCTGGAATAACATCTTGAAAAATCTTAGCCCCCCCCCCCCACAAAAAAAGTTAAGTTCTGGATGAGCCACTGAAAAATGAGCCAACATCATTGTTGTCAACTGTAGGGATTTGTCCCTACGCATAAGGAATTTTAGCAGTTTTCTTCAACGTGTAGATACACAATAGGGACTTTTTGGAGGTACAAATTTTCCTCAGGATATTCTCAGAATGAAAGTTCCTCATGCAGACATCCTAAGCAATAAAGTAGGGACTTTTTTCATCAGTGTAGGGATATATTATGCTGTCCGCAGGGACATGGCAAAATTTAAGTTGGTAGGTATCAACGGCCTACATTTGAAGATTCAAAGCACAATAGGAAAATATTGTGTTCTCGGTTTATGAACTATATTTTTAATTTCGTTTTTAGTTTAAATTGGAGCAGAGACTTGTTATGATGAGCTTGAAATTTGATAATTCGAAACTAAAAACAAATCTAGAAATAGGCGGCGCTGCATGCATTAAACTAGTTTAAATGTCCATAGTAAAGTGTATACAATCAACCAATAAATAGGAAAGAATAATTTAAAATGTAATATATATTAGTTAATGTAGTTTTACTGTTTCACTTATCATATAATGTCGTCTTTCCACTAAATATGCTAACACACATGAAAACGTTAAAAATATATATATATATATATATTTCTGATTTTAATGAAAAATATTATTTACTTACTGACTTCTGATATAAATTAATTTCTGTATGTATCATAATTACTGCTCGAATACTGAATATATATGCGTAATGGGATCATGAAAGATATACGTGCAAGGAAGAATATCATTCGGGAAAGATTTTGAGGCTAATTTTGGAGAAAATTATAATATTTGTGTTAAAACTTTTTTTTTTTTTTAAATATATGTATGTATATCTATATATTTCATTTCAATTTCTTTCTCACAAAAAAAAAAACATTAAAGTTTTATTTATATTATTTGGAGGGGGGGGGGGAAATAGTTTCTACAAGTTTAAAAAAAAAAATAAATCATTAAATTCATTTGCTTACTTATTTTTATTTCATTTTGCACGCGCACATTTTATTTCCTAATTCAAAATTATTTAAAAAAAAATTTCGATAGTTTATTTCGATAATGATTATTATTAATTTTCTTTTCTTTTTCTTTCCAAAAACAAGAAATGATTTTGGTGAAATTCTAGCAGAAGCAGAATTTAGTTTAGGCCGGAGGACTATTAGACTTTTTTTTTTTTTTTTTTTTTTTGAAATTATAACATCGCTTTCAAATTATTATTCAATTATATTTTCGA